>JAXQQM020072010.1:0-88742 GCA_034641835.2 Pinus albicaulis
GGTACAGGGGTCCAACACTGTGATACAAAATAAACAAGATAATCAGGAGCCACACCCAAAAATCTCCCACTTGGAGACTGATTGTAGCAACTCCACTGCTGCTTCATTTGCTGGACAATGACTCCTCTTTGGACCTGGTTGTTTCTCATCTTCATCGTCATCCTTGAAGACCAATTGAAACTGAGCATAATCTCAGTTCTCCACAGGTTACAACTTTTGTTAGCATATCTGCAGGATTTTGGCTAGTGTGTATCTTTTCTAGCTTCAACTCTCCATCTTCCAATACTGACCGTATGAAATGGTACTTGAGATGTATGTGTTTAGTCCTGGAATGAAATGTTAAGTTCTTTGCAAGATGAATGGAACTTTGGCTATCACTGTATAACGTGCCCATATCATGCTTCTTACCCAATTCATCCATAAACCTTTGTAACCAAATTATTTCTTTACTAGCCTCTGTAGCAGCAACATACTCTGCTTCTGTTGTTGAAAGTGCAACAACACTTTGGATTTTTGAAACCCAATTAACAATTGTTCCACCTACAGTAAATACATATCCTGTAGTGCTCCTCCTGTTATCTCTGTCACCTGCCATATCTGCATCAACATATCCCTGTAGAGCAACATTTGAACCACCAAAGCATAATGTTTGATTTGTGGTACCTCTCAAATATCTGAGAATCCATTTCATTGCCATCCAATGTTCTTTTCCTGGATTGTTCATGTACCTTCTTACAACTCCCACTGCATGTGCAATATCAGGCCTTGTGCAGGCCATTGCATACATTAAGCTTTCAACTGTTGATGCATATGGAACTTTAGACATATAGTCTATTTCTTCTTGGGTCTTGGGGCACATCTCCTTACTAAGTTTGAAATGGCTAGCAAAATGTGTACTAACTAGTTTTGCATTATGCATATTAAATATTTTCAACACCTTTTGTATGTACTCATTCTGAGATAGCGTTAATTTGCGATTTTTCCTGTTTTTAGTTATTCTCATACCAAGGATTTGTTTTGCAGCTCCCAAATCCTTCATTGCAAATGAATTTTCCTATTTTATTTTGAGCACATTTATTTCCTGCATGTTAGACCCTACAACAAGCATGTCATCTACATACAATAACAATATAATATAGCTGCCATCATTTTTCTTTTTCAGATAAACACAATGATCAGAGTATCATCTAGTATAACCTTGTTCAAACATAAACCTATCAAATTTTAGATACCACTTCCTTGGAGCCTGTTTTAAGCCATACAAGCTCTTCTTTAACCTGCACACTAATTTTTCTTTCCCTTTGACCTCATATCCTTCTGGTTGCTCCATATATATCTCTTCCTCCAAATCTCCATGGAGAAATGTTGTCTTTACATCTAACTGTTCAAGATGTAAATCTTCCACTGCTACAAGACTTAAAATAGTTCTGATTGAAGTCATCTTAACAACAAGAGAAAATATTTCATCAAAATCAATACCTTTCTTCTATGCAAACCCCTTCACCACAAGTCTAGCTTTGTACCTCTGTTTTCCTCCATCTTCTTCCTTCAGCCTGTAAACCCATTTATTCTGCAATGTAGTTTTACCTGCAGGCAACCTCACTAAGTCCCAAGTCTGGTTATGCATTAAGGAGTCCATCTCTTCTTCCATGGCTAGCTCCCACTTCTTCCTACTTTCAACCTGCATTGCTTCTTCATAACATTTAGGTTCACCAGAATCAGTCAACAATAAATAATATAATGAAGGAGAGTATCGTTCAGGGGGTCTACTTATCCTGGTAGATCTTCTAACACCACTTTCAGGTGTTTGAGGTGCCTGTTGCTGTTGTGGTAGTTGTTGTTGTTGTGGTTGTTGATTATTATTATTTTCAGGCACCTTTACTTTTTCAGTTATCTCATCAAGAACCGTGTATTCCTTGCTTTCTTTTTCTTGTTTCTTTTCCTACAGCTGATTCTTATACAAGACCTTTTCATTGAATATTACGTCTCTGCTCCTAATGATTTTGTGATTTTCATAATCATATAAGCGATAACCAAAATCATTAGCACCATATCCAATAAAGGTACATTTCTTTGATTTTTTCTCAAGCTTTGCTCTATTTTCTTTATTAATATGGACAAAGGCCTCACAACCAAAAGGCTTTAAAAAATATTAGTTTACCTTTTTACCTGTCCATGCTTCCTCTGGAATACCACCATCCAAGGAACTTGAAGGCCCTCTGTTTATTAGATAAACAACAGTATCTACAGCATCTGCCCAAAATTGTAAAGGCAATCCTGCATGCAATATCATGCACCTTGCATGCTCCATGATTGTTCTGTTCATCCTTTCTGACACACCATTTTCTTGTGGTGTTCTTGGAACTGTCTTCTCTCTACGAATTCCATGCTCTGAACAGTACCTATCAAACTCTTTGCTGCAATATTCACCTCCATTATCTGATCTGAGACACTTCAACTTCTTTCCTGTCTCAATCTCAACCAAGGCTTTCCATTTCTTGAAAGTATCAAATACATCAGATTTATTCTGAATACAATAAATCCATGTTTTTCTAGTTGCATCATCAATAAAAGTAACATAATAACAAGAGCCACCGAGAGATGATACCTGAGCAGGTCCCCATACATCTGTATGCACAAGCTCTAATTTTTCGCTCTTCTTTTCTTTCCCAACTCTGAGAAATCTAACTCTCTTATGTTTTCCATAAATGCAATTCTCATAGAAATCCAAATCAACATTCTTCAAACCCGGCAACAAATTTCTTGAGTGAAGAATCTTCATCCCCTTCTCACTCATGTGTCCAAGCCTATGATGCCATAATGCTGCATCTGCTCCTTTGGAAGTTAAAGCATTAACAGAGTTAGAAATACCATTTCATAAATACAATGTACCAACCTTTTCGCCTTTTTCTATTACCAGGGCTCCTTTGGTGACCTTCCAAGTTTTATATGTGAAAGTTGTCACATAACCTTCATCGCCTAACTGCCCTGTTGAAATCATATTTTTCTTCAGATCTAGAACATGTCTTACCTCCTTTAATATCCATTGGTTTCCATTCTATTGTTTTACAAGAACTTTACCCATTCCAACAATTTTACAGGGTTTATCATCGCCCAAACGAACTTGTCCAAAATCTTCTTGAACATAGTCATGCAAATATTTCTTATCAGGTGTGGCATGGAATGATGCCCCTGAATCTACCACCCAGGAATCAGTAACATTTTCGAAAGAAAGAATCAAATAATCTTGTAACACATCACCTGTCACATTTGCTTCATGATTGTTTTCTTGCTGTGTGTCTCCTTCTTTTCCCTTTCGAGATCTACAGTCTTTCTTCAAGTGTCCTTTCTTTCCGCATTTCCAACACACTATTCCTGATCTGGACTTGGATCTACCTTTCCTTGATTTACTGCGATATCCTGAGCTCTTTTTTCTTTCCATTCTTCTTCCCCTAGAATCTGCACTCAAAGCATTACCCGATGTCTCACCGGAGATTTTCTGTCGCATTTCCTCGCTAAGGATAGCACCGAAAACATCATCAAACTTTAAAGTACTAGATCTAGAGATAGAGTTACTAATGGCCATAACTAAACCATTCCAAATTTCTGGCAATGAGCACATAAATAAAAGAGCCCTAAATTCATCATCAAATTTTACCCCTACAGAACTTAACTGACTCATAACTATATTAAAATCATTTAAATGGTCTGAAACAGATCCACCTTTCGACATCTTCATATTAAATAAATGTTTCATAAGAAATACCTTGTTTGAGACCGGGGGTTTTTCATATAGTTTCGTCAATGCCTTAATCAAACCCTTTGTTGTTGTTTCCTTCGAAATTTTTAAGGCTACCGATGCTGCGAGGCACAACCGTACTGTTCCGAGTGCCTTTCTATCGAGAATATCCCATTCTACGTCTGTCATAGTCGTCGGCTTCTTTTTTTTTCTGCTCAATGGTAGGTACAGATCTTTCTGATACAAATAATCTTCCATCTGCATCTTCCACAGCAGGAAGTTTTGGCCATTAAATTACTCAACCCTAAACTTACCATCTTCCGCCATTGCTCCCACTCGAACCAGGAACCCTTCTTTCCTATGATTTTATTAGCCAAATAGACCTTCGAATTTGATACCAGTTGTTAGAAAATTATATATTACAAAGCAATATGACACATAAAATATGCGGAAAACAAAAGCACACAAAACACATAAAACCATAGAAACACAAATATACGTGGTTCACCCAGTTTGGGCTACGTCCACTCCGAACAGCTAGTCCTTCCTTTCTATTATCCAGCAAAATGAAGAGGCGCAACCTACAACAGATTCGCTGTAATATCCTCTGTTCTCTCTCACAGTCTCTCTATCTGTTTCTCACATTGAGAATACACATACAATACACAGCCGCAATACAATGCCCTCATACAAGTGAGGGTTTTCCTTCTAGAGCAAAAAATCCTAAACTAAACACAACTTTTATCGTTAGATCATCCACCTAACGAACGGCCCAGATTGACTAGAAATTACTATACTTTTACAAGGAAATTTTACATCTGTTTTTAGCTTCGGGAGCGTTGCCCCTGAAACCCCCCACTAGGGGGAGGCTCCATAAAGTCATAGCCGCCTCCCCTGGACCCCCTAGAAAGCATTTAATTGTGAGCAGCGTTGCCGCCCCATTAAGGTACAAGGGTCCAACGCTGTGATACAAAATAAACAAGATAATCAAGCTCCACACCCAACACTATCATCCAAAATTTCAGACATAAAAAGATTCTTGATGTAATTTTTACAAAATCTTTAACACAAAATCATGCTCTCTTTTAAGACTATGACCCAAAAAAAAGTCTGAATCCTTATCGTCCAAAATTTCTGAATCCCTGTAAAGCATAAAAATCATTTGGAGAAAACACAAAATAAAATTAGAAACCCACTCAAACCCATCGGAAAAAATACATGCATCCTCCATATAAAAAACCCATTTGGAAAAACCAAACCAAGCAATAAACCCAAACCCAATGAAACCCTTTTTAGAGAATTAAACACACATACAGAAAAATCCGACGAAAACAAACCCCATTTCTAAATAGGACAATAATAACTCACCTGGACTACTCGTTCCTGATCTCGTATGCATAAAAAACAACATTGTATGGGGCGACTTACATGCCTTAACAGAGTCTGATTGTAGAAATATTTATTCAGTCGGTTAACAGGGCAAGGATGAGCTAAAGCGCAACAAGTCGTTGATTCGAATTCCGTTGGATAGATATTAAGCCAAAAGAACTCCAACACCGCAATTTTACATAACTATTTTTTTTCATTGAATCCCCAATTATCCCCGTGTTTATCCATTACGTGCTTATCCATTCCCACTCGTGGTTCTTTAAGGGAAACGACATTGGATTCTACCTTAACAAACTCAGATTCGTGGCGCAGCTCAAACCGAAGAAAACAACGAGGAATTCGGGATGGGCGATTTTGAGTGCAGTCGTGATTCATGTTCACTGAATAACTTCCATAAAGGGAGAGCAGAAAAGTGAGCCTGATATTTGTGCATAAATGTCAGCAAGAGATTAGATGTTAGCAAGAGATTAAAAGTGTTGACGAAAACCAAAATGAACTGATTAAAAAAAGGCCTATCGGCCTAAATATATTGTTATTGACAAATGATTTTAACAGTCTAATATTAATGTTAATCAATCTAAAATAAACAAAGAAAAAAGAAAAATGGTTGTTTGCTATTAACATGGACAAAATTCAAAATTGTAAAATTGTTGAGATAGTCTGTGATAGTGAAATGATGACTTCGTACTACTCTTAATGTAATTTCAACTTGCAATTTCAACGCTTTAGGAAATTTCATGCCAAATTTCAACTTGCAATTTCAACGCTTTTGGAAATTTCATGCCAAAATTTTGGGTGCACTTTAATTTTTATTTTATGTTTTTTGTTTTTCTTTTTTTAATGTGGACTTTTATTATTTAAAAATAAGTTGAATTTCATAAATTATATAAATTTTATTACTTAAATATTTTATTTCTATTATTTTTCTAAATTTTCCTATAAAATTGAGTAAAAATATACAATAAAAAAATTAAACATATAAATAATTGCTAAAAATTTAATTATCTTTATTCCTATTATAGATTCAAAAATATTTCAAAATATTTTTTTCATGAAAAAAAACAACCAACAACTTTTAACTAAATAAAAAAATGTTTATATATATCATGTATATAGCATATGTGTCAGTGTAACCCCATATAGCATATGATTAATATTCAACATCATACAGAAAAAACTAATAGCAACTAGCCCAAGAGCACTAAAACTATGTAAAAAACAAGAAATGGAGCAACCACTCAGTGCAATATCAATGTTGGAAGATACTTTGACTGGAAAAAAACAAACCAGAAGTTACTCTGATTGGCAAGGAAACAACAACACCGGAAGATACTCAGACTGAAAAAATGCCTAGAGATGCCCTAACCTTGTTGGGTATGTGTTATATTCTTTCTGGCGGGTAGTCTGCGTCCATGGTTTTGTGCATGGTTTTGAACATGGTATTGGGGTACGATGGTTTTCGGCCCCTGGTATTTTTGTAGATCCGGTCAAGGGAACTACGGTTATGTTCTAATCCAGGGTTTATGGATTGGGGTTTATGTATGCTTCGGCATGTATATATATGTGTTGTAACACTAAAAGGAATATAATGAAAAATCAAGCTGGTTGTCCCGATTTGGGATCCAGGGGAAAATCTATGTGTTTATCTGTTTTATGTTTTATGCTCTCGCTATTGTTTATTTTCTGTTATAAGATTCGTGTGTAGATAATTTCTGTTCAGGGTTAAAACCTACATTTGGTATCAGAGCTGTTTCGGCTTCAAGGGGACGCCTTTGCTGCTGAGGGTTTTTTAGTTCGGGCCTGAGGTAGACCCTGTTCAGTGGGAGATCTACGGGATCGATTCTTGCGGTGAGAGAAGATGGCGAGCGGCGGAAAGATAGAGATCGAGAAATTTAATGGTCAAAGTTTTGAGTTGTGGAAGCTCAAGATGGAGGATCTGCTGGTGGATAAAGATCGGTGGATCGCGGTAGATCCAGGTACTAAACCAACGGCAATGTCAGATGAAGACTGGAAGAAACTGGATCGGAAGGCTAAGAGCACAATACGGTTGTGTGTCTCAGATTCAGTATTGTTGAATGTATCTGGGGAAGCTACGGTGAAGACCTTGTGGGAAAAGCTAGGGACTTTGTACCAATCTAAGTCTCTGGTGAATAAGTTGTTCTTGCGGAAAAAGCTGTATAACCTGAGGATGAAGGATGGAGACTCGGTGACAGAGCATCTGAACGCCTTCAATACTGTGGTAAGTCAGCTGTCATCTGTTGATATTAAAATCTCAGATGAAGATAAGTGCATCAGTTTGTTGTGTTCTTTACCAGACTCGTGGGACAGTCTGGTTATTGCAATAGGTAGCAATACAACTACCTTGAACTTTGATGACATTGTCTCAGCCTTGCTGTCGGAAGAAATGAGACGGAGAAATATGGAGGGTCGGAATGGAGATGCCTTATCTGTACGAGGAAGGTCCCAGAACAGAAACAAGAATAAGGTTTCGAGTGGGAGATCTAAATCTAGAGGGAGATCTAAATCTCCTGGAAAGTTTGTAAAGGTGTGCTGGAAATGCGGAGAGGAAGGGCACTACAAAAAGGAATGCAGATCTAAAGCTCCTGAGAAAGGAAAGGGATCTGATGAAGGTCCTTCTGCAGAGGCAAAAACCACCTCGGATGAAGGTGGGGATGTGTATTTGGCTGCTTCTTCAAATACACATGTAGATCATGAGTCATGGTTGATTGACTCAGGTGCATCCTTTCACTTCACTCCCCATAGGGAGTGGTTCTGCGAGTATGAGAAATATGATGGTGGTGATGTCTTCCTAGGGGATGATAGGAAGGCCAGAATCGTCGGACGTGGAAAGGTCAAGCTGAAGCTGCAAGGTGGAAGGATTAGAACACTTCCTGGTGTTATGCATATTCCTGCATTGGCCAGAAATCTGATTTCTGTAAGCAAGATGGATGATGCAGGTGTAAAAACAGTGTTCGAGAAAGATGCCTGCAAGATGGTTCGGGGAGCACTGGTATTAATGCGGGGAGTTCGGAATGGAACTCTGTACAAGCTACAAGGTAGCACTATTATTGATGAGTGTAACAGTTCTGTGGTTCCTGAAAGTGGGACGGAAAGTCTAGCTATCTCTGGAGAAAAGACCATGCTATGGCATCAAAGGCTTGGACATATTGGAGAGAAGGGCCTTCGGATACTGCATAGAGATGGTATGGTAGAAGGTATGTCTAATTGTTCTCTGGATTTCGATTTCTGTGAGCATTGTGTATATGGGAAGCAGAATCGGGTGAGTTTTCCTTCTGGTGCTAAAAGGGCAAACAAGATATTAGAACTTGTGCACAGTGATGTGTTTGGGCCTGTGTCAGTTCCATCACTGGGAAAGTCTGTGTACTATGTTTCATTCATAGATGACTTCTAAAGGAATACATGGATATATTTCTTGAGGAAGAAATCTGAAGTCTTTGACAAATTTAAAGAATTTAAGGCTCTGGTGGAAAACCAGACAGAGAAGAAGATAAAGGCGTTGAGGACAGATAATGGTGGGAAGTTCTGCAAGAAGGAATTTGAAGAGTTCTGTAAGAAGTGTGGTATAGCACGGCAGAATACTACTCCATACACACCTCGGCAAAATGGAGTTGCAGAAAGAATGAATAGAACACTGATGGAAAAGGCAAGAAGCATGCTCAGTGGTACCGGGTTAGGACAAGAATTCTGGGCAGAGGCAGTGGAGGCTGCATGTTACTTAGTTAACAGATCACCTTCATCAGCGTTGGAGGATAAGACCCCACATGAGGTATGGACTGGTAAGAAACCCTCTCTTTCACATCTAAGGGTATATGGATGTGATGCATATGTACATGTTCCAAAGGAGAAAAGGACCAAGTTGGATAATAAATCTGAAAGGTGCATCTTTATTGGGTATAAGGATGGTTTAAAGGGTTACAAGCTTTGGAACCCAGAAACAAGGAAGGTTGTGTACAGCCGAGATGTGGTGTTTAGAGAAGTGAAAGATATTGTTAAACATGAAGTCCTATCAAAGGAACCTGAAAAGATAGAGTTTGAGCTAAAGGAGGATGAATCAGACTCTACAACAGAAGAAGACTCAGAAGATGAAGAGCCACAAACTCCAGCTTTGAGAAGATCAGTTCGGGAAAGAAGGCAACCAAAAAGGTATAGTCCATCTTCTTTCTGTTCAGGTTTTTCCTTAACTATAACTGATGATGAACCCAGAACTGTCAGGGAGGCAGTAGATTCAGAGGATGGAAAACTCTGGAAGGAGGCCATGGTTGATGAAATGGCATCCTTGCACAAAAACGATGCATGGGATCTGGTGGAGTTGCCGGCTGGAAGGAAGTCCATTGGGAGCAAATGGGTGTTTAAGAAGAAGATGAATGTAGAAGGCAAGGTGGAGAAATACAAAGCTCGGTTGGTAGCGAAAGGTTATTCCCAGGTGCCGGGAATTGATTTTGGTGATATTTTTCTCCTGTTGCCAAAGTTACTTCTATTAGATTACTTTTATCTGTTGCTGCTGCATTTGATTTTGAGATAGAACAGATGGATGTGAAGACAGCATTTCTTCATGGGGATCTAGAAGAGGAGATCTACATGAAGCAACCTGAAGGTTTTATGGTGAAGGGTAAGAAAGAACTGGTATGCAGGTTGAAGAAGTCTCTGTATGGGTTAAAACGGTCACCAAGGATGTGGTATCAGAAATTTGATACCTATATACGGGGACTTGGCTTCACCAGAAGCAAGGAGGATCACTGTGTTTATTTTAAATTAATTGGTGACCATGTTATTTATTTGGTCTTGTATGTGGATGATATGTTGTTGATTAGAAATGATAAAGAAATTATCCAAGATTTGAAGACCCAACTGTTCTCCAAATTCGACATGAAGGATCTTGGTGCTGCAAACTATATTTTGGGCATGGAAATTAAGAGAGATCGGGCAAAGAGAAAGCTCTGGTTAAACCGGAGGAAGTATGTCGAGACTATATTGCAGAGGTTCAATATGCAGGATAGTAAACCAGTGAAGGTTCCTATTCCTGTAGGTGTAAAGCTGTCTGCTGAACAGTGTCCCAAGACACAAGAGGAAGAGGAGTATATGTCCCATGTTCCATATGCAAGTGCAGTGGGTAGCTTGATGTATGCAATGGTCTGTACTAGACCAGACATTGCACATGCAGTGGGAGTATTGAGCAGGTTTATGTCAAACCCAGGGAAGGAGCATTGGACAGTAGTGAAGCGGGTTTTCAGATATTTACGTGGCACTAGTGATTATGGCTTGTGCTACCAGGGAAGACCAGGATTGGAAAGAATGTTGGACATTCGTGGTTTTGTTGATGCAGACTGGGCTGGAGATCTGGACCAAAGAAGATCTACAAGTGGGTATGTGTTTAGCCTATTTGGAGGCACAGTCAGTTGGATGAGTAAAAGACAATCTGTAGTGGCTCTTTCAACTACAAAGGCAGAATACATAGCAGCCACTCATGCAAGCAAGGAAGCAGTTTGGTTGCAGAGATTGTGTTCAAGTATGGGGTTGGTACAACAAGCTATAAGGATAGACTGTGATAGCCAAAGTGCAATTTTCTTAGCTAAGAACCATGCTTATCATTCAAAGACAAAGCACATTGATGTTCAATATCACTTTGTTAGAGATATGGTTGAGGCTAAAAGGGTGTTGCTGGTAAAGGTGGACACTTTGAAGAATGTTGCAGATGCATTGACGAAGTCTGTGAGCACTTAGAAGTTCTCTTGGTGTAGAAAAACAATGGGTGAAGAATTGGGCAATGACTAAGCTCAAAACAACAAGTGGGAGAATGTTGGGTATGTGTTATATTCTTTCCATGACTAAGCACGCGCGGGGGGGGGGGGGTAAGAGGGAGGGCGATAGCCCCCACTTTGTGCTGGGTGCAACGGGGGGCGGTAGCCCCCCTTGTCAGGGTCCGGGGCAGCGCCCCGGCGAAAATTTTTGGTCCTTAATTTCCGGTGGGTAGTCCGCGTCCATGGTTTTGTGCATGGTTTTGCACATGGTATTGGGGTACGATGGTTTTCGGCCCCTAGTATTTTTGTAGATCCGGTCAAGGGAACTACGGTTATGTTCTAATCCAGGGTTTATGGATTGGGGTTTATGTATGCTTCGGCATGTATATATATGTGTTGTAACACTAAAAGGAATATAATGAAAAATCAAGCTGGTCGTCCCAATTTTGGATCCAAGGGAAAATCTATGTGTTTATCTGTTTTATGTTTTATGCTCTCGCTATTGTTTATTTTCTGTTATAAGATTCATGTGTAGATAATTTATGTTCAGGGTTAAAACCTACAAACCTGCCCATAACAAAAAATCAGGTTAAAAAGTTTGCATCTTTGGACCTCTCTGGTCCAATTTCCCTGTTGTTTCATAAGCCACTCCGCCATAGGGAGTAAGTGTCTTCTTTATCTCTCCAGCATGTGGAGTTCCGCCACCACCAACTCCAATTCGCTCGCAGGTGCATCGTTACAAGTGTCACCCCACCCCACCCCCCATCTGTCATCCATACTAAATATGGGAACCCACCACGAGCCTCGAGAGAGGATCTGTAGCCTACACCCAATCCCATTTTAAAAGGTGTGGCCGGCACATCCTATACTAAAATGAAACTACCATGGGCACCTGAGTTAAAACCCCCATCGCCAAAAGGATACATAGCCACAGGTCCATTTCCACAACTAGGCACTCTGTTGATACTTTTCCCACTGCAACCAGTGCCCATTAGTCCCTTTGAGCCATAGCCAAAATAAACATTCTCGCACCGACACCCATAGTAGCTCCCCCCTGGCTCTGACGATGCAAAGCAGGCGAAAATCCAAATCCCGCTGCAAGAAAGAGGGCTTTCACACCCCATAACCTTCATTGAGAGGGGGCATCAAGACCCCAACAAACCCATGCATAACATACCCACCACCGGGACTGTCGAAACTCGCACCACCACCATAACCCTCATGCATGTAGCCATGAAGCGTGCCAGCCACATAGCCATCAAGAGTGTGAGAATGGCTCGTAGGCTGAAGAAATTTAGGAGCAATGAACCTCCTAAGATTCTCAATTATTCCAAAATCTGTGGCACTCGTAAGTTCAACACTAAAATGTGTAACCTCCACATTAAAAAGTAAAATTGAATAGAATTTCTGATCTAAATTTATGCACGAACGCAACGGAATACACATATAACCATAAATACAAAGATGTAGTGGAAATAACAATCCATTTCATTAATATCGAAGAACTAAAATTTGTTTACAGACAGAATGGAAATAAACTAGCTAGGGCGCTGATAGCTTATCTCTGAGAAGAGATGTGGTGGCTCCCAACCTCTGAACTTTGTGTTACAATGATGCTCGAAGGCCTATATATTATTGAGAAACAATGGAAAATACTAAATATCCAAAAACCTAACCCTAGGAGATGAAACGCCATACTATGGGCCCCATCAGGGTAAATTGGTACATCAATTTCTCGAGGTCGTAACTTTGGCATACTATCTCTGTTTGACGCAAATGATATATCGTTAGAAATATCTATCTGAGGACTACAACTACTGATTGTGAATATATAGTCTGGAACAAACTTTTATTTGGCAAAGGTTTCATGCCCAAAAAACATCGTTTAAGGCCTCAATACAGCTCCGGAATTTCAGGACCCAAAAAACTGTCAAAAATAATAAATTGTGCTACAATTAAGGAAATTGAAAAACTGAAAGAAACAATGGTGGGGGTCCAAGTGGAATAGGTGGATGGCCACCAATATCCACCTGGATCATTTTCACTGCAAAATTTGTATCATCTTTTCAAAAATTAGACCTCGAAAAGACAAAAAATAAATATCCCTTTTGCCACAGTTATGAAAAGAGTGCAATGTAGTTTCATTGGTAGTTGTTAATTATTTTCACAATCTAAATTATTTAATGTTGAGATTATTCCAATTCTAATAAGTTCCTTCATGATAGGTTCCTCATTACTATTTATAACATTTATTTATATATAAGAAAAATTTATTTAGGGAAATGGTCCACTACTTTTAATAAATTTAAAAAATTAGATAGGTGGCTCCCCGCCAACCAATTTCCTAACGGGCTTGAGATTATTCCAATTCTAATAAGTTCCTCCATGCTAAATTCTTCATTATTATTCATAACATTCATTTATATATAAGCAAATTTTATTTAGCAAAATGGTCCATTTTACAATAAGATATGTAATTCTGTTTTTTTTCTTAAGTTAAAGTTGACCCAATAATCATTTTATACATGGTTAATCAAGTAAATATGTCCATTAGTAAGACATTCTTCATGTTGCAAGAGTTTTGTTTTGTTATATTTATACATCTGTCCCCTATATCAACCACATTAATATTTTTAATACTGTTGTACTAGCAATATTTTGGTTACCTTTTCAGATGATATTTGAATTAAAAAGTTTCCCATTAACCATTTATTATTTTTATATTTATAAAAATGTAATATGAAAGCTAAAAATGATGGATCTCATACTACTAGTTTTCATAATCACCATAGTGTTTCTTCCTAAGAGATTCAGGTTCTAAACTAGAAGGGGTAGAGTATGCATGCCTTCAGTCAAATCTTTCAATGGAAATAGGTCCCTTGTCCCACAAACAAAAGAATCTCATACACAGATGAATGGCAGCCAATTTTTTGACTTCCATATTGTTTGAAGTTGTGCGGAAGATCAATGACTCCATAAATGACGAAGAGAAAGAATAAATGTGGTTCGTGATGGATTTGACGGAATGGAATGGGATCTCCAATTCCGGGATCATTAAACTCGATTTCAATATGGCTAAAGGAACTCCTTCGGAGCTGGCTGATACAAAACAGTGTGTTGTCCAGGGTATATAGTAATAAATGTTTGTCTGAAATTGCTTCGTTCTAGAAAGGCAGTCAAATGGATCCAATGTTGGCGTACAGGAAGGGTTTGTCGACATGGGCAAATTGGATATCTACAAACAGTGATCCAAGAAGATTGCTTGTCTTTTTTAGCACCGATTCCTAAAGTGGAAAAGACCTACTGGATAGCACATATAATCCTTCCAATTCAGAAGCTAGACCTGTGAAGCCCTTCTTGGCCAATTCAGACAACTTGGATGAGAAAACCGTTGCTAATGCACCATCTGAACTGTGGGAGAGCCAGTTGGACGTGGTCTCTTCTAAAAATAGGGATCTGATACCGAGTGCGAGTGCTGCTACTTAAGCCGCAACATTCATTTTTCTATGAGTTTCAGAAGCCCGTGAGAAGGGCGGAATGGGAATCCCTTTGGGAAGCTTCCAATGGCAAACCAATGTTTGCAGCCCAGCCATCGTCTCGACTTTCGCAACACAGTTGTGTCTCACCTTTTGTTTTCAAGTGGCGTTAGTCATTATCATCAACTTATTTACAACAAAGGAAAGACCGACCTCAGATTTGATATTATTAGTGGTTTTTGGCGTTAAAAAACTCTTGAACATATCACTACTTTGATTATGTTTATATAGTTTTTTGTTTTTGGCGTTCAGCGTTTTGTTTTTGACAGCTCTTATAGCTGAAGCTTAGCTGAATTGGTTCAATATTATTATTATTTTACAAGTTATCAAAAATAATAAAAAACAATTATGTTTCAAAAGTCAAGTAATAATTCAAAATTATGTCCATAGAAGAAAGCAGCTGTAATCTAAGATTGAGAATGAATATAAGTGACGTGTTGTAAAAGTAGCTCATAGAAGAAAGCAGCTGTACTCTAAGATTGAGAATGAATATAAGTGACGTGTTGTAAAAGAAATGGCCGCGTGGACTGTCGCCCTCACATTACAGCAACGACTATCCTTTCAGTTTAACATAGCTGTCGATTACGTGGCTTCTGCGTTCCCCAAAGTCGATTCACTTTTTTCCCATAACACAATTTCGCGACAACTTACTGCATCTGTAGAGAGGCGGGAGCATTGAACCTTGTACGAGACGACAGCGGCATCTTACGCGTAAAAACCGCGTGAGAGTTTGATGGGAGAAGCAAGGTTCTCCACCTTATAAATCCCACATTATTAGTCCATTTATGACACTCACTCTCATTCTTTCAGTGTTCATTAATCAGAAACCTATTATCTTCAGCAGCAACTTCAGCCCCCATTTATTCGTTCTTCTACGTTTCCTCTGAATCCACCATTGCTGTGAATCTTCGGAGAAGGAATTGATAATCTATCAAATTTTGTGCCAACGGATCAGATTCAATAGAGGCATTAAATATGAAGAGTAGAATGCGGTTTTCCAGTGTGGCCAGATTGGTGATTGTGATGACGAGAAGGGGATTTGCAGCGAAGCAATTGCAAAAGATGATGGTGAGAATCCATGATCTGCAGAGGGCACTCTTCACAACATTGGCTTACGATCGCGTGCTCTTAAATTATGATGATCATCGCGAGTTCTCGTGCAGCAGCACTCCTGTGAAGGGTTATGAGAAGAAGAAATCATGGGATGATCATTTCCATTTTCTTCTCTGGAAAGCTCTGCCCTGCGTTTGTCCTGCTGCCCGTGAAGACCAAAATGGGAGCCACAGAGTTACGAGTATTGATGATCATCAACCACAGTTACAGTGTTGTTGTGTTGATGAGACGCCCATGGATGATCTGATCTGCTCTCCTCAAGTAGATAGAGAAGCAGAAGAGTTTATTACAGCGTTTTACAGGCAGATGCGGCTACAGCGCCAAGATTCTTATCTGCAATACCATGAAATGTTAGCAAGAGCCACCTAGCTCACATTTTCTCGCAGGTCATTTTTGTTTTTTTAATTTTGGAGACTTGTCACTAAACTTTCTCACATAACCAACTGTTAGAATAATCGTGAGATATTTTGTAAAAACATTTATTAAGATCTTTTTGTTAGATTACTTCCAAATCTCTCATTTTGGAAAAACCCTTATTAAGATATTTCTTTTTTTCTGAGGTTGCCTCCGTTTTCTTCTTCTTTATATAGTCCAACTTAAATAATCTCTTGAGAATTTTAGGATCCGATTCCAGTGTAATTTATGTTTTGCTGATTCAGCTTTATGTGATCGGAAAATTATAAAAATGGTGTAGATGATCTGGTTTGTATGTAAAGTTTAATCTTGTTATATCTTAAGTTTAAATTAATTTTATGAAAAAGATTAGAAAACGGATACCAATGATATAATCACTTTTTTTTTACACCATCACCATACAATATTAACAATGACACAATCCAATTTCTGGTTGTTGGACAAATGGTTTTAACAATAACTTTTTCATCTAATATTAATACTAATTCAAACCTAAACACAATCTAATAAAAATAAGAAGAAAAAAAATAACCATGAACTTAATGGCATGAGACTGAATTCAAAATTGTTGAGATGGTATGTAATCATTACTTTGTATCATATAAACGTTGACTATGTACTCTAAACATAATTTAAATTGACTATTGGGTGTAGTTTAATTTTTTTTTAATATTTTATGTTTTTTTAATTAGAATTAGTGAATATTATGGCCAAATATTGCGTGCAGTTTAACATTTTTTCCTCCTATGTTTTGCAGGTTCTAATTAAGAATGGGCATGAATTTAGTTCTCTAGAATTTTTAAAATACTTGATAATTCAAAATTACCAAAAAATAAAGCAATAAAGAAAATAAAAGAAATAAAATATAAAAGAAAAGAAGAAAAAAAACACAAATCAATAATAACAGTACACATTATTAATTTCAATAAATTCGTAAATTTGCACTTCTTTTAAAAAAAATCAAAATGACATAGAATTTCAGGGGAATATTTGTACCATCTCGTTTAAAAAAATACGCGCCGAACAGACAGAAAAATAAATATCTCCTTCTTCCACGGCGATGAAAATACTGCAGTGCCGTTTCATTGGTAGTTCGTAATCGAAATGACTTAATGTTGCTTTTTTTTAATTTGTTTGAAGTATCATAATATTTTGGTCGGCACACGCTTCCAAAGCGTGTTACTTTTAACTTTATTCGATTATATTTGAATTAAATAGTTTCTCATTACCAGTTATTATTTTTGTGTTTATAAAAATGTAAGATGAAGGTGAAATTTAATCAATGAGAAAATAGTTTTTCTTTTGAAATTTTATGGTAAATTTTAGTTAAAATTAAAATTAAAATTGATTATTATTTAAAATATATATATAAATTCAACTTATAAAATAGTTAGAGAAAATATATTATTTGGTTTATTAATTAAATTACAATTAAATTATACTGTAAAATAAAAATATATATATTTCATTGAAATATATAATTTTTTAATATAATTATTAAAATAATCTTGTTTAGAAAATAATAGAAATTTTGGCATGATTTTGGGAAAATTTAGCATAATTTTTTTAAAATTCTGGTTATCACTATTAATCTTAAGGATTTTGGGCACCCCAAGGGTTTTTAATAATGTTAAATCTAATTTTTCTATCAAAAAATGATTTAAACACTCCCACAATAGAATTTCCTAAAGAATATTTTGCTGGGTTCCACTAATTTTTCTTTGTCCACCCAAAATTGTGACTTCCTTAGACAACTTATACATTGTTCGTTTAAAAGAGGAGGACATGCGATTGAAGGAGGTTTTGATTCATATAAGAAAAATCCTTGAGGTGGAGGAGAAACATAACAAATTAAATGTTCATGAAAGAACAATGATGGAGTTTTTCTAGGTATGGGTCAAAACGGATATTAAGGACATCCCCTCCAATCAATTGGTTCACTACGCAACCTGTTTGGCCAATGGTGCGCACGATTGACGAAGACAGAGGGTGACTAAAAAAAACCATAACTTATAGAGAAGGAGGGCATCAGAGTTCCTTTCCCTCAGATCGACCACTACTAGAGAAAGGTAAGAAAGGCAAGAAAACATCGACAGAAGCATTAAGGGAAGTAGGGGAGTTCCTATTGAACTTGGGTCAAATGAGCCAGCTCATGGCGTATTTCCCCATAAATCCTCAACTTACCCAATGGAAATAGTCTCGTTGAATATCTAGGGCTTGAATATCTAGCGCAAGCTCTGATACCTAAAAAACAAGACTAGTAAGGAGAAAACATAAATAAGTATGTTGCAAGAAACTAAACTGTTGGGAGATTGATTATAAGGCATAATTTGAAAATGTCAGAAAGGAAGTGAAGTAATAGCAATAGATGACCAAGGAATGTGGACGATCTTGTTGTTTTATGGGACCAACTATGGTGTTGTTCCAGAATTGGTTAGCTTCAACCGACTTTTTGACAGGGATATTTAGGTATATTGGGGCAAAGGAATGGACCAGTCTGAAGGCAGTATATGGCCCTCATACTGCCAATCAAAAGCAAAAATTTTGAACTAGTTACGCAACACCAAGGACGTACTACAAGACCAATGCTGGATAATAGGAGGTGATTTTAATTGATTCGTAGCTTAGAGAAGAAACGTGGGGGTATTTGAACACTAGATCCAATATCAGATCAACTCAATGAACTCATTTAGGACCTGAGATTAAATGACATGGAGACCAAGAATTATATCCACACACAGAACAATCACCGAGGGGGGGCTTAGTAGGTAGCTAATTGATTAGACTAGTTTCTTGTTTTAGAGGAAGTCTTATGAGAGATGCATTTGTTGAAGCCACAATCCTTCCTAACTTAGGATATGATCACTGTGTAATATTCCCAATTAGCGATAGCTAATTGGAAATATTAATTTTTGTCAATTTTTCTTTATATAGTTAGTTTATGAATAAATGTGAGTCAAAGGACCACGACTCACTCTAAATAGACGCACATGGGTAATTGAGGAGGGCCGAATAGGGTACGCGGCATAAGGACACTACCATGGTATCACATTACCGTGGTATGATGGGTTGAGGCGGCCACAGGATTTGGGAGCGGCCGACGCTGTATAAAGAGGAGCACTTCTTCACTCAGGGGGCATGGAAGTTTATGGAATAGAAATTGGTCATTGCGACTTGAGCACGCTGGCTGTTTAGCGCGTTGAGTGTCTCCGATCGGAGATCTCGCCCTCAGCCCCAGGGGACTTCGAGTGCCTACTCAGGTGAGGTAGTTCCGTCAGTATCTTTGTAGAAAGGATCGATCTTGTGTATCTGTGGTGGGGAAATGCGTTTATTAACGGCGCGGCACCAGTGGAGGATCAGTGTATTTAATCACGGCACAGAAGATCGCAACCGTAATTGGGAAGTTCCGATTGGGTTCTGGAGGATCGCAGTACGATTTATTAACTGCACTGCGCTTGTGGAAGATCAGCAGAAGAACGCGGCCGTAACGATGAAGCTCTGATAGTATCGCAGATAGAAAGAGATGCACGTCTTCTGGAGAACCTCGAGATCGGTGGAAGATCGCATGGTTGACGATCGAGGACAGTGGAGGCAGGAGCGATCGGAGAGAAGCACAGATCCGTAAGGGATTATGCCTGGGCAATGACATAGCCGCTACCTATAACAGGAGCGCGGATCTGAGACACAGCAGCCCCACGCATGCAGATCTACCTTGCAGTCGTATCAGGCAGAAAATCTGGGGATAGATCCCGACCTGCCTTGAGCAGAAATTAGACGTTGTCACTTGATCTCCAATTGTACTCCTCTATTTATAAGATTAATAAAATGGCTCAGCGTCCTCTGGTTTCTTGAGTATCTGTGTATGATTCATATGTTTACGTGTTGTTTGGATGCAATTCTTTGTTTCTTCCCTTTGCATCTAGATCTCTATACCATTTGCGGTATTTTAAAAATATTCCTAAAAGGGAATATTACAGTGGTATCAGAGCATAGATCTGGCTCAGCCTGTGGAGCTGGTAGTCTATGTCATCAGAAGAAAAACCCTACGTCTTCCACAGAGGTAGGAAGTACAGAGATATTGAACGCAGGTTGAAGAACACCTACGGAGAAGGAGATTGCGTCAGGGTAACTGATACAGAACAGGAGGAGCCTGCGACAGAGGCAGAACAGAAAGAGACAATGGCGGATGATAGTGATGCAAAACAGTTTGGGGAAGCACTCCTCAAATCAGTACAGGATCTGGCAAAGCAGATAGAAGTAATGGGCCAAAGATTCACGGCTGTGGAAGCTAGACAGCATGAAATCCCAAAGGGTTACCATGTTGATGAGGGATCGGACACATCCCACCATTTGCAGGAGAGGGTTGCCGCTCCAGCATCACATGCCCTCGTTCGTGCTACCATGCCCACTTTTCTGAGTACAGATACGGGGTCAGGAGCACAAGAAGAACCAAACCATATAAGTGAATATTTTGCTGAGTACCAGGCAGCGGGGCAAGAATTCAGGGATGCCATTTTATTTAAACACTTTGTTCAGATCAAGCGGGACAACAGACCTCACGACCAACATAAAGGGCACAGACATTATCATGATGATACCCAGCGTATGGTAAGCCGATTCCATTTGCCTACGTTTGATGGTTCAAACAGTTCAGCAAAGTCTTGGGTAGAGAAGCTGGATGTGTACTTCCAGCTCAACCAGATGGTAGAAACAGAAGCCATCAAGGTGGCCACGCTGCATTTGGAGGGTGAGGCTCAGGATTGGTGGTTCCATGGAAGGGTGACGCTTGGACATTCCTCTGTGACTACCTATGCCGAGTTCACTCGGAGACTGATTGAGAGGTTCGATCGAAAAGAACCAGAAGAGCACTTTGTTGAACTAACAAGGCTCAAACAGACCGGGAGTCCTAAAAAGTATATTGCAAATTTCCTAAGAATTTCAGTGATGGTGCCAGATCTATCCGCGGCACAGATGATCCATATGTTTGTGGAGGGGTTGACGGAGCCACTTCGAGGGCTAGTCAGATCCACTAGACCAACCACACTCCAGGATGCCATCGGCAGGACTAGGGATTTGCAGGATGCCTTACCCCGAACCAAGACGTCTTACCCCCATAAACCGGCTTTCCAGCCAAAGGGGAAGGATGTAAGGATCCCGCCTCCAAGAGGGAATCAGGGGAAGGTACAACTCGATGATGATGCCCGGAGGGAATTGAAGAAGAAGAAGTTGTGCTTTACCTGTCAGGAACCATGGGCACCAGGACACAGATGTGCAGCCAGCAAGACACATTTTATTGAGGTCTTCTCCGAGAGTAGCGGGGAAGAGGATGGGTATGAGGATGGGGAGGCAGGAGATAGCCCGACGGATCAAGATAAATTTCCACCCCCACCTTCAGGGGCAGGAGGCACAACATTTGCACCCACAGGGGGGACCCTTGCGGCACTACGAGGAGTACCCAAGTATCTGACACTATGAGTCCGAGGGACAGTACGTGGGCAGCGAGTGCCAATCCTAGTGGACAGTGGGGCAACCCACAACTTCATCGATGCACAAATGGTTGAAAGGAGAGGCATACCGACAGAAAACTTCGACGGATTTTCAGTATTGGTCCCCGACGATCAGACGATGTAGTGTGCCAGGTATGTTCCAGAACTAGCTGTGACAATGGGAACCTACACAATGACCGACCACTTTTTCGTGGTTAACATACCAGACACCAATGTGGTGTTGGGAGTACAGTGGCTGATTACTTTGGGAAAAGTCACCACGGATTGGGAGGCCTTGGAGATGGAATGGGATGACAAGAAGA
The DNA here is from genome assembly GCA_034641835.2 of Pinus albicaulis. Lineage (NCBI taxonomy): Eukaryota > Viridiplantae > Streptophyta > Pinopsida > Pinales > Pinaceae > Pinus > Pinus albicaulis. The sequence continues at coordinate 21,760 of JAXQQM020072010.1, forward strand.
CCGGGAAGCATGAGAAGATACGTGGGATGCACACTTACCCACCGCAGACTGTTTCAGCTCATCGGATGGAGGCTGACTTCTGGAAGGGAGACATAGAATGGGCAGTTGAATTGCGGGCATCAATGGCAGGGGCTACTAGGCAGAGAGTCCATCCTGATATACAGGCCATCCTCGACAAGTATGAAACGGTAGTTGGAGAGATACCGCCGGGACAGCCACCAAATCGGGGGTTTGAGCACACGATCGAGTTAGAACAAGGAGTCCAGGCCGTTATTACCACACCCTATAGGCACCCCAAGGCTTATCGGGATGAGATTAAGCGGGCCATCCAGGAGTTGCTGGCTCTTGGACATATTCGGCCTAGCACCAGTCCTTTTCCTTCTTTAGTGGTGTTGGTGAAGAAAAATGACGGCACATTGAGAATGTGCATTGACTATAGGGCCCTAAATAAGAAGACATTGAAAAATAGGTACCCCATACCACGGGTTGACGAGCTGATGGATGAGCTAAGAGGAACTCGGTTTTTCTCAAAAATTGATTTGAGATCCGGGTACCACCAGATTCCCGTGAGGGAACAGGACATCCCCAAGACCGCTTTCAGGTGCCATTACGGCCACTTTGAATTTCTGGTCATGCCTTTCGGGCTAACTAAGGCCGCAGCTAATTTCCAGTCATGCATGAACCATATCTTCCGTAGTCATCTGAGGAAGTTTGTGTTGGTCTTTTTCGACGATATATTGATATATAGCAAGACGTGGGAGGAGCATCTCCAGCATATAGAAGCAGTATTGCATATTTTGGAGGAGCAACAGTTCTACGCTAAGCTCTCCAAATGTGAGTTTGGGATGACGGAGATGTTGTATTTGGGACACATCATAGGAGTGGACGGAGTAAGGGTCCACGAGGAAAAGATCAGGGCCATCAGAGACTGGCCAGAGCCAAGAAACGTGACGGAGCTTCGAGGATTTATTGGAATCTGCACCTATTATAGGAAGTTCGTCAAGAATTTCTCTCAGCTTGTGGTACCCCTTACAGATCTGACAAAGAAGGGGGCATTCAGTTGGTCATATACTGCACAGGAGGCTTTTGACAGGCTCAAGGAAGTTATGAGCAGCTGTCCAGTGCTTGCATTGCTAGATTTTACACAGCCTTTTATTTTGGAGTGCGATGCGTCAGGAGAAGGTATCGGTGCAGTCTTGATTCAGGGAGGCCACCCTATAGCCTTCGAGAGCAGGAAAATCCTTCCACATGAGCGGCTGTATCCTATTTACGACAAGGAAATGTTGGCTATTATGCATGCATTGGCCAAATTCCGACAGTACTTAGTGGGCAATAGGTTTCGAGTAAGGACTGATCACAACAGCCTCAGGTTCTTTTTGGAGAAGAAACAGCTACAGGAAAGGCAACAGAAGTGGATCAACAAGATCCATGCCTATGACTTTGACATTGAATATCTCAAGGGAAATAATAACGTGGTCGCCGATGCACTTTCGCGTAGACCAGCCACGTTGTCTCTAATGAGCCTGGATACAGATTGGAGGGCTCGACTCTTGGTAGAATACTCCAAGGATAGATTTGCATGTGAAGTTCTGGATGGTCAGGCGACCGACAACAGATATAGGGTGATAGATGAAATCATCTACTATAGAGATAGGATTTTCTTAACAAAGGGCTCCCAGCTCAAAGAGAAGATACTTCAGGCATCTCATGACTCACCATTATTGGGACATCAGGGGTTTAACAAAACCTACCGGGCCATCCGGGAGAGGTTCGCATGGAAAGGTCTCAAGGAGGACGTGCTCCGGCATATCAGGGAATGCGAATTTTGCCAGACAAACAAGGGGGAGATGAACCATCCCGCAGGCTTGTTGCAGCCTCTTCCCATTCTGGAGGGGAAGTGGGAGAGAATTTCGATGGATTTCATCACCGGGTTGCCCACGGTGCATGACAAATACTGCATATATGTCATTGTTGATCGGCTGACAAAGTATGCACACTTCTTCGCCATCTCCGCACATTACACTGCAGCCCAGGTGGCGGAGCTGTTCTTTAAAGAAATTTTCAGGTTGCATGGTCTTCCCAAGACCATCATCAACGATAGGGACAGTCGCTTTATGGGCGGGTTCTGGCAGGAGCTCTTCCGGCTGGTGGGGACGGAGCTGACACCAGGCACCAGCTATCACCCACAGACAGATGGGCAAACTGAAATAGTGAACAAATGGCTGGAGGGATACTTGCGCAATTATGTTAGTGGGCAGCAGAAAGCATGGCTGAAGTCGCTGCATCTAGGGGAGTATTGTTACAATAACACATATCATATGTCCATCGGTATGACACCATTCTATGCTTTGTATGGGTACCATTATTTATCTTTTTTTGATATGATGTTGGGTGCTAGCAAGGCCTCGAGGGCTAAAGATTGGATCCAAGAGAGTCAAGACATCCTCTGCGCTCTCAAGGATAACATGGCTGCAGCGTAGAACCAGCAGAAGCGGTATGCCGATAAGGGACGGATTGTAAGACAGTTTGAGGTAGGAGACTTGGTCTACCTATGTTTGTAGCCCTACCGACAGTCGTCATTGAAACAGAAGGGAGCTGAGAAGCTTAAGCCTCGTTTTTATGGGCCATACCGGGTGATGCGCAGAGTTGGACAGGTTGCGTATGAGTTGGAGCTGCCCCAAGGCAGCAAGATTCATAATATTTTCCACGTATCGTGTTTGAAGAAAGCATTGGGACAACAGGTGGCCGTAACGAAGGAGCTGCCACCTACAGATGATGAAGGACATTTGGTACTGCAGCCCGAAGCGATTATTGATGCCAGGGAAAGGTAACTACGAAACAGAACCATCCGGGAGTTCTTGGTAAGGTGGAAGAATTTTCCGGAGGAGGATTCGACTTGGGAGAATGAGAAAATCTTGCAGCATCCATCACTATAGTTGCTTGGGGACAAGCAACACTCTGCGGGGGGAGACTGTAATATTCCCAATTAGCGATAGCTAATTGGAAATATTATTTTTTGTCAATTTTGCTTTATATAGTTAGTTTATGAATAAATGTGAGTCAAAGGACCACGACTCACTCTAAATAGACGCACATGGGTAATTGAGGAGGGCCGAATAGGGTACGCGGTATAAGGACGCTACCATGGTATCACATTACCGTGGTATGATGGGTTGAGGCGGCCACAGGATTTGGGAGCGGCCGACGCTGTATAAAGAGGAGCACTTCTTCACTCAGGGGGCATGGAAGTTTATGGAATAGAAATTGGTCATTGCGACTTGAGCACGCTGGTTGTTTAGCCTGTTTGTAGCGCTGTTTAGCACGTTGAGTTTCTCCGATCGGAGATCTCGCCCTCAGCCCCAGGGGACTTCGAGTGCCTGCTCGGGTGAGGTAGTTCCGTCAGTATATTTGTAGAAAGGATCGATCTTGTGTATCTGTGGTGGGGCAGCGCATTTATTAACGGTGCAGCACCAGTGGAGGATCAGTGTATTTAATCATGGCACAGAAGATCGCAGCCGTAATTGGGAAGTTCCGATTGGGTTCTGGAGGATCGCAATACGATTCGTTAACTGCACTGCGCCTGTGGAAGACCAGCAGAAGAACGTGGCCGTAACGATGAAGCTCTGATAGTATCGCAGATAGAAAGAGCTACACGTATTCTGGAGAACCTCGATATCGGCGGAAGGTCGCATGGTTGACGATCGGGGACAGTGGAGGCAGGAGCGATCGGAGAGAAGCACAGATCCGTAAGGGATTATGCCTGGGCAATGACATAGCCGCTACCTATAGCAGGAGCGGGGATCTGAGACACAACAACCCCACGCACGCAGATCTACCTTGCAGTCGTATCGGGCAGAAAATCTTGGGATAGATCCCGACCTGCCTTGAGCAGAAATTAGACGTTGTCACTTGATCTCCAATTGTACTCCTCTATTTATAAGATTAATAAAATGGCTCAGCATCCTCTGGTTTCTTGAGTATTTGTTTATGATTCATATGTTTACGTGTTGTTTGGATGCAATTCTTTGTTTCTTCCCTTTGCATCTAGATCTCTATACCATTTGCGGTATTTTAAAAATATTCCTAAAAGGGAATATTACACACTGGCCCTTCTGTTTGGAGCTGGATCTAAAGTCAGACCCCTAGAATTGGTCATTCAGGCTTGAGAGATTATGGTTTCACAACCCTTCCCTCGTGGAGTGGATGGAAAAATGGTGGCAGGAGAGCAGTGTCCCGAGGGGAATCATAATGCAAAAATTTCAGAGGAAATTAAAGGAATTGAAAATGCGTATAAAAACCTAGAATAAACATGAATTTGGAGACATTTTTCCGGAAAAATAAATAAATAAATAAAAGAAAAATAAAATGGAAGAGAAAATGGACCTACAACAAGACCAATGTGGATAGTGAGAGGTGATTTTTTGTTGAGATTGCAACAAGATGATGAGCTTAGTGGAAAGGAGTCGCCTTCACTAAGTGGGCCCGCAGGGTATTTTTGGCGCAAAGTCTATTTTTAGACTATGTCTATTTTTAGACATATGGATCATGTTCTATGAGTTGCATGATGCTATTTGTGGATGGTTGGTCAAGTCAGAAAAAATAGATGGACTTCTATTTTTAGACATACTGGGCATAATCTATTTTTAGATTGCCAGTCTAAAAATAGATATGTCGAATATTATTAGCTCTTAATAATATTTGGACTCTAAACATTATCTTATCCTCTTGGAGCACTTCAGTTGAGTGCACAGAAGTGGCACATGCAGCTAACAGAAGGAATTACGCTATTCCTAGGTTTTAGTGGAGCAGGTATTGGATAGAATTTTGCTAGATCTGAGCTTGTGTAGTGTGTAACAATTGGAGATTGTACTGAGAGCTTGTGAGGAGTTTGTACAATGATTTTTAGATGATCTCTATCATTATAATATACAGATATTTGGGGGTTTTCAACTTTAAGCTTTCCCATAAATATTGTGTTTATATGTGTGATTGTTTATGGTTTTAATGTGCGCATGCGATTGTTTATATTTCCGCAATTAATGATCAATAGTAGAAGAGGTTATGTATTATGCATGAAGCTCAAATAATGTGTGATCAGGATAATCTCGGTGAATAATTTAACAGTTATTCAAATTTCTACATGGTATCAGAGAAGTATTGATCATTGGAGCAATTGAAAAACATTGAAGCGGTTGAGTTTTGGGCTGGTGGAATTCGAATTTGCAGCAGTGTTTTCTTGGTGTCGAAGTTGATATGTCTTTCAGCGGATTGCGATTGGAGTATGCCCTTGAGGGAAGCTCGAATTATATTGCATGGAAGGACAGGATGGAGGCGGTGCTAGATGACAATGGGTTGAAGGAGTTCATAGATGCTGAAGTCCCAAAGCCTACTTCTAGCGATGTTGTCGTAATTGAGGCTTGGAAAAAGACGAAAGCAAAGTGTCGAAGGATTCTGTTGGAGGGCATGAAGGATCACATAGTGTCCAGCCTGCATGGTAAGGCTTCTCCATTATTGATGTGGAAAGCCTTGACAGTTTTATTCCAAAGCAAGAGCGACCAGAGGAAGTTGGTGCTTGTGGAGTACTAAAAAGGTATGATTTTGATGATTACTTCAATGACTTTTTAATAGAATTTGTGAACCTTTTGTATCATGAACTTGGAAAGTAATAAGGAACTATAACAAAACATGTAAGAATCGATGTGTATAACTTAGCCACTGATAATGGTTACTTTCTATACAGGGAAAGAAGAAAACGAAGAGTTGTCGCTCTAAAGATAAGAACGAAGTGGAAATAACTGCTGTCCCTCTGGATGAGAACCAAACGCAAACATAGGGAAACAAGATCAAGGTGAATCGGCTCGGGCAAGAAGGAGAGGACACCAGCTCAGCGCAATAGCAAAGACAGGATGAAGAGTTAACTGTTTGGCGAATCCCTCAGGATCGAAGATCCTGAGGGATCGCTGCTTTACTTATCTAGTTGCTTGGACATCTCCGCCATCGTCTTTATAAAAAGAGACAAGCACTGTTAGTTTAGGGGAGAATGGCGAGATAAGATACGTTTTATGTAATCTTCTGTAAAACATCAGATTTGGTTATTAAGCTTTGTTGAGAACTGGTTCGATGTATTTTTGATCAATGTATTAATGAAAGCCTGGTGATTATTCCATCTTCGCGTCTGCGTTAACCTAAAGCGGTGCATCCTTGGAGGCTAAGGGCCCGGCCCCGAAGGACACTTGCTTTTGTACCATTACAGCTTCGTTTCTGTGTGGTTTGTTTATTATTGCTATTCGATTGTTTGATATGCTTTACAAGTTCATATTACATGCTCTGTTCCAGTTTGAATCATTGAAGTTTCTGCAACTAGACTTGTGTGTTAACTCCGCATTACGTTATTATTCCTTTCAAGATTTAATCGCATATCCTTACTGTTATGTTGCAGAGCTGTTATATTAACATTTGTGTTGCGTGCGTTTCCACTGGATCAGTATTGTCCCATAATTCGTTAATCGTTATTGCTGTTCCATTAATATGATTTGTGTAATTCGCCTTTAGAATGATAGAATGTTCCTTGATTGCAAAGAGTGTATAGATTGAGTTTGATTATAACCCGCGGGACTTAGTATTCACTTGCCGTTCCATTTTAGAGTTGCTGTTCCATTTCAGAATTGTGGTTTAATCCTTTATTTCCTTTGCTGATCTATTTATCTGCATTTGATGGTTTGTTGTGAGAGATGATCTAAGACTGTAGTGAGCAGTATCAGTCACTGTTTAGCTCCCAGGCTTGTGATCTATGCTTTAGTCCTTTTTCCATCAGTTTCTGAAGGGATGGTTTATCATTACCGAACCCTTGACTGATGAGTTATGGAGTTTCCTGAGTGAGTGATTTATTTCTTTAAAGTAATTTGATTTCAGTTAAGCATCCGTTTACTCTTGTATTTCTTAAGCACTGTACTACTAGCATTACTCTGACAAATGAGCCTCGGATTGAGTCACTCTTTGTAATGACAAAACGCTCTCGGGTTTACATATTAATGTGAGGTAATTAGAGGTGAAAGAGACCCTTTTTATAGCTCTACATTTTGTGTGGAGTACTAAAAAGGTATGATTTTGATGATTACTTCAATGACTTTTTAATAGAATTTGTGAACCTTTTGTATCATGAATTTGGAAAGTAATAAGGAACTATAACAAAACATGTGAGAATCGATGTGTATAACTTAGCCACTGATAATGGTTATTTTCTATACAGGAAAAGGAGAAAACGAAGAATTGCCGCTCTAAAGGAAAGGACAAAGTGGAGATAACTGCTGTCTCTCTGGACGAGAACCGAACGCAAACATAGGGAAACAGATCAAAGTAAATCGGCTCGGGAAAGAAGGAGAGGACACCAGCTCAGCGCAACAGCAAAGACAGGATGAAGAGTTAATAGTTTGGCGAATCCCTCAGGATCGAAGATCCTGAGGGATCGCTGCTTTATTTATCTAGTTGCTTGGACATCTCCGCCGTCGTCTTTATAAAAAGAGACAGCACTGTTAGTTTAATATATAGATAATAGCGAGATAGGATACGTTTTATGTAATCTTCTGTAAGACATCATATTTGGTTATTAAGTTTCGTTGAAGACTGGTTCGATGTATTTTTGATCAATGCATTAATAAAAGCTTGGTGATTATTCCATCTTCGCGTCTGCATTAACTTAAAGCGGTGTATCCTTGGAGGCTAAGGGCCCGGCCCCGAAGGACACTTGCTTCTGTACCATTACAGCTTCACTTTTGTGTGGTTTGTTTATTCTTGTTATTTGATTATTTGATATGCTTTACAAGTTCATATGATATGCTCTGTTCAAGTTTGAATCATTGAAGTTTCGACAGATAGAATTGTATGTTGACTCTGTATCAAGTTATTTATCCTTTCAAGAGTTAATCGCATATCCTTACTGTTATATTACAGAGCTGTTGTATTAAGCGTTCGTGTGGTGTGCGTTTCTAATTTACCAGTACTGTTCCATAATTCATTTGTTGTTATTGCTGTTCCATTAGTGTTATCTGTGTAAATCGCCTTTAGAGTGACAGAATGTTCTTTGATTGCAAAGAGTGTATAGATTGAGTTTGGTTATAACCCGCGGGACTTAGTTATTCAATTGCTGTTCCATTTTAGAGTTGTTGTTCCATTTCATAATTGTGGTTCAATCCTTTATTCGCTTTGCTGTTTCATTTACTTGCAGTTGTTGGTTTGTTGTGAGAGATGATCTAAGGCTGTAGTGAGCAGTAGCAGTCACTGTCTAGCTCCCAGGCTTGTGATCTATGCTCTAATTCCTTTTCCATCAGTTTCTGAAGGGATGGTTTATCATTGCCGAGCCCTTGACTGATAAGTTAGTGAGTTTTCTGAGTGTGTAGTTTATTTCTTTAAAGTAATTTGATTTCAGTTAAGCATCCGTTTACTCTTGTATTTCTTAAGCACTGTACTACTAGCATTACTCTGACAAATGAGCCTCGGATTGAGTCACTCTTTGTAATGACAAAACGCTCTCGGGTTGACATATTAATGTGAGGTAATTAGAGGTGAAAGAGACCCTTTTTATAGCTCTAAATTTTGGCGTCGTTGCCGGGGAAAGAGTGAAGCCATTTGTCTTTTTCAGAGTGGTGTACAAGCCTGCTAGGGAGGAGTTGGATCCTAAAAACGGAAGGTAAGAACCTACGTGCAGAGCATGTAAAAGACCTGCTCATTATCCGCTTTCCTAACAGATTTTTTTTTGTTTGTTTGAATAGAAGTTGGTAGTTTATTTTTGAGTGCATGACTAAGCAGAAAAAACCGGAAAAGAATATCAAACCCCCATCCAAACCTGAAAAAGCTAAGGGGCCGGTGACCCTTGGCCGAACGACCTTCATAGACGAAATCTATAAGAAAACAGAGTCTCATCCATCAGTAGGTTTCAAGAAAAACACTTCCAAACCACCTACTAGTTCCCTTCAGGCCACAGGATCACCATCTGTAGCCTGTGCTGAGGTGCATAGTCAAACTGAGGAGCAGGACTTTCAGGAAGTTGAAAATTCCACTCCAGAATTATTGCAGGAAGGGAACTCTAGCAACTTTTGTGAAGGAGAAGGAGAAACAGGGGAAATCAAGGAACCAAAATCTCCTCTTGAAACAAATCGGCCATTAGATAGCTCGGATAAGGGAAGTGCTGCGAAAGTCATTGTTGAAGAGATTCAATCTCCTCAAACACCTGGTATTCCCATTATTCCAGATAAAGGAAGCGCTATTAAAAAGATCCCTGTCAAGACCGTTCCCACCCAACCTAGGAATACCCTCCTAGATATCCCAGAAGGTTACTGGCATATATTCGATCCCATGGCTCAAAACCAACCAAACGCTCAAAACCAGCCAAATACTCAAACCTCTACATTACAATATCCTATAGCGGATTCTGCAGCAAATGCACCCATGAAAGCTATCCCTCTTCAGCATATCCCTACATTCCACGGACTCACATCGGAAGATCCAGATGCATTCCTATTCGAATTCGATGTGTTATGTCGGGGGTACGATTACACCACCGATCCCCAAAAATTGAAATTATTCCCCTCTACATTGAAAGGGGCTGCTTTAAGATGGTTTATGGGGCTAGGTGGCGGAGTTATCAACAATTGGGATCAAATGAAAGAATCCTTCTTAAAGAAATACCAGGATTATTGTAGGTCTAGAGAATTAAAAGACGAAATATTTCAAATGACAGCCAGACCGAATGAAACATTAGAAGAGTATGTGGAACGTTTTCAGTATAATTTACAGAGATCTCCTTATGCATCGCTACCTTTACCTGATAATGTGTTAAAAACTGCATTAATGAGGGGCATGAAGGAACAATGGATTGAAACATTAAACATTATGAGCAAAGGGGATATTTATCAAGAGAGTTTTTCTGACATTATTGATTTGTGTGTCAGGAGTTCGAGAGGCAGCACAAGAATAAAACCGACAGAATATGATCGGTTTGCAAGAGATAACAAAGTATCAGCAGAAGGAGTAACACGCGTAGAAATTGGAAATTTATTAGAAAATTTTAAAACTGATATTATGGGGACACTAACTACACAACTTGATATGGTGCAGGCTAAACAGAAGCAGCTGGAGGCAGAACAGAATATGGCAATCTTCTGCCCCCGATGCATAAAGAAACATAGCCACAAGGAGTGTCCATTAGATAAAGTCCAAACATGCGCCATCTGTACAAAAGATCACCTTACGGAGAGCTGCCCCTCACTTCCTGGATTGAAAGCGGTATATAAGGAAGCAGAAGAAGAACCAGAATCGGTGAATTCGATCAACCAGCGCCGCCCGTGGCAGCCGAGACAACCTGGTATGTTTCCGGACCCAACCTCTTTCTTTCAAAACCCACAATATAATGCTCAACAATATGGTATGTGGCAAAATCAATCTCAAACCCCATTTACAAACTGGTCACCACAATCATTTCCTTCTTCAAATCCATGGCTGAATCAAACAAGCCAAACTGGTTGGCCGAATTTCCCTTACACTCCACCATATTGGCAAAATGGCCCATATCCTTCACAATGGGCTCCCTCTACTTCACAAAGTTCACCCTGGCAGACAAGCTGGCAAAGACCGATGTACCACCCAGCTGGAACTATTCCGCTCCCTCAACCTACTTTGCCAGCTCTACAACAAAATCCCCAGTCTAACTTAAGGCCGCAACTCCCAGCCCAACCCGATCCCAATCCAAATAACAGACAGGTCCAATCCATCCAAATCATAGAATCACCAGAAGCAGGACCCGACTTAAGGGAGTGCAATGACCTTCAGTTAAGATCTGGGCGTATAATTGAAACTGAGGGAGATAAAACAGTTCATATTGAAGATCAGTTACCCAGAGAACATCAGTCACAACAAGAGGATGTAAATAAGCAACAAACTCATAACCAAGCAACCACATCCTCTCCTCCATTCCTAGAACGATTAGCCATACCTCGATCCATACAATATCCTGACTTTGACATTCTGGGAGAATTACAAAACCTGTACATAAAAATTCCATTCCTCCAAGCCATTCAAGACATTCCCATATACGCCAAAACCATAAAAGAATTGTGCATAAAGAAACCGAGGAGGAATATAACAAATAATCCAAGAGTGCAAGTAGTCGGTACCTTATCTGACCTATTGTCTGGAAGAGAAACACCCCTTAAATATGAAGACCCCGGGAACCCAATTATAACTGTTCAAATTTATGGTCAGACCCTGCCTAATGCCTTAGTTGATCTAGGGGCTGCAATTAATATTCTAACAACCACAACTTGCCAAAAACTCGGCATTACATCTGTAGAACCCACCTCTACTCTGTTAGAATTGGCTGACCGATCCGTGGTTAGACCAGAGGGCACTCTACATGATTTCATGGTCTCTGTAGAATCCTGGGAATATCCAACCGATTTCCTGATAATTAATCCAAAAACCCGACTTGATGGACACCCGCTAATTTTAGGTAGACCTTGGCTCGCTACTGCCGATGCCTACATTGGCTGTCGGCAGGGAAATATGACCATAACCAGAGGACCAAATAGCAAAAAATTAGTTCTATATCCTCCAGCGCAGCCAAGTGTCACAATGATTAAAACTAATAAGCACCCTGTATCATATCTTACTGATAACATCAGATCTCCATTAACTATACAAGAGGCACTCGATTTCAAAGATCAAACAGAAGACGATGCCATTAATAATTTCATTACTCAAACTGAACCTCGCACACAATGTCACATGATAAAAGCAGCATTTGATAATGAATTAGAAGAAGATCCCCTGAAAGATATTCATGATCAAATAATACCTGTCACTTCTGTTGCAAATAGTAAAACTGTGGAAATTGCACCGGGGAAAACTTTAAATATCAACGCTAATCTCACACCGGAACAAGAAACAAAGCTCATCCATCTGTTAACAAAATATCAAGAAGCATTTGCATGGGACTACCCTGATATGAAAGGAATCGATCCCCAGTTATGTACACACCACATTTATATAGAAAAGGATGCCAGACCTGTGCGTCAGCCGCAAAGAAGACTTAATCCCCATCTAAAAGATGTCGTAAAAACTGAACTTCAGAATCTTTTAGATGTGAATTTTATCTACCCTATTTCTGATAGTAAATGGGTCTCTCCACTTGTGGTGGTACCAAAAAAGAATGGGAAATGGAGAATTTGTGTGGATTATAGGGAACTTAACAAGGCAACACAAAAAGATCATTTTCCTCTTCCTTTCATAGATCAAGTATTGGACACTTTAGCAGGGAAGAAGTTCTTTTCTTTCCCGGATGGCTTCAGTGGATACAATCAGATTCAGATTGCCCCTGAAGACCAGGATAAAACTACCTTTACTTGCCCCTGGGGAACATTTGCCTATCGAGTTTTACCTTTTGGCTTATGTAATGCTCCTGCCACATTTCAGAGGGCTATCCTTAGTATTTTTGCAGATTTAATAAATGATGGACTTGAGGTTTACATGGATGACTTTACACCATACGGAGATGACTTTGATCCAGCTCTAGACACCCTAGAGAAAGTCCTACAACGCTGCATTGTTACTAGACTTTGCTTAAGCAATGAAAAATGTTTCTTGATGATGACTGAAGGACTTATCCTAGGACAATATGTCTCAGCAGCCGGCATTCATGTAGACCCGGCCAAAATCCAAATACTTTTGCTTATTCCCACTCCTACTACTCAAACAGAGGTACGCAGTTTTCTTGGATTTTCAGGTTATTATAGACGATTTATAGAGCATTATTCGCACATTGCTGCTCCTTTATATGCACTGACTGGTAACGTTGATTTTTTTTGGACAGACAAATGTGACCATGCTTTCGAGGATCTAAAGAAGCTTGTATCCACAGCCCCAGTCCTTCGAGGACCAAACTGGGACCTACCATTCCAGATATCATCTGATGCCTCAGATACAGCCATTGGCGCAGTCCTTGGGCAAGAAGAGGATAAAAAACCATATGCTATCTATTACATCAGCAAAAATTTATCCCCTGCTGAATTGAATTACACTGTTACTGAAAAAGAATTCCTAGCTGTAATACATGCTGTCAATAAATTTAGACATTATATTACAGGCTACCCTGTTATCTTGTATACAGACCATTCTGCTATAAAATATTTAGCAAATATGCCTGTCACAAATGCCAGAGTAACTCGATGGTTAATCTTATTGCAGGAATTCGACATCACAATCAAGGACCGCCCTGGCAAAGAAAACCCTGTAGCCGATTTTCTTTCAAGGATACCAAAATCAAGCGATGCAGCAGCAGTGGAAGATCAATTTCCGGATGAACACCTGTTTGATGTTGCTGTTCAAACACCCTGGTATGCTGATGTTGCCAATTACCTTGTAGTAGGTAAATTACCAAAACATTTAACTCCTAATGAGCGTAAGCAGATTATTCATAAAAGTTCTCGATTTTCGTGGATTGGAGGTTATTTGTTTCACACAGGAGCAGACATGCATATCAGGCGATGTGTTAGAGAGGATGAAATCTTTGACATCCTAAAAGCCTGTCACGATGGACCGTGTGGGGGGCACTTCGCTGAGCGTAGGACTAGACATAAAGTATTGCAGACAGGATATTACTGGCCTACGATCTTCAAAGATGCAAAGAAGTTTGTCCAAGCCTGTGACAGTTGCCAGCGAGCAGGACGGCCTGGTCAAGCTGATGAAATGCCTCTGAAACCACAGTTAGTCATCGAACCATTTGAGCGGTGGGCTCTGGATTTCGTTGGACCCATCAACCCTTCATCAAATCAGAAAACATATATTTTGGTGGCAACAGAATATGTCACCAAATGGGTTGAGGCAGAAGCATTGCCAAGAGCCACAGAGGATTCTGTCATACAGTTCCTGTTCCTTCTATTTGTTCGTTATGGCCTTCCTAGGGAAATAATTACAGATGGAGGACCACAATTTGTTGGGCATAAATTAGCCGCAACACTTAACAATTATCATGTCCAGCATAAGATCACTACTCCATATCACCCACAGGCGAATGGGCAGGTAGAAAGTAGCAATAAGATAATAGAATCAATCTTAACGAAAACTATTGCATCACATAGGCGTGACTGGGCTACCCGACTACCTGAAGCACTCTGGGCCTATCGAACCACATGGAGGAGCACCACTGGTTACTCACCTTATCAACTAGTGTTTGGAAAACAACCTATTTTTCCCATAGAATTCGAAATCCAAACACTGCGTATAGCACAGGAAGTTGGCCTAGATTTAACTGAGGCACAACTCAATCGACTACAACAGATCAATGAATTAGACGAAATTCGGCTCTCTGCACTACAAAATACAGCATTAATTCAACAGCAGCGAGCCAAATGGCATGATGCGCTCATCAAAAACAAAGTCTTCCACGAGGGAGACTGGGCTCTGTTATACGATTCCCGGTTTCAGGACTTCCCTGGAAAACTTCAGACTCGATGGTTGGGACCATACGAAATCCAGAAGGTACATGACAATGGAACACTTACTCTAATCACCATTGACGGTTCTGGATATGCATTCAAAGTAAATGGCCACCGAGTCCGTCTCTACCGTAAACCACTTACTCAGGAATCCTTCTGCCAGCAGCTACGCCGAGATACTGATCTGGAGATCTTAGGAGAGGAAGAGAAATCTTCCTCACCTGTAATTCATTAAGGGTCTATTTCTTTTTGCAAATTTGTACATAAGTTTTTGTTTTTGAGTGATTCTTGTACATAAGTTTGAATTAAATATTTTCTTGTCATTTATGCTGTTCCTTTTTCTTCCACAAAGTTTGATTTTTGCTCTTCTAATAGCATATGCATGTTTTTTTATGATGTTGGTTTTGCTTGTTTTGCTGTTCCTTTTCTAAAGGAACAGCATTCGGATCTCTGCTGTTCCTTTTTCAAAGAAACGACATTGTTACATTTTTCGCTGTTCCTTTTGCTTACCACTGTTCTTTTTTCTTCAAAGAAACAACGTCCTTTTATTACTATTGTGCCTTTTTCAACGGAATGGCATGTTGAGTGTTTTATAGTATTATTGCCGTTCCTTTTCCCAAAGGAACGGCATTTCCATTTTTTTTTGTCCCTTTTTCTATTATCCATCGTTGTTTCTTTTCCAACGGAACACCATTAGCATACTTCTTGCTCTCTTTGCGAAACATCTTATCCCTTTTGCTGATTTAAATGGAGGATGCTTTTTGCCCGTCTTCTTTCTAGTCTTTAAGCTTCAGCTATGTATTTGTGCAAAGAAATATAAAAACACAACATACCGAAATCTGCAAACCATAAATCGCTATATCTATAAGGCTCTATATTAGTAAGAGGACAGATGGAAGGACATACTTATTTCTTACCTTTTGTTGACATGGTTTTACTAATTTTGCCATGATTGGTTATCTTTATCATGCTGATTCCCTTAAACTTTTTTTATTAGCACTTGGGAATAAGAGCAAAGAGTTTATATCTTCCTATTGAGATAATAAGACTTCTTCCACCATTCCTACTCTTAAGGAGTGTTGAACCACCCTTTGTGTATAAATAAGGAAAAGAATTCTATGAAAAAGAAAAAGTATGTCAAGTGTCAAATGCAAGATAGGGGGTCTCATCGAGAGCCAGCCTACCATGATCATGAGGATGGAAGTGAAGTGGCATTCCCATTCTGGCCACCACACCAGGGATATGGTCCAAAAGGTATATCAAATAAACAAACCTTGGAACAGGAGGTCTCATCACGAGCCGACCCGCCCACGTTTCGCTCTTTCCTCGTGAATGGCATTATGGTTAACTGGTTACCAAGCCAGCATAATGGCCTACATTTTGATATAACAACATTCCTAGGTATACACAAAGGATCATGGTTCCGAGGGTGAAAAACAACTCTGCCAAGGTTATGGACACCTGTTGGCAGCAGAGTAATGTTAATGGTATCGAAGTCACCTTGCTTACACCAATAGGTAAGATACTAACACTCTTTTGTTTTTTATATCCTAGGCACTAATCATATGATCTTTCCCGATTTATACACCGCATGAATATTTATCATTACCAATCATGGCAACGGAGGTGACCATGACCGCTTAAGATTGGCAAGTACGATACATGCCCTATCCATCAGCCTCAAATCATAACACAGTAGCCTCTTATATAACACGCGATCCATCCTCCGCTTCGATTTCGGTAATCTGTTGTCCTTTTTCAACATGGCATAAATCCACATGCTGTTCCTTTCTGACTTGATTGCAAACTGGGTGCCGCTCCTTTATTTGCCGGCTGGGACAGCCTATCACACTGCGGGGGGGGGAGGTTAACCTCATCAGTCCCTGTATTACGTGTCAATTCACCATTCGAAACAATTAGTTTACGACGGTTTGGCATGGTTTCACGGCATGGCATATTTTTATTTTTATCTTCACACAAGTTGTTTTTGCTGCACTGTTGCATACTCTGTGTTTTCTTTCGCGAAACCTTGCTCTCTGTGTTTCAAACCGAAAACGTTTTTGCTGTTCCATTTAGAAATCACAGTGAAAACATGGGGGGAAAGGAAATTCGAAGTGAGCCTCAACAGCTAACGATCTCTGCTGCTGCCCGAGAAATCCTGGAAAGGGCAGGATGGTTGAACTATTTCAATCGCTTACATGAGGCTAATGAGACAATAGCAATGGAGTTCTTGCAGAATTTACAAGATGACCACTCCACAGTAAGAGGGAAATGGATAGCGGTCACTGATGCCATAATTGCAGAAGTTTCAGGACTACCAGCTACCGGACCGGTATGGACATTCAAAAAGGAACGATTACAGAAGGTCATGGAACTGTTCCAGGACGAAGGCCAGAATTTGACAATTAAAGGAAAGGGAGTTCTGCCAGCAACCCTAGGTGAACCCTGGACGGAGCTAGCAAGAACGGTGCAGAGTTATATTACTTGCGAAGGAAGAAAAGACGTGGTAAGACCACGGCACCTTAAACTTTTAGCTGTATTAAAACAGAGATGCTCTGTGAATTTACCGGCACTCCTAAACTCATTATTGCATGATGCTGCACAAAGTATGAAAAAGGCACAGCACGTAGAGGCAATTGTTAGTCACCACGGGTTGATTCGACTTGTTGTTAGTTATAGTCTTACCCAGCAGCAGAGCAGCTGGGAAGAGCTCATTGCAATGATTGAGGGGGGATTGACAGAGCCATCCTCGAAACGTAGACATTCTATAAGCCCACCAGAACAACCGGCAAAACACAGAGAAGATGTTGCTAGTACATCACAACAACCAGAGACACACCAAGAATCGGCAAAGCGAAAGCATGTCGTTGATTCACCCGAGCAACCAGAGGAACCCAGGAAATCAGCTCGGTTAGCTCAGATGAGAGGAAGCATAAATAAGCCCAGAAAATCAGCCCGGTTGGCTCGAATACGAGGAAGGCCGGAGAAGCTCCAGGAAAGCGCCAGCCAACCGGTAGTAATTGAGGACGAACAGTCCGAAGAGGGGGCAGAGGCTGAACAGGAGGAGGGAATAGAACAGCAGGAAGATAGCCCATTACAAGACCTACTGGGAGAAGATGACTTGGCCGCCATCCTAGCCAATATGAGTAAGTATGGTCAACCTTCTAGTTCAGAGAACCCCCACAACCAACCCCAGGAAGAGAACATGCCTGTTCATGATGAAGAGGAGGAAAATATTGAACGGGAACAATCTGTTCCCATGTCACAAGAGGAAAATCTAGAGGAAGTAGGAGCAGAAACAGCATTTGCTCAGGAAGAATCAGAACCAGTCGAGATGCATACCCCAGAACAGCCGGAGCATAGCAGTGAGGAAGAACCCCAGGAAGAAGAGTTAGCAACTGGTCATGATCCAGTCCACCATCGACAGACTGCCGTTCCTTCAAATGAAACAATGGAAATTAAGAAGTTGCGGAAGGAACGAACTAAATTGTTAAATACGATAACCCAGCTCAGACAACAAATTAGGATTCTGAAAAAGAACCAGAAGGTAAAGAGGAAAAAGAGGGCCAACAAACGGCCTGCTGTCCAAAACCCTGAGGATCCAGCTGCCGTTCCACATGATGTTGAGGTTCGTGTTAAAATAGAAAAGGATGATAAGCAAATTCAGACAGAGGCACCACCCTCAGGGGTAATAAGGGTTCTGAACTCCAAACAGCATAACAAGAAAGTTCAGGTAAAACTCCCGGCCTCCACTGAGCTATGGAAGAAAGATCCGAAAACAAAATCCTTGCACAAGATGATGAAGCAAGCACAGCAAGAAGCTGAGCAACTTAAAGAGCAAACGGTTCCCCGAGAAAAATATGAGGAGTTGCAGCAGCAACTAAGGGACGTCAGTCAATCTAAAAGACAGGCTTTTGAAGGATGGATGAAGGAACAAGAGGAAGTCACACAGGTAACTTGTAGACTAGATACTACTATCAAACAGATGAATGACTTGTGTTCTTTATATAATAATGTTTTAGCATGTAGGGCCCCTGCTAAAAACTATGCTCTGTTTCTATTAGAACGGTATTTACAATTACAAATAAAAGCTGTTAAGGCAGTCACCCCTATACAGATCAACAATGTCAATGATTTTATAGACTGTTGTAAACATTATGGAGTGAAAGTCCAGAGATTGTTGTGTGAACTTTATTTACACGACCTTGTGCTAAGTCAGGAGACTGAATTGAACCCTGGTCCCTCCATTGGCGATATCCAATTCCAAGCATTCATTTCATTCGGGGTTAATCAGATTAAGTGGCTCAAAGCCTATGACACCTTCCAGAGTCAGGAAAATGGTCTAGATTTACGAGTTAGGGTTGAGCCTAGGAACCCAGTACAGTTATGGAAAGCTCATATAAACCACATAAGGACTCCGGGTGTCATTGTAACATTAGGGCCTATGCATGAGGCACTCATTCAAGAGAGTTTAGAGTATTTCCTTTCTATCAAAGACTTGGCCATTAATGCAGCCAAATTTCGATATCGAATCTCTGATCCACACATCCAGCTCAGAGAACCATTTAAGTATGAGAACTTTGAGTTAGCTGCTGACCGCTTGAATCTCTATGGCCAGAGCATTCTGAAAGCAGGGTCATCTTGGTTAGGGTATAGATTTCGCGCTCCAATTATTTGGCATCCTGCACATGGATACCAGGCCCTGTATGATATGCCTGAGGGGCAAGCAGGTCAGTTCTTTGATTATTTAATCACTCAACATGGCTGTAGGCCTCCGCATGAGACTCCTTCTCCAGCATATTCTCTCACTGCATTGCATGTCAACTACAATGTTTTCATGAGGACATGAAACAAGGTAAGCAGGGGGGTGTGTGGAGTACTAAAAAGGTATGATTTTGATGATTACTTCAATGACTTTTTAATAGAATTTGTGAAACTTTTGTATCATGAACTTGGAAAGTAATAAGGAGTAACACGCGCAGAAATTGGAAATTTATTAGAAAATTTTAAAACTGATATTATGGGGACACTAACTACACAACTTGATATGGTGCAGGCTAAACAGAAGCAGCTGGAGGCAGAACAGAATATGGCAATCTTCTGCCCCCGATGCAGAAAAAAACATAGCCACAAGGAGTGTCCACTGGATAAAGTCCAAACATGCGCCATCTGTACAAAAGATCACCTTACAGAGAGCTGCCCCTCACTTCCTGGATTGAAAGCGGTATATAAGGAAGCAGAAGAAGAACCAGAATCGGTGAATTCGATCAACCAGCGCCGCCAATGGCAGCCGAGACAACCTGGTATGTTTCCAGACTCAACCTCTTTCTTTCAACCCCCACAGTATAATGCTCAACAATATAGTATGTGGCAAAATCAATCTCAACCCCCATTTACAAACTGGTCACCACAATCGTTTCCTTATTCAAATCCATGGCTGAATCAAACAAGCCAATCTGGTTGGCCGAATTTCCCTTACACTCCACCATATTGGCAAAATGGCCCATATCCTTCACAATGGACTCCCTCTACTTCACAAAGTTCACCCTGGCAGACAAGCTGGCAAAGACCAATGTACCACCCAGCTGGAACTATTCCGCTCCCTCAACCTACTTTGCCAGCTCTACAACAAAATCCCCAGTCTAACTTGAGGCCGCAACTCCCACCCCAACCCGATCCCAATCCAAACAACAGGCAGGTCCAATCTATTCAAATCATAGAATCACCAGAAACAGGACCTGACTTAAGGGAGTGCAGTGACCTTCAGTTAAGATCTGGACGTATCATTGAAACTGAGGGAGATAAAAAAATTCACATTGAAGATCAGTTACCCAGAGAACATCAGTCACAACAAGAGGATGTAAATAAGCAACAAACTCATAATCAAGCAACCACATCCTCTCCTCCATTCCCAGAACGATTAGCCATACCTCGATCCATACAATATCCCGACTTTGACATTCTGGGGGAATTACAAAACCTGTACATAAAAATTCCATTCCTCCAAGCCATTCAAGACATTCCCATATACGCCAAAACCATAAAAGAATTGTGCATAAAGAAACCGAGGAGGAATATAACAAATAATCCAAGAGTCCAAGTAGTCGGTACCTTATCTGACCTATTGTCTGGAAGAGAAACACCCCTTAAATATGAAGATCCCGGGAACCCAATTATAACTGTTCAAATTTATGGTCAGACCCTGCCTAATGCCTTAGTTGATTTGGGGGCTGCAATTAATATTTTAACAACCACAACCTGCCAAAAGCTCGGAATTACATCTGTAGAACCCACCTCTACTCTGTTAGAATTGGCTGACCGATCTGTGGTTAGACCAGAGGGCACTCTACATGATGTCATGGTCTCTGTAGAATCCTGGGAGTATCCAACCAATTTCCTGATAATTAATCCAAAAACCCGACTTGATGGACACCCGCTAATTTTAGGTAGACCTTGGCTCGCTACTGCCGATGCCTACATTGGCTGTTGGCAAGGAAATATGACCATAACCAGAGGACCGAATAGCAAAAATTTAGTTCTATATCCTCCAGCGCAGCCAAGTGTCACAATGATTAAAACTAATAAGCACCCTGTATCATATCTTACTGATAACATCAGATCTCCATTAACTATACAAGAGGCACTCGATTTCAAAGATCAAACAGAAGACGATGCCATTAATAATTTCATTACTCAAATTGAACCTCGCACACAATGTCACATGATAAAAGCAGCATTTGATAATGAATTAGAAGAAGATCCCCTGAAAGATATTCATGATCAAATAATACCTGTTACTTCTGTTGCAAATAGTAAAACTGTGGAAATTGCACCGGGGAAAACTTTAAACATCAATGCTAATCTCACACCCGAACAGGAAACTAAGCTCATCCATTTGTTAACAAAATATCAAGAAGCATTTGCATGGGATTACCCTGACATGAAAGGAATTGACCCCCAGTTATGTACACACCACATTTATACAGAAAAAGACGCCAGACCTGTTCGTCAGCCGCAAAGGAGACTTAATCCTCATCTAAAGGATGTGGTAAAAGCTGAACTTCAGAAACTTTAGATGTCAACTTTATCTATCCTATTTCTGATAGTAAATGGGTCTCTCCACTGGTGGTGGTACCAAAAAAGAATGGAAAATGGAGAATCTGTGTGGATTATAGGGAACTAAATAAGGCAACACAAAAAGATCATTTTCCTCTCCCATTCATAGACCAAGTATTAGATACTTTAGCAGGAAAGAAATTCTTTTCTTTCCTGGATGGCTTCAGTGGATACAATCAGATTCAGATTGCCCTCGAAGACCAGGATAAAACTACTTTTACTTGTCCTTGGGGAACATTTGCCTATCGAGTTCTACCTTTTGGCTTATGTAATGCTCCTGCCACATTCCAAAGGGCTATCCTTAGCATTTTTGCAGATTTAATAAATGATGGACTTGAAGTTTACATGGATGACTTTACACCATATGGAGATGATTTTGATCCAGCTCTAGACACCCTAGAGAAAGTCCTACAACGCTGCATTGTTACCAGGCTTTGCTTAAGCAATGAAAAATGTTTCTTGATGATGACTGAAGGACTTATCCTAGGACACTATGTCTCAGCAGCCGGCATTCAGGTAGACCCGGCCAAAATCCAAATACTTTTGCTTATTCCCACTCCTACTACTCAAATAGAGGTACGCAGTTTTCTTGGATTTTCAGGTTATTATAGACGATTTATAGAGCATTATTCACACATTGCTGCTCCTTTATATGCACTGACTGGTAACGTTGATTTTCTTTGGACAGAAAAATGTGACCATGCTTTCGAGGATCTAAAGAAGCTTGTATCCACAGCCCCAGTCCTTCGAGGACCAAACTGGGACCTACCATTCCAGATATCATCTGATGCCTCAGATACAGCCATTGGTGCAGTCCTTGGGCAGGAAGAGGATAAAAAACCATATGCTATCTATTACATCATCAAAAATTTATCCCCTGCTGAATTGAATTACACTGTTACTGAAAAAGAATTCCTAGCTGTAATACATGCTGTCAATAAATTTAGACATTATATCACAGGCTACCCTGTTATCTTGTATATAGACCATTCTGCTATAAAATATTTAGCAAATAAGCCTGTCACAAATGCCAGAGTAACTCGATGGTTAATCTTATTGCAGGAATTCTACATCACAATCAAGGACCGCCCTGGCAAAGAAAACCCTGTAGCCGATTTTCTTTCAAGAATACCAAAATCAAGCGATGCAGCAGCAGTGGAAGATCAATTTCCGGATGAGCACCTGTTTGCTGTTGCTGTTCACACACCCTGGTATGCTGATGTTGCCAACTACCTTGCAGTAGGTAAATTACCAAAACATTTAACTCCTAATGAGCGTAAGCAGATTATTCAGAAAAGTTCTCGATTTTCGTGGATTGGAGGCTATTTGTTTCACACAGGATAAGACATGCATATCAGGCGATGTGTTAGAGAGGATGAAATCTTTGACATCCTAAAGGCCTGTCACGATGGACCGTGTGGGGGGCACTTCGCCGAGCGTAGAACTGGACATAAAGTATTGCAGACAGGATATTATTGGCCTACGATCTTCAAGGATGCGAAGAAGTTCGTCCAAGCCTGTGACAGCTGCCAGCGAGCAGGACAGCCTGGTCAAGCTGATGAGATGCCTCTGAAACCACAGTTAGTCATCGAACCATTCGAGCGCTGGGCTCTTGATTTCGTCGGACCCATCAACCCTTCATCAAATCAGAAAACATATATTTTGGTGGCAACAGAATATGTCACCAAATGGGTTGAGGCAGAAGCATTGCCAAGAGCCACAGAGGACTCTGTCATACAGTTCCTGTTCCTTCTATTTGTTTGTTATGGCCTTCCCAGAGAAATAATTACAGATGGAGGACCACAATTTGCTGGGCATAAATTAGCTGCAACACTTAAAAATTATCATGTCCAGCATAAGATCACTACTCCATATCACCCACAGGCGAATGGGCAGGTAGAAAGTAGCAATAAGATAATAGAATCAATCCTAACAAAAACCATTGCGTCACATAAGCGTGATTGGGCTACCCGACTGCCTGAAGCACTCTGGGCATATAGAACCACATGGAGGAGCACCACCCGTTACTCACCTTATCAACTAGTGTTTGGAAAACAACCCATTTTTCCCATAGAATTCGAAATCCAAACACTGCGAACAACACAAGAAGTTGGCTTGGATCTAAGCGAGGCACAACTCAATCGACTACAACAAATCAACGAATTAGACGAAATTCGGCTCTCTGCACTACAAAATACAGCATTGATTCAACAGCAGCGAGCCAAATGGCATGATGCGCTCATCAAGAACAAAGTCTTCCACGAGGGAGACTGGGCTCTGTTATACGATTCTCGGTTTCAAGACTTCCCTGGAAAACTTCAGACTCGATGGTTGGGACCATACGAAATCCAGAAGGTACATGACAATGGAACACTTACTCTAATCACCATTGACGGTTCTGGATATGCATTCAAAGTAAATGGCCACCGAGTCCGTCTCTACCATAAACCACTTACTCGGGAATCTTTCTGCCAGCAGCTACGCCGAGATACTGATCTGGAGATCTTAGGAGAGGAAGAGAAATCTTCCTCACCTGTAATTCATTAAGGGTCTATTTCTTTTTGCAAATTGTACATAAAGTTCTTGTTTTTTAAGTGATTCTTGTACATAAGTTTGATTTGAATATCTTTTTGTCATTTTTTTTGCTGTTCCTTTTTCTTCCACAAAGTTTGATTTTTGCTCTTCTAATAGCATATGCATGTGTTTTTATGATGATTGGTTTTGCTTGTTCTGCTGTTCCTTTTCTAAAGGAACAGCATTCGGATCTCTGTTGTTCCTTTTTCAAAAGAACGATATTGTTACGTTTCTCGCTGTTCCTTTTGGTTACCACTGTTCCTTTTCCTTCAAAGAAACAACGTTCTTTTATTGCTGTTTTGCCTTTTTCAACGGAATGGCATGTTGAGTGTTGTATAGTATGATTTCCGTTCCTTTTCCCAAAGGAACGGCATTTGCATTTTTGTTCCTTTTTCTATTATCCATCGTTGTCTCTGTTCCAACGGAACACCATTAGCATACTTTTGATCTCTTTTGCTGATTTAAATTGAGGATGCTTTTTGCCCGTCTTCTTTCTAGTCTTCAAGCTTCAGCTATGTATTTGTGCGATGAAATATAAAAACACAACATACCGAAATCTGCAAACCATAAATCGCTATATCTATAAGGCTCTGCATTAATAAGAGGACAAATGGAAGGACATACTTATTTCTTACCTTTTGTTGACATGGTTTTACTAATTTTGCCCTGATTGGTTATCTTTATCATGCTGATTCCCTTAAAAAAAATTTATTAGTACTTGGGAATAAGAGCAAAGAGTTTATATCTTCCTATTGAGATAATAAGACTTCTTCCACCATTCCTACTCTTAAGGAGTGCTGAACCACCCTTTGTGTATAAATAAGAAAAAGAATTCTATGAAAAAGAAAAAGCATGTCAAATGTCAAATGCAGGATAGGGGGTCTCATCGAGAGCCAGCCTACCATGATCATGAGGATGGAAGTGAAGTGGCATTCCCATTCTGGCCACCACACCAGGGATATGGTCCAAAAGGTATATCAAACAAACAAACCTTGGAACAGGAGGTCTCATCACGAGCCGGCCTGCCCACGTTTCGCTCTTCCTCGTGAATGGCATTATGGTTAACTGGTCACCAAGCCAGCATAATGGTCTACATTTTGATATAACAACATTCCTAGGTATACACAAAGGATCATGGTTCCGAGGGTGAAAAACAACTCTGCCAAGGTTATGGACACCTGTTGGCAGCAGAGTAATGTTAATGGTATTGAAGTCACCTTGATTACACCAATGGGTAAGATACTAACACTCTTTTGTTTTTTATATCCTAGGCACTAATCATATGTTCTTTCTCGATTTATACACCGCATGAATATTTATCATTACCAATCATGGCAACGGAGGTGACCATGACCGCTTAAGATTGGCAAGTACGATACATGCCCTATCCGTCAGCCTCAAATCATAACACATCAGCCTCTTATATAACACGCGATCCATTCTCCGCCTCGATTTCGGTAATCTGTTGTCCTTTTTCAACATGGCATAAATCCACATGCTGTTCCTTTCTGACTTGATTGCAGACTGGGTGCCGCTCCTTTATTTTCCGGCTGGGACAGCCTATCACACTGCGGGGGGGGGAGGTTAACCTCATCATTCCCTGTATTACGTGTCAATTCACCATTCGAAACAATTAGTTTACGATGGTTTGGCATGGTTTCACGGTATGGCATATTTTTATTTTTATTTTCACACAAGTTGTTTTTTTGCTGCACTGTTGCATACTCTGTGTTTTCTTTTGCGAAACCTTGCTCTCTGTGTTTCAAACCGAAAAAGTTTTTGCTGTTCCATTTAGAAATCGCAGTGAAAACATGGGGGGAAAGGCAATTCGAAGTGAGCCTCAACAGCTAACGATCTCTGCTGCTGCCCGAGAAATCCTGGAAAGGGAAGGATGGTTGAACTATTTCAATCGCTTACAGGAGGCTAATGAGACAGTAGCAATGGAGTTCTTGCAGAATTTACAAGATGACCACTCCACAGTAAGAGGGAAACGGATAGCGGTCACTGATGCCATAATTTCAGAAGTCTCTGGACTACCAGCTACCGGACCGGTATGAACATTCAAAAAGGAACGATTACAGAAGGTCATGGAACTGTTCCAGGACGAAGGCCAGAATTTGACAATTAAAGGAAAGGGAGTTCTGCCAGCGACCCTAGGAGAACCCTGGATGGAGCTAGCAAGAATAGTATAGAGCTACATTACTTGCGAAGGAAGAAAAGACGTGGTAAGACCACGACACCTTAAACTTCTAGCTGTTCTAAAACAGAAATGCTCTGTGAATTTACCGGCACTCTTAAACTCGTTATTGCATGATGCTGCACAAAGTATGAAAAGGGCACAGCACGTAGAGGCAATTGTTAGTCACCACGGGTTGATTCGACTTGTTGTTAGTTATAGTCTTACCCAGCAGCAGACCAGCTGGGAAGATCTCATTGCAATGATTGAGGGGGGATTGACAGAGCCATCCCCGAAACGTAGACATTCTATAAACCCACCAGAACAACCGGCAAAACGCAGAGAAGATGTTGCTAGTACATCACAACAACCAGAGACACACCAAGAATCGGCAAAGTGAAAGCATGTCGTTGATTCACCCGAGCAACCAGAGGAACCCAGGAAATCAGCTCGGTTAGCTCAGATGAGAGGAAGCATAAATAAGCCCAGAAAATCAGCCCGGTTGGCTCGAATACGAGGAAGGCTGGAGAAGCTCCAGGAAAGCGCCAGCCAACCGGTAGTAATTGAGGACGAACAGTCCGAAGAGGGGGCAGAGGCTGAACAGGAGGAGGAAATAGAACAACAGGAAGATAGCCCATTACAAGACCTACTGGGAGAAGATGACTTGGTCGCCATCCTAGCCAATATGAGTAAGTATGGTCAACCTTCTAGTTCAGAGAACCCCCACGACCAACCCCAGGAAGAGAACATGCCTGTTCATGATGAAGAGGAGGAAAATATTGAACGAGAACAATCTGTTCCCATGTCACAAGAGGAAAATCTAGAGGAAGTAGGAGCAGAAACAACATTTGCTCAGGAAGAATCAGAACCAGTCGAGATGCATACCCCAGAACAGCCGGAGCAGAGCAGTGAGGAAGAACCCCAGGAGGAAGAGTTAGCAACTGGTCATGATACAGTCCACCATCGACAGACTGCCGTTCCCTCAAATGAAACAATGGAAATTAAGAAGTTGTGGAAGGAACGAACTAAATTGTTAAATACGATAACCCAGCTCAGACAACAAATTAGGATTCTGAAAAAGAACCAGAAGGTAAAGAGGAAAAAGAGGGCCAACAAACGGCCTGCTGTCCAAAACCCTGAGGATCCAGCTGCCGTTCCACATGATGCCGAGGTTCGTGTTAAAATAGAAAAGGATGATAAGAAAATTCAGACAGAGGCACCACCCTCAGGTGTAATAAGGGTTCTGAACTCCAAACAGCATAACAAGAAGGTTCAGGTAAAACTCCCGACCTCCACTGAGCTATGGAAGAAAGATCCGAAAACAAAATCCTTGCACAAGATGATGAAGCAAGCACAGCAAGAAGCTGAGCAACTTAAAGAACAAATGGCTCCCCGAGAAAAATATGAGGAGTTGCAGCAGCAACTAAGGGACGTCAGTCAAGCTAAAAGCCAGGCTTTTGAAGGGTGGATGAAGGAACAAGAGGAAGTCACACAGGTAACTTGTAGATTAGATACTGCTATCAAACAGATGAATGACTTGTGTTCTTTATATAATAATGTTTTAGCATGTAGGGCCCCTGCTAAAAACTATGCTCTGTTTCTATTAGAACGGTATTTACAATTACAAATAAAAGTTGTTAAGGCAGGCACCCCTATACAGATCAACAATGTCAATGATTTTATAGACTGTTGTAAACATTATGGAGTGAAAGTCCAGAGATTGTTGTGTGAACTTTATTTACACGACCTTGTGCTAAGTCAGGAGACTGAACTGAACCCTGGTCCCTCCATTGGCGATATCCAATTCCAAGCATTCATTTCATTCGGGGTTAATCAGATTAAGTGGCTAAAAGCCTATGATACCTTCCAGAGTCAAGAAAATGGTCTAGATTTACGAGTTAGGGCTGAGCCTAGGAACCCAGTACAGTTATGGACAGCTCATATAAACCACATAAGGACTCCAGGTGTCATTGTAACATTAGGGCCTATGCATGAGGCACTCATTCAAGAGGGTTTAGAGTATTTCTTTTCTATCAAAGACTTGGCCATTAATGCAGCCAAATTTCGATATCGAATCTCTGATCCACACATCCAGCTCAGAGAACCATTTAAGTATGAGAACTTTGAGTTAGCTGCTGACCATTTGAATCTCTATGGCCAGAGCATTCTGAAAGCAGGGTCATCTTGGTTAGGGTATAGATTTCGCGCTCCAATTATTTGGCATCCTGCACCCGGATACCAGGCCCTGTATGATATGCCTGAGGGGCAAGCAGGTCAGTTCTTTGATTATTTAATCACTCAACATGGTTGTAGGCCTCCGCATGAGACTCCTTCTCTAGCATACTCTCTCACTGCATTACATGTCAACTACAATGTTTTCATGAGGACATGAAACAAGGTAAGCAGGGGGGTGTGTGGAGTACTAAAAAGGTATGATTTTGATGATTACTTCAATGACTTTTTAATAGAATTTGTGACCCTTTTCTTGGAAAGTAATAAGGAACTATAACAAAACATGTAAGAATCGATGTGTATAACTTAGCCACTGATAATGGTTACTTTCTATACAGGAAAAGGAGAAAACGAAGAGTTGCCGCTCCAAAGGAAAGGACAAAGTGGAGATAATTGTTGTCTCTCTGGACGAGAACCGAACGCAAACATAGGGAAACAGATCAAAGTAAATCGGCTCGGGAAAGAAGGAGAGGACACCAGCTCAGCGCAACAACAAAGACAGGATGAAGAGTTAACAGTTTGGCGAATCCCTCAGGATCGAAGATCCTGAGGGATCGCTGCTTTATTTATCTAGTTGCTTGGACATCTCCGCCGTCGTCTTTATAAAAAGAGACAGCACTGTTAGTTTAGGGATAGATGATAGCAAGATAGGATACGTTTTATATAATCTTCTGTAAAACATCAGATTTGGTTATTAAGCTTTGTTGAGAACTGGTTCGATGTATTTTTGATCAATGCATTAATGAAAGCTTGGTGATTATTCCATCTTCGCGTCTGCGTTAACTTAAAGCGGTGTATCCTTGGAGGCTAAGGGCCCGGCCCCGAAGAACACTTTCTTCTGTACCATTACAGCTTCGCTTCTGTGTGGTTTGTTTATTCTTGTTATTTGATTATTTGATATGCTTTACAAGTTCATATGATATGCTCTGTTCAAGTTTGAATCATTGAAGTTTCGACAGATAGAATTGTATGTTGACTCTGTATCGAGTTATTTATCCTTTCAAGAGTTAATCGCATATCCTTACTGTTATATTACAGAGTTGTTGTACTAAGCATTCGTGTGGTGTGCGTTTCTAATTTATCAGTACTGTTCCATAATTCATTTGTTGTTATTGATGTTCCATTAGTGTGATCTGTGTGAATCGCCTCTAGAGTGACAGAATGTGCTTTGATTGCAAAGAGTGTATAAGTTGAGTTTGGTTATAACCCGCGGGACTTAGTTATTCAATTGCTGTTCCATTTTAGAGTTGCTGTTCCATTTCAGAATTGTGGTTCAATCCTTTATTCGCTTTGCTGTTTCATTTACTTGCAGTTGTTGGTTTGTTGTGAGAGATGATCTAAGGCTGTAGTTGAGTATTGGTCTTGTCTAGCTCCAGTCGTGATCTATGCTCTAGTTCCGTTTCCATCGAGTTTCGAAGGGATGGGTTATCATTGCCGAACCCTTAGTCGATAAGTTATTGAGTTTTACGAGAGTGTGTGATTTATTTCTTTAAAGTAATTTGATTTCCGAGTTAAGCATCCGTTTACTCTTGTATTTCACAAGCCTTTGTAATACTAGCATTACTGCGACAAATGAGCCTCGGATTGAGTCACTCTTTGTAATGACAAAACTCTCTCGGGTTGACATATTAATGTGAGGTAATTAGAGGTGAAGAGATACCTTTTATAGCTCTACATTTTGGTGCCGTTCTTGGGGAAAAAGTGAAGCCATTTGTCTTTTTTCGAGTGTGGTGTACAAGCTTTGCTAGGGAGGAGTTGGATTCTAAAAAGAAAACGGAAGGTAAGAACCTACGTACGGAAGCACTATAAAAGACACACTCACTATAAAGCTTTCCTATGATTTGTTTTTGCTTGTTTGAATAAAGTTATTAGTTCATTTTTTTTAGTGCATGACTAAGCGAGAAAAGAACTGAGAAAAGAATATCAAACCCCCATCCAAACTTTGAAAAAGCTAAGGGGCCGGTGACCCTTGGCACGACGACCTTCATAGACGAAATCTATAAGAAAAGCAGAGTCTCATCCATCGATAAGGCCCAAGAAAAACACTTCTAAACCGCCTACTAGTTCCCTTCGAGCCACAAGATCACCATGCGGCACATGCGAGGTACATAGTCAAGCCGGGAAGCGAGGACTTTCAGAAATTGAAAATTCCACTCCGGTGTGCCGGGAAGGGAACTCTAGCAACTTTTGTGAAGGAGAAGAAGCAATCAAGGAGTCCGTCTCTCTTGAAACAAATCGGCCATTAGATAGCCCGGATAAAGGAAGTGCCGCGAAAGTCATTGTTGAAGAAGATTCAATCTCCTCAGCACACAGTATTCCCATTATTCCAGATAAAGGAAGCGCTATTAAAAGATCCCCATCCATGGTTCCCACCCAACCTAGGGAGAATACCCTCCTAGATATCCCGAAGGTTCTTGGCATATATTCGATCCCATGGCTCAAAACCAACCAAACGCTCAAAACCGACCAAACACTCAAACCTCTACATTACAATATCATATAGTGGATTACTGCTGACAAATGCACCCATAAGCCTATCCCTCTTGACATATCCCTACATTTCACGGACTCACATCGGAGAAGATCCGGATGCATTCCTATTAAATTCGATGTGTTATGTCGGGGTACGATTACACCACCGATCCCCAAAAATTGAAATTATTCCCCTCTACATTGAAAGGGGCTGCTTTAAGATGGTTTATGGGGCTAGGTGGCGGGAGTTATCAACAATTGGGATCAAATGAAAGAATCCTTCTTAAAAATATCGGGATTATTGTAGGTCTAGAGAATTAAAGACGAAATATTTCAAATGTCAGCCGGACAAATGAAACACTAGAAGAGTATGTGGAACGTTTTAATTACAACCTACCAACGAAGATCTCTATGCATCGCTACCTTTACCTGATATTAATAGCGCATTAATGAGGGGCATGAAGGAACAATGGATTGAAACATTTTAAACATTGGCTATGAGCCAAGGGATATTTATCAAGAGAGTTTCTTTGACATTATTGATTTGTGTATCGGGGGGTTCGAGAGCGACACGAGAATAAAACCGACGAATATGATCAGGTTTGCAAGAGATAACAAAGTATCGACGGGGAAGGAGTAACGCGCGAGGAAATTGGAAATTTATTAGAAATTTTAAAAGGCGATATTATGGGGACCACCCAACTACACAACTTGATATGGTGCGAGGCTAAACGAGAAGCGGTACCGGAGGCGAACGAGAATATGGCAATCCTTACTGCCCCCGATGCGAAAAAAAAACACAGCCACAAGGAGTGTCCATTGGATAAAAGTCCAAACATGCGCCATGCAATACAAAGATCACCTTTCGGAGAGCTGCCTTCACTTCTGGTTGAAAGCGGTATAAGGAAGCGGGCAGGGGCAGAATCGGTGAATTCGATCAGCAACGGCGCCGCAGTGGCGGCCAAGACAACACAGTATGTTTACGGACCCAACCTCTTTCTTTCAAAACCCACAATATAATGCTCAACAATATGGTATGTGGCAAAATCAATCCTTGGATTTTCGTATTACTTTTAATGTTTCAACTAACACAAATCCATGGTAAGATCAAACAAGCCAAAGCTGGTTGGCGAATTTCCCTTACACTCCACCATATTGGCAAATGGCCCGTATCCTTCACAATGGACTCCCTCTACTTCACAAAGTTCACCTTGGCAGACAAGGCAGCGAAAACCCAGATGTACCACCCGGTAGGAACTATTCCACTCCCTCAACCTACTTTGCAGCTTACAGCAACAAAATCCCCGATCTAACTTGAAACGCAACTCGACCCAACCCGATCCCAATCAAACAACAGAAATGAGGTCCAATCTATTCAAATCATAGAATGCAAAAGGACCGACTTGAAGTGCGGTGACCTTCGGTTAAGATGCGAACGATATCATTGAAGGCGAGGGAGATAAAACAATTCATTGAAGATCAGTTACTAGAAACATCCCCGTTACAACAAGAGGATGTAAATAAGCAACAAACTCATAATCAGCAACTACATCCTCTCCTCCGTTCCCGGCCGTTAGCCATTACCTCGAACCATACAATATCCACGACTTTGACGTGCAGGAGAATTACAAAATGTTGTACATAAAGATTCCATTCCTCAGTACAGTAAATATTCCCCATATCACCAAAAACTATCAAAGAATTGTGCATAAAGAAACCAAGGAGATGCCATAAATAATCCAAGAGTCCAAGTAGTCGGAACTTTGCTCGATCTATTGTGGGAAAAAAAGCACCCTTAATATGAAGATACAGAATCTGATGCTTGTTCAAATTTATGGTGGGACCATCTAAATACATGGTTGTTGAAATTTGCAATTAATGACACTAACAACCCTTTACCGAAAGCTGGAAACATTACATTGTGACCACATATCTCTGTTAGAATTGGTAGAAGCCAATACGTAGTTAGACAGAGGGCACTCTACATGATGTCATGGTCTCGCCAGAATCACAGGGTATCCAACCGATTTCTGATAATTAATCCAAAAACCCGACTTGATGGACACCCGCTAATTTTCGGTGAGCCTTGGCTCGCCTCTTTTGTAATTTTTGTTAATTTAATCGGCGAGGAAATATGACTATAACCCAGGAAGGAGTGAATAACCAAAATTTGATTCTATATCCTCCAGTATGACC
The DNA here is from genome assembly GCA_034641835.2 of Pinus albicaulis. Taxonomy (NCBI): domain Eukaryota; kingdom Viridiplantae; phylum Streptophyta; class Pinopsida; order Pinales; family Pinaceae; genus Pinus; species Pinus albicaulis. The sequence goes on from JAXQQM020072010.1 coordinate 55,012, forward strand.
AAGTGTCACAATGATTAAAACTAATAAGCACCATGTATCATATCTTACGATAACATCGGATCTCCACTTAACTATACAAGAGGCACTCGATTTCAAAGATCAAACGAGAAGACGATGCCATTAATAATTTCATTACTCAAAGAAATGGACACTAGCACACGAGTGTCACATGATAAAGCATTTGATAATGAATTGGAAGAAGATCCCACGAAGATATACTTGTGTGATACACAATTACTCCTGATTTGCCATTATTATTGTCAGAAATTTGTGGAAAACTTTAAACATCAATGCTAATCTCACACAGACAAGAAACAAAGCTTATCCATCTTGTTAACAAAATATCAGAAAGCATTTACATGGGATGAATATGAAGAATGAATCCCAGATATATATGCACACCACATTTATAGGGATGCCCGGACACATTAAATTAGAGCTACATGAAAGGAGACTTAATCACATCTAAAAGATGTCACATTAAAAGCTAAGACTTGAAGCTTTTAGATGTGAATTTCTCTACCTATTCATTAGCAAATGGGTCTCTCACATGTTTAAAAAAGAATGGGAAATGGAAAATTTGTATGGATTATAGAGACAACAAGACATTTCAAAAGATATTTCCCTCTTCCTTTCATAGATCAAGCTGTTGATTCTTCATGAGGAAGAGTTTCTTTCTTTCTTTGGACAAAGGCTAGTGGATACAATCAGTTGATTCTTCCCTGAAGACAGGTAAAACTACCTTCACCTTTACAGAAGACATTTACCTATGAGTTTTACCTTTTGTGGCTTATGTATTAATATTGCCATTTTAGAGGCTATCCTTGACATTTTTAAGATTTAATCAATGATGGACAATTTTATGGATGACTTTACATATATGGAGATGATTTGATCAGCTCTATTTCAGAAAAGTCTCTACCTTGTTGCATTTATTTACGGGCTTTGCTTAAGCAACTGAAAAATTTTTCTTGATGACTAGTGAAGGACTTATCCTAGGACACATGTCTACATTGACATTCAGAGTAGACATTAGAATCCAAATACTTTTACTTATTCCCCTCCCTACTATAAACTGATGTAGTTTCTTGAGTTTGAGTTATTATAGACGATTTATAGGCATTAGACTAGCACATTCTTGCTCCTTTATATACCTTTATTTGATAACGTTGATTTTCTTTGAATGAGACAAATGTGACCGTGCTTTAAAGGATCTAAAGAAGCTGGTATCCACGAGCGTGAGTCATGAGGACCAACGTTACCCATTCAGATATCATTTGATCTGCCTGAGATCTGACCATTGGTCTGCGGTCATGAAGTAATGGAAGATAAAACTACATGTATATATTACATCGAAATTTATCCTATTTGAATTAATTCTACATTCTTGAAAAAAATTCCTATTTATGTATCTTTGTCAATAGAATTGAACATTATATTAATTTCTGTTATCTTGTATCTAGAACCATTAACTGTAAAATGTTGTGAAAATATAAGCCGGTCACAATGGAAGTAACTCGATGGTTAATCTGTCTGAGGATGGCATCACAATCAAGGACCATGCAACAGAAAATACAACTGAATTTTCTTTTAAAATGCAAAATCAAGCGATGCAGTAATTGAAGGAGTAATTTCTAGGATGAGCCTTACATTTGCTGTTACGTTCAAACACACTGGTATCATGATGTTGCAGCTTCATTCTGAATTGATGAATACCATAGCTTTAACTCCTAATGAGCGCAAGCGAATCATTCGAAAAGTTCTCGATTTTCGTGGATTGGAAGCCTATTTGTTTCACAGGAACGGAGAGGCATGAATATCAGGCAGTGTGTTAGAGAGGATGAAATCTTCGACATCCTAAAAAAGCACATCACGATGGACCATGTGGGGAGCCTTCGGCTGAGCGGGCGGACACAAAGTATTGGTGGATATTCTTGGCCCTACGGTCTTGAAGATGCGAAGAAGTTGCAGAACAAAGCTGCTGACAATTGCTGCAATGAGCAAAATGACACAGTCTTGGCACAGTGGATACCTCTGGCCCCAGATTCATCCTTCAGACCATTAGAGCGGTGGGCTCTTGATTTAAATCCCAGAACTATCAGCCTTCATCGTGGAAAACATATATTTTGGTGGCAACGAATATGTCTCCAAATGGAGTTGAAACAGAGAAACGTGCCAAGAGCTCCCATGAGAGGACTGCGGCTCATGGGTTCTTGTTCCTTCTATTTGTTCGTTATGGCCTTCCTAGGGAAATAATTACAGAGATGGAGGACCACAATTTGTTGAACAAATTATTTGCAACACTTAACAATTATCATGTCTGACATAAGATCACCTTCTCACTGTCACTGGGCAGATAAATGAGGTGAAGAAAGTAGCAATAAGATAATAGAATCAATCCCTACTTAGCTAGGCATTCCCATCACATAGGCGTGATTGGAGCTGCCCAAACTTCCTGACCTCTGACCTGCTCCAGACCCATGGAAGACCCTCCAGGATGCCCTCACCTTATCAATTAGTGTTTGGAAAACAACCCATTTTCCTATAAATTCGAAATCCAAATACTTTGCGAACAGCACGGGAAGTTGGCCTAGATCTCGCGAGGCACAGCTCAATCGACTACGGATCAGCTGAATTAGGCCAAATTAGGCTCTCTACACTACAAAATACGGCATTGATTCTTTGTGGCGAAATGACCAGCATTAAGCCATCAAAACAAGATCTTCCTGAGGAGGCCCAGGCTTTGTTTATACGATTCTCGGTTTCAGGACTTCCCTGGAAAACTTCAGACTCGATGGTTGGGACCATACGAAATCCAGAAGGTACATGACAACGGAACACTTACTCTAATCACCATTGACGGTTCTGTATATGCATTCAAAGTAAATGGCCACCGAGTCCGTCTCTATCGTAAACCACTTACTCGGGAATCCTTCTGCCAGCAGCTACGCCGAGATACTGATCTGGAGATCTTAGGAGAGGAAGAGAAACCTTCCTCACCCGTAATTCATTAAGGGTCTATTTCTTTTTGCAATTTGTACATAAGTTCTTGTTTTTGAGTGATTCTTGTACATAAGTTTGATTTGAATATTTTCTTGTCATTTTTGCTGTTCCTTTTTCTTCCACAAAGTTTGATTTTTGCTCTTCTAATAGCATATGCATGTTTTTTTATGATGTTGGTTTTGCTTGTTCTGCTGTTCCTTTTCTAAAGGAACAGCATTCGGATCTCTGCTGTTCCTTTTTCAAAAGAACGATATTGTTACGTTTCTCGCTGTTCCTTTTGGTTACCACTGTTCCTTTTCCTTCAAAGAAACAACGTTCTTTTATTGCTGTTTTGCCTTTTTCAACGAAATGGCATGTTGAGTGTTTTATAGTATTATTGCCGTTCCTTTTCCTAAAGGAACGGCATTTGCATTTTTTTCCTTTTTCTATTATCCATCATTGTTGCTTTTCCAACGGAACACCATTAGCATACTTTTGATCTCTTTTGCTGATTTAAATTGAGGATGCTTTTTGCCCGTCTTCTTTCTAGTCTTTAAAGCTTCAGCTATGTATTTGTGCAATGAAATATAAAAACACAACATGCCGAAATCTGCAAATCATAAATCGCTATATCTATAAGGCTCTGCATTAATAAGAGGACAAATGGAAGGACATACTTATTTCTTACCTTTTGTTGACATGGTTTACTAATTTTGCCCTGATTGGTTATCTTTATCATGCTGATTCCCTTAAACTTTTTTATTAGCACTTGGGAATAAGAGCAAAGAGTTTATATCTTCCTATTGAGATAATAAGACTTCTTCCGCCATTCCTACTCTTAAGGAGTGTTGAACCACCCTTTGTGTATAAATAAGGAAAAGTATTCTATAAAAAAATAATAACACATATGTGAACATGATATGTCAAATGTCAAATGCAGGATAGGGGGTCTCATTGAGAGCCAGCCTACCATGATCATGAGGATGGAAGTGAAGTGGCATTCCCATTATGGCCACCATACCAGGGATATGGTCCAAAAGGTATATCAAGTAAATGAACCTTGGAACAGGAGGTCTCATCACGAGCCGGCCTGCCCACGATTCGCTCCTTCCTCGTGAATGGCATTATGGTTAACTGGTCACCAAGCCAGCATAATGGTCTACATTCTGACATAACAACATTCCTAAATATACACAAAGGATCATGGTTCCGAGGGTGAAAAACAACTCTGCCAAGGTTATGGACACCTGTTGGCAGCAGAGTAATGTTAATGGTATCGAAGTCACCTTGCTTACACCAATGGGTAAGATACTAACACTCTTTTGTTTCTTATATCCTAGGCACTAATCATATGTTATTTCCTGATTTATACATCGCATGAATATTTATCATTACCAATCATGGCAACGGAAGTGACCATGACCGCTTAAGATTTGGCAAGTACGATACATGCCCTATCCATCAGCCTCAAATCATAACACAGCAGCCTCTTATATCATACGCGATCAATTCTCCGCCTCGATTTCGGTAATCTGTTGTCCTTTTTCAACATGGCATAATTCCACATGTTGTTCCTTTATGACTTGATTGCAGACTGGGTGCCGCTCCTTTATTTGCCGGCTGGGACAGCCTATCACACTGCGGGGGGGGAGGTTAACCTCATCATTCCCTGTATTACGTGTCAATTCACCATTCGGAAAAATTAGTTTACGACGGTTTGGCATGGTTTCACGGCATGGCATATTTTTATTTTTACACAAAGTTGTTTTTGTTGCACTGTTGCATACTCTGTGTTTTCTTTTTCGAAACCTTGCTCTCTGTGTTTCAAACCGAAAACGTTTTTGCTGTTCCATTTAGAATTCACAGTGAAATCATGGGAGGAAGAGAAATTCGAAGTGAGCCTCAACAGCTGACGATCTCCGCTGCTGCCCGGGAGATCCTGGAAAGGGCGGGATGGTTGAATTATTTCAATCGCCTACAGGAAGCTAATGAAACAGTAGCAATGGAGTTCTTGCAGAATTTACAAGATGACCACTCCACAGTAAGAGGGAAACAGATAGCAGTCACTGATGCCATAATTGAAGAAGTTTCAGGACTACCAGCCACTGGACCGGTATGGACATTAAAAAAGGAACGATTACAGAAGGTCATCGACATCTTCCAGGACGAAGGCCAGAATTTGACAATCAAGGGGAAGGGAGTTCTGCCAGCAACCCTAGGAGAACCCTGGACGGAGCTAGCAAGAACAGTACAGAGCTACATTACCTGCGAAGGAAGAAAAGACGTGGTAAGACCACGACATCTTAAACTTTTAGCTGTTCTAAAACAGAAATGCTCTGTGAATTTACCGGCACTCCTAAACTCATTATTGCATGATGCTGCACAAAGTATGAAAAGGGCACAGCACGTAGAGGCAATTGTTAGTCACCACGGGTTGATTCGACTTGTTGTTAGTTATAGTCTTACCCAGCAGCAGAGCAGCTGGGAAGAGCTCATTGCAATGATTGAGGGGGGATTGACAGAGCCATCCCCGAAACGTAGACATTCTATAAGCCCACTAGAACAACCGGCAAAACGCAGAGAAAATGTTGCTAGTACATCACAACAACCAGAGACACACCAAGAATCGGCAAAGCGCAAGCATGCCGTTGATCCACCCGAGCAACCGGAGGAACCCAGAAAATCAGCTCGGTTGGCTCGGATGAGAGGAAGCATAGATAGACCCAGAAAATCAGCCCGGTTGGCTCGGATACGAGGAAGGCTGGAGAAGCTCCAGGAAAGCGCCAGCCAACCGGTGGTAATTGAGGACGAACAATCCGAAGAGGGGACAGAAGCTGAACAGGAGGAAGAAATAGAACAGCAGGAAGATAGCCCATTACAAGACCTACTGGGAGAAGATGACTTGGCCGCCATCCTAGCCAATATGAGTAAGTATGGTCAACCTTCTAGTTCAGAGGACCCTCACGACAAACCCCAAGAGGAAAACATGCCTGTTCATGATGAAGGGGAGGAAAATACTGAACGGGAACACTCTGTTCCCAGGTCAGAAGAGGAAATTCTAGAGGAAGTAGGAGCAGAAACAACATTTGCTCAGAAAGAAACAGAACCAGTTGAGGTGCATACCTCGGAACAGCCAGAGCAGAGCAGTGAGGAAGAACCCCAAGAGGAAGATTTAGCAACTGGTCATGATCCAGTCCACCATCGACAGACTGCTGTTCCTTCAAATGAAACGATGGAAATTAGGAAGTTGCGGAAGGAACAGACTAAATTGTTAAATACGATAACCCAGCTCAGACAAAAAATTAGGATTCTGAAAAAGAACCAGAAGGTAAAGAGGAAAAAGAGGGCCAACAAACGGCCTGCTGTCCAAAACCCTGAGGATCCAGCTGCCGTTCCACATGATGCTGAGGATCGGGAACAAACGGATGTTCGTGTTAAAACAAAAAAGGATGATAAGCAAATTCAGACAGAGGCACCACCCTCAGGGGTAATAAGGGTTCTGAACTCCAAACAGCATAACAAGAAAGTTCAGGTAAAACTCCCGGCCTCCACTGACCTATGGAAAAAAGATCCGAAGACAAAATCCTTGCACAAGATGATGAAGCAAGCACAGCAAGAAGCTGAGCAACTTAAAGAGCAAACGGTTCCCCGAGAAAAATATGAAGAGTTGCAGTAGCAACTAAGGGACGTCAGTCAATCTAAAAGCCAGGCCTTTGAAGGGTGGATGAAGGAACAAGAGGAAGTTGCACAGGTAACTTGTAGACTAGATATTGTTATCAAACAGATGAATGACTTGTGTTCTTTATACAATAATGTTTTAGCATGTAGGGCCCCTGCCAAAAACTATGCTCTGTTTTTATTAGAACGGTATTTACAATTACAAATAAAAGCTGTTAAGGCAGGCACCCCTATACAAATCAACAATGTCAATGATTTTATAGACTGTTGTAAACATTATGGAGTGAAAGTCCAGAGATTGTTGTGTGAACTTTATTTGCACGACCTTGTGCTAAGTCAGGAGACTGAATTGAACCCTAGCCCCTCCATTGGCGATATCCAATTCCAAGCATTCATTTCATTCGGGGTTAATCAGATTAAGTGGCTCAAAGCCTATGATACCTTCCAGAGTCAAGAAAATGGTCTAGATTTACGAGTTAGGGCTGAGCCTAGGAACCCAGTACAGTTATGGACAGCTCATATAAGCCACATAAGGACTCCGGGTGTCATTGAAACATTAGGGCCCATGCATGAGGCACTCATTCGAGAGAGTTTAGAGTATTTCCTTTCCATCAAAGACTTGGCCATTAATGCAGCCAAATTTCGATATCGAATCTCTGATCCACACATCCAGCTCAGAGAACCATTTAAGTATGAGAACCTTGAGTTAGCTGCTGACCGTTTGAATCTCTATGGCCAGAGCATTCTGAAAGCAGGGTCATCTTGGTTAGGGTATAGATTTCGCGCTCCAATTATTTGGCATCTTGCACATGGATACCAGGCCCTGTATGATATGCCTGAGGGGCAAGCAGGTCAGTTCTTTGATTATTTAATCACTCAACATGGTTGTAGGCCTCCGCATGAGACTCCTTCTCCAACATACTCTCTCACTGCATTACATGTCAACTACAATGTTTTCATGAGGACATGAAACAAGGTAAGCAGGGGGGTGTGTGGAGTACTAAAAAGGTATGCTTTTGATGATTATTTCAATGGATTTTTAATAGAATTTGTGAACCTTTTGTATCATGAATTTGGAAAGTAATAAGGAACTATAACAAAACATGTGAGAATTGATGTGCATAACTTAGCCACTGATAATGGTTATTTTCTATACAGGAAAAGAAGAAAACGAAGAGTTGCCGCTCCAAAGGAAAGGACAAAGTGGAGATAAGCTACGTATATATGAAGACGACGCAAACAAAAGAATGATCAAGAGCAAATCGGCTCGGAAAGGAAGGGGGGAGGACACGAGACGGCGCAACAGCAAAGACGGATGAAGAGTTAACAGTTTGGCGAATCCCTCAGGATCGAAGATCCTGAGGGATCGCTGCTTTATTTATCTAGTTGCTTGGACATCTCCGCCGTCGTCTTTATAAAAAGAGACAGCACTGTTAGTTTAGGATATGATAGATAATGGAGAGATAGGATACGTTTTATGTAATCTTCTGTAAGACATCAGCTTTGGTTATTAAGTTTCGTTGAAGACTGGTTCGATGTATTTTTGATCGATGCATTAATGAAAGCTTGGTGATTATTCCATCTTCGCGTCTGCATTAACTTAAAGCGGTGTATCCTTGGAGGCTAAGGGCCCGGCCCCGAAGGACACTTGCTTCTGTACCATTACGACTTTACTTCTGTGTGGTTTGTTCATTATTGTTATTTGATAATTTGATATGCTTTACAAGTTCATATTATATGCTCTGTTCAAGTTTGAATCATTGAGGTTTCTACAGATAGAATCGTGTGTTAACTCCGCATCAAGTTATTAATCCTTTCAAGAGTTCATTACATGTTCTTACTGTTATGTTACAGAGCTGTCATATTAACGTTCGTGTTGTGTGCAGTATTGTTCTATAATTCGTTAATCGTTGTTGTTCCTTTAGTGCGATTTGTGTGAATTGCCTTTAGAGTGACAGAATGTTCTTTGATTGCAAAGAGTGTATAGATTGAGTTTGGTTATAACCCGCGGGACTTAGTTATTCAATTGCTGTTCCATTTTAGAGTTGTTGTTCCATTCCCGAATTGCTGTTAATTCTTTATTTACTTTGTTGTTCTATTTATCTGCATTTGATGTTTTGGTGTGAGAGATGATCTAAGGCTGTAGTGAGCATTGGCAGTCACTGTCTAGCTCCCAGGCTCGTGATCTATGCTTTAGTTCCTTTTCCATCAGTTTCCGAAGGGATGGGTTATCATTGCCGAACCCTTGACTGATAAGTTATTGAGTTTTTTGAGTGTGTGATTTATTTCTTTAAAGTAATTTAATTTCAGTTAAGCATCCGTTTACTCTTGTATTTCTTAAGCACTGTACTACTAGCATTACTCTGACAAATGAGCCTCGGATTGAGTCACTCTTTGTAATGACAAAACGCTCTCGGGTTGACATATTAATGTAAGGTAATTAGAGGTGAAAGAGACCCTTTTTATAGCTCTTTAAACCACATCACAAACAGTACGGTCCTCAAAGCTGAAGTCTTGGAAGTAGACAATCTACCAGATATGGAAGACCAAAAAGAAGAAAATATTCATCTTTCTTTGTTGATCGTTTGGAAAAGTGTGTGGAAGTCCCAACTGGCCCAAATTATCAAACATGGATCCTTTGCAAGAGCCAGAGACCTGAAAATCTATCACCTTCTGTGATAGCCTTGGTTTTGAAGATTTATCTTCAAAATGTACTATGGATTCCTATGAAAAATAGCCACAGTTTCTTATTCTTTATGACATTACTTAACTAGCTACATTGGCATTTTTGTATCATATAAGGATGTAAATACTCCAAGTTAGAATAGGTTAGATAGGAATGTCAATAAAGCTTAGTTTTGAGCAGTTAGATAGTTGTTGATTTTTGTCTCCGAAGAAAAATAAAAAATAAAAAAACAGTAAAAGAAAGAAAAGAGGGCAGATTGTAAAAACAAGAAAGGTATAGCCCCATACCAAAAAAGAGAAAAAAGTCTGAAAGTGTGCAAGCTTAAATGCCACTCTTGAAAAATACACTTCTAGTTAGTCATACAGCCTAATCATGACTAATTAGTTTTCAACTTATTGCTGATAGGTTAGTAAATTCGATTTTCCAAACAGCTTAATCTTGGCTTATCAGTTAGGTAGATTACGCTAGAAATTAAAGGTTCAAACAGCTCAAAATCTGAACCTTAGTTTTCAAAAGAAAGAATGACTCCAATCTGTTTAAAACCGTGAGTCAAAGACAGAAGTAGACTGGTTCTAATAAACTCAACATCTGAACCAGAGAACAAGGAAAAGACAGCTCAAACAGAAATAAAAAACAGAGCTAAAGAAAAGAGAAGGTCGTGCTTAAAAACTTTCAGATCTTAAGCCTTCCATTTTGATTTAATTTTCTGCAAAATAATATCTATGTGCAGCTTGTTTTTTATGCCATAGATCAGCAACAAGTTAGACTGTTCAATCCTGACTTGTATGCTTTTAAATTTCTATTTTAGAAGTTAGAGAATAAAAATCTGTTAGACTGTTTAGTCCTAACAGATAGTAGATTAGGTAGAGAAACTTATGGAATCAACTGTTTAATATGAGTTCATGGAGAAATAAGAAGTAGAAATAGATTATATTTTTTGCTTTCAAAAGAATAAAATGTTTGTAAATAGTTTTCCAATCCAAGTGCACTCTAAGGAAGAAAAAATGTTAGATCAGTAGGATTGGGTAGGTAAGAAAGCTTGTGTTGACGAAGATCCATTGTTTTTCATGGCTGCTAATATTTTCAGAGCAAAAGAAGATCATCCAAGTAAAGAAAGTTGCAGCCCAATGGATGAGGCACTGATCAGCCCCCTAGAGAATGCAAGTTTGAAGTTCTTGATGCCTTCAAGAAGGCACCATCCCCATGTGGAGCCACTGTTAGCCACCTATAAAATTTCTCATATCAAATGGTGGCTAAATCATTTTTGAATCCTTCAAGAAACAACTTTTATTGCAAAAAATTGTTATCTCTTGAAGTCTTATGAAGACATCATGCCCTCTGTTTAAAGCTTCACTAATGTTTCCCTTTTAAATTCAGAAATTCTGCTAATTTCATGAAGAAAAGACTGGTGCAAAAAAATCCCCATTTTTCCCTCATTTTAACCCTCTTCTCACTTCAAATTAACCTCCATTTTACCCCTTTATTCCCCATCAAATTCATCTATTTTTCATTTATTTCCCCTTTCCCCTTCATAAAAATCCTTTTGTAAGGTTTGAAACTCACTTTTGAACCTTACCGAAACCCCCAAATCCATCAAAAACCTTGAAAATTTTCATAAAAAATAAATTTTTTGACTATAGGCTTAAGCCCCTTTGGGCTAAGTCCTAACAACTTCCCCACATGTGCCCTAGCACTAGAACCAAGCGCTAAACTCATCGGGCGCTTATCGCATCAAAACAATTGGAGTGCGCAGGTTTATTTGCTATGTTAAAGCCTCCGATGCGATTGGCCCTTTGTATATAAACCCCCAACCCCATTGCCGCTTCATATAACCACAGAGCCTGCAATCGGGCGCTAAAACTTTGTGAATAAAACATTCCCAATCAATTTTCCCCTTTATAAATTCACAAAAACCCATTTTCCTATGTTTTGCACTAAACGCGCCGGTTCATGTTTTTAAATGAAAGAACCGTTGATCTCTCCCTGATCAACGGTCCATACACTCTCGCATTGGAGATTTCTAATGGGTAGATTGAAAAGCCCACTCCATCATCCCGATTCCAATTGGCCCTTTATATGTTTTAACCCCAGTTCCTTTAACCTCTTCATATATCCATAGGCCCCGCAATTGGGCGCCAAGCCTCTTATAAATACCCACCCGATGCAATAAAAACCTTTGTATTTCATAAAAAATGTGTTTTTATGTTTTGCACTAAGCTCGTCGTTCATTGGTCGGAGCTCTTTTCCACCGTTGATTTGCGACCAATCAATGGCCTGCGCTATCTCGCATCGGATATTTCCATTGGCGCATTATATATTTTATTACACCACCCCCGATTGGCCTCCTTCGATTCATCCTCCACCGTCAATCTGATCTGCAAATCGATGGCTCACAGCCAATCACACTAGTGCCCATTCAACCTTTGCCTCCTCCGATCACAGAGCTCTGATTGCATCTGGGTTGTCCACGTGTCCAAATCAGACGGTCCAGATCTTTCCTCCCGACTTTGGTTAAAAATCATATACCCTGTTGTGTAATTATTTTTGGCCAAATCTCAGTCGTTGAACTCTGCAGATCAACGGCCCTTATTAACCCATTCCCCACCTTTGTATTTATTTCGTTAACCTCTAAGATCAATCTGAGCCATCCATTTCATTCATCCAACGGCCCATATTAACCCCGACAGGCCCAATCCCTATGGGTCCTACCTCCCTACAGATCTGATCTTAGCCGTCCGATCTTTGATCCAACAGCTCAGATTAAAACCACCTCCTCTGACCCCCGCGAACAATCTCCACCGTTGGATGTTGTCATCCAAAAGCTATGCTCCAGACCGAAACCTCCAAAGTAGTTTTACCAAATACGCAGGATTTCATAACTATTTTATGGTTTATGCAGGTTTTAAATGTTTTTCGAATGATTTTAAAAGAAAATGAAAGCCGGGGATGATGATCCTCCAGGATTTTGTGTATCAAAGAGATTATTCCACAGGGTGGCAACACCACATTCGCTGGTGTCTCATGAACATTGGCAACTCTATAAAGACCCTGTCGCACCTGCACATCAACAAGACACAGTGAAATTAAACAAGAAAAGAGTATCAGTGTTGAAAGACCTAACCAAAACAGAAATGAAGAATTAAAGCTGGTTTACACAGTTTGGATGGATTATGGCTAAAATCGAAAATCAAAAGCCTAATCCACTAAATTAAACATAGTTAAAGAATAGAAAGACAGAATTAGGCCAAATTAAGCCTAAACACACTGAATCAAATCAAATTAACCATGTTTAAAGAAAATAAAAAATATCTATCAGACCCAGAAAGCCTCCACTGCCACATCAGAGGCTAATTGATTTCTCTCAACTACCTAATGCCACCTGTAGCCTCACAACATTCAAACAAAGCCCGAGCAATGACTAGAATAGAGGATATTTTCCTCAATAAAGCCGAACAATTATTCCAAGCCAAACAGAGTAATTGAAAATATGACACAGAGCCTTAAAGTCAACAAAAGCTCCCCACCGAGCTTAATTCTTATGTAAAGCAATTAATACAGAAGAAACATCTATAAACTTCTCCATCAAGCCCCTCAAAGGCTGAGAAGTATTAATATGTATTAATTGAACCTCGGAGATCTTTTATCCCATCCCATCTCCTCATTTCTTCTATAAATACTTCTGTAGGAGATGAAACAATGTTGGTTGCTGAACTTTGAAATATACTTGTGCTCGAAACTTCTACTTGTAAATAGTGTTCAAAGGCTCTTGAAGCTCTGTTTGTGATCAAATAAGTTAGGCTAAGAAGTGAAGATGATTGCTGAACTAAAACATTGGACTTGAAGATTGTAACTGGATTGACATCAATATATAAGTTGTTTCTTGGGATTCTAGTCTATATCACTGGTGAAGTGCTTCTTTCTTTGTTATTGTTTTTCCTTTCATGTATGTCAAATTGTCCATTATTCTCTTATAAAGAACAGCAAGCATAGAGTTAGGACTTATTGTTTACAGTACCCTTCTCTGACTGATAAGCTTTATCTCAATGTTTTCCTCCAATTTGTTTATTTCAGAATGATTCAATACAGTTTAAGCAATTAGGAATGTTGGCATTCCCTCGTCCTACTGTTTGCTTTAAAAGTTTTTCTTGAATGTTATTTTCATTATTTTCTCAGTAAAGTTGGACTAGAAAAGTGATGGTGTGCCCTGTTTTCTAGCTTCTTTCTCCAAAGGTAAAATATGAAAGTTTCCCTATGTGTATGCCGAAAGCAGACTAGATTTAAAAGTATCTTATCTGATCTTAAGTTGCATTTTATTTCTCTTATGTGTTTTTTCATCCTTTCTAAAAGTAATTATGCGGAACTGGATTTTTTGTCTCTTGAGTTATCTTTAATACGAGCTTGTCCAAAGAGGATTATGGTGAGCCCTGCCCTTTGGTTGGTTTTAAACAGTTGCTTAAAAGGCTTTTCTTGTTTGGACAGACTATAAATCCTATTTGAAATTATTATCTGTTTCCACCCCTCTAACACTTTTATTGTTTCCATTCCATCATTTAATCTCAAAGATCTTGTGATATAGATGACTTTCCCCTTGGACCACTTTTGAATTGTTGCACAATTAAAGCCCTATTATGAATCCATAGCCCAATGGACTAAAACCAGCGTTATATCTATCTTTTTAGCCAAATATTGTTCTGATTGCTTGCAACTTCACACCTTTGAAACTTTTCCCATTTAGGACTTTCCACTCAACTAATAATCATGCTCAACCATCCAAAACAAACAAAACCCTCGTTCTTAATAACTAGCCTAATATCATATCATAAAAGCGTTAAAGATAAATCCATCTTTACACTTATTGGAGAGATCCCTCTCCGGATTCAGGAGGGCTAGATCCTAGGATCCCAAAGTGGTTGAAACAGTGTTGTGTCTTCAGTTTGACTTTGCCAATCTTGAAAATTACAGGGAGCTAATAGTGCATTACAAAGGAAATATTTCCAGCATAATCACCTATGTGAATCTTCCCCTTCGAGCCTCGTCACACCACTTTAAATATGTTTGCATTATTATCACGCCAGTAAATTTAATGTGCCTGGAGGCCCTCACTCATGCAACAATTTTTTCTATGAAAGTAGGTCCCTAGTATTTCACGAGAAAGAGTCATGGTTGACTATGCATAGGACAAGAAACTCTGATAATCTAGGTAAAGCTGAGAGCATCGATGACTGAGTAGAGGGATTAGACAAGAGTGATGTTGAGGGAGTTGTGTCAATGGATGGCTATTTATGCAATTTGACTGGTATGAAGTGGTGGACTATACACTTGAATCCAGAGAGATTAGGAAGAGGACCGAGGGCACAGTGTCCCAGAGAGGGCCGAGGAGCACTGGATGAATGTTGTCACGGTGTTGAATGTTGTCAGTCAAGCGTATGGAGGGTTGGTTTGGTGGGGCGAGTATGCTTGATTTATTCAGGACATATGACAGATAATTCAGTAAGACTAGTGTGAGGAGGACTGCAACTGAGATGCAAACGAGTGACCACCAGGCAAGCAAATGATAAACCAGAGCCGAGGGCTGAGAATGATGTGCAGTGGAGTGTTATATTTTATAATGCTCGATGGAGTAGAGATGGACGAGCACCGAGGGGCTGGAGCACTAAGTGGGAGTATTTAGGATTATGAAAACCTCTGATACTTTGTCCAACAATTATGTGGGGTTACAACAACCACGCCAGAATTGTATAGCAAATATATGAAATAAGATTAGAAGAGATGGAAGATGTAGAGCTGACTAGATTTAGGAAGAAGGCAAAGCTAACATGTTTAAAAACGTTCAGGTCTTGCTTGCTCTGATCCATGTCAGGCATATACATGGAAGTGAACACATTATGTGAGAGATAAGAATGAGAGTACGTCTATTATGCACCATGATATACATTTATACAAGTTTGGTGACCCTTGGTTTCATATTCCAAGTGGTCGCTTGGACTTCCGTTGATTATTCTCCTTCCACACCAACCCTTAAGGATTAGGTGTCCAGCATTTATGAACTGTTTAGATGGGAATAAATTTTTTCTAGCTTGAAATATAATTTAATCACTAGTTTTCTAGATTGACGTGTAATAGTAAGTTTGCAATGCCTTATTCATAAAAATAATTGTCCTCATATTAATTGGAATAAATGATATTTTGATTTTTCTTTTGATTTTTATAGAATATATTTCCTTGGTCAATTCCAAAATATTTTTTATAATGATTTTAAATAAGACGCCAAAATATTTTTGCTAGCATAAGATTTTTATTTTTTTTATCTTTTTTGACAAAGTAGACTTTGTTTTTAAAAAAAGTTAACTTATATACATATATGTAAATTTGCAAACCCATTATTTCTCCTTTTTCAAATTATTCCTTTACATTTACCTTTTGTATTTTAATTTCATTGTATATATACAAATATTTATTACAACCTCCTCTTCATCCTTCACTTTTATTGTATTGTGTTTTTAGCTCTCAGTGTGATTATAGTATTCTTCAGCAAATTCATCTATATCATTTTTTCCATATTGAAGTTAAAAAGAATCTGTCATATTTGCTAGGTGATAAAACTCCAAGTTTGTTAGAATTTTTTTCAACATCTATTAGAGTTTGTAAGTTTAATAGTTTTTCCAAGCCTCTGTTTCCTCTTACATATATTCATGTCAATCATTTCCTTATGAACGGACAAGATGTCACCATTGTTTTCTAAATAACTGATGCTCCACTATAACATTTCACTTTTGTTTCAATACTTTCCCAATTATTACTTGAGCTATTCATGAAGTCGTTGAGAGGTGGTTTATATAAGGTGATATAAGACGAGATAAAGGTTTTTATAATATCTTATATTTGACCTTCATCACAAGATTCATTGTAGCTCTAGCATTGAGAAATTATTAATAAAGGATGGAAATCTTCATTGGTCTTTACAACAACTATAAATAAGTGCTACATAGTAGCTTATTTCCTACCACCTAAGTTATAAATTATGCTCTCAGAAAGATTTCATATAATATAGTTGTGACCAAATTAACTTAGAATCATTTTGTAGGTTTTCATCCTATACATAAATTATCAACAAATGAATTCTTAAAAACAGAAAATAAACAATAGTGAGAGCATAAAATATAAAACAGATATACACAAATATTTTCCCCTACATCCCAAACCTGGACAACCAGCTTGTTTTTTCATTATATTTCTTTTAGTGTTACAACACATATATATACATGTCGAAGCATTCATAAACCCTAATCCATTAACCCTAGATTAGAACATAACCATAGTTCCTTGACTAGATGTACAAAAATACCATGAGCTGAAAACCATCATGCCCAAAACCATGTGCAAACCCATGCACAAAACCATAAGCGGTTCCACCCACCTAAAACATGGTCCAAAAAAATTTCCTGGGGTGCTACCCCGAACCCTATGTAGGGGCGGTACTACCAACCCCCTGCCGCAAGCAAAGGGGGGTTGTGATCCCCCACTTCGCACCTGCTTCTGATCATGGAAAGGATATAACACACACCCAACATTCTCCAACTTGTTGTTTTATTTCCACAGGAGAGCTTAGTCATTATTCTAGCCCTGCAACACCCTATTTTTTCTCTACACCAAGAGAACTTCTGAGTGCTTACAAACTTCATCAATGCATCTGCAAATTCTTCAAAGTGTCCACCTTTACTAGCAACACCTTTTTATCCTTGGCCATATATCTCACAAAGTGATACTAAACATAAATGTGCTTTGTCTTTGAATGATAAGCAGGTTTCTTAGCCAATAAAATTTCACTTTGGCTATCACAGTCTATCCTTATAACTTTCCACTCCAACCCCATACTTGAACACAATATTTACAAGCAAACTAATTCCTTGCTTGCATGAGTGGCTTCCATGTATTCTACCTCTATAGTTGAAAGAGCCACTACATAATATCTTTTACTCATCCAATTGATTACACTCCAAATAGGCTAAACACATACCCACTTGTAGATCTTCTTTGGTCCAGATATCCAGGCTAGTCTACATCAACAAAGCCACAGATGTCCAAAAATTTGTCCAGTCCTGGTCTTCCTTGGCAGCACAAACCATAATCACTAGTGCCACGCAAATATATGAAAACCCACTTCACTTTTGTCTAATGCTCCTTCCCTAGTTTTGGCACAAACCTGCTCAATACTCCCACAACATGTACAAGCCTGGTCTAGTACAGTCCATTGCATACATCAGGCTACCCATTGCACTTGCATATGAAACACGGGACATATCCTCCTCTTCTTCTTCTGTCTTGGGACATTTTTCAACAGATATCTTTACACATACACGAATAGGAGCCTTCACCAGTTTACTATCCTTCGTATTGAACCTCTACAATATTGCCTCGAAATACTTCCTTTGGATTAACCAGAGCTTCCTCTTTGCCTGATATCTCTTAATTTCCATGCCCAAAATACAGTTTGCAACACAAGATCCTTCATGTCTAATTTGGAGAACAATTGGGTCTTCAAATCCTGGATAATTTCTTTGTCATTTCCAACCAGCAACACATCATCCACATACAAGAACAAATAAATAACACGGTCACCAATTAATTTGAAATACACACAATGATCCTCTTTGCTTCTGGTGAAGCCAAGTCCCCATATATAGGCATCATATTTTTGATACCACATCCTCAGTGACTATTTTAACCCATATAGAGACTTTTTTAACATGCATACTAGTTCTTTCTTACCCTTCATTGCAAAACCTTTAGGTTGCTTCATGTAGATCTTCTCTTCTAGATCCCCATGAAGAAATTGTGTCTTCACATCCATCTGTTCTACCTCAAAATCAAATGCAACAGCAACAGATAAAAGTAATCTAATAGAAGTAACCTTGGAAACAAGAGAAAAAATATCACCAAAATCAATTCTTGGCACGTGGGAATAACCTTTTGTTACCAACTGAGCTTTATATTTCTCCACCTTGCCATCTGCATTCTTCTTCTTCTTAAACACTCTTTTTCTCCCAATGGGCTTCCTTCTAGTCGGCAACTCCATTAGATCCCATCCCTCATTTTTGTGCAAATATGTCATTTCATTAACCATGGCCTCCTTCCATAGTTTTCCATCCTCTAAATCCACTGCCTCCCTGACATTTCTTGGATCATCATCAATGATAGTTAAAGAAAAATTTAGACAGAAAGAAAATGGACTATAACTTTTTGGCTGCCTTCTTTCTCGAGTTGGTCTTCTCACATTTGGAGTTTGTGGCTCTTCCTCTTTTGAATATTGTTCTATTTTAGAGTTCGATTCTTCCTCCTTTAGCTCAAACTCTATCTTCTCAGGTTCCTTCAGTAGGACTTATGTTTAACAACATCTTTCACCTCTCTAAACTTCACATATTGGTTGTACACAACCCTATTTTTTTCTGGGTTCTAAACCGTGTAACCTTTTAAACCATCCTTATACCCAATAAAGATGCACCTTTCAAATTTATTATCCAACTTGGTCCTTTTTTGCTTCGGAACATGTACATATGCAGCACATCCAAATACCCTCGAATGTGAAAGAGAGGATTTCTTCCCAGTGCACACCTCATGTGGATTCTTATCCTCCAACGTTGATGAAGGTGATTTATTTACCAGGTAACATGCAGTCTCCACTACCTCTACCCAGAATTCCTGTCCTAACCTGGTACCACTGAGCATGTTTCTTACCTTTTCCATCAACATTTTTTTCATTCTTTCTGCAACTATTTTTTTCTAAGGTGTGTATGGAGTAGTATTATGTCGTGCTATACCACACTTCTTACAGAACTCTTCAAATTCCTTCTTGAAGAACTCTCCACCATTATCTATCCTCAACACCTTTTATATTCTTCTCTGTCTGATTTTCCACCAAAGCCTTCAATTATTTAAATCTGTCAAAGACTTTAGATTTCTTCCTCAAGAAATATATCCATGTATTCCTTGTGAATTCATATATAAATGAAACATAGTAAAAATACTTACCCAGTGATGGAACCGACATAGGTCCAAACACATCATTGTGCACAAGCTCTAATATATTGTTCGCCCTCTTAGCACCAGAAGGAAAACTCACTCGATTATACTTCCCATATACACAATGTTCACAAAAATCGAAATCCAGAGAGAAATTAGACATACCTTCTACCATACCATTACCATGCAATATCTGAAGGCCCTTCCGTCCAATATGTCCAAGCCTTTGATGCCATAGCATGGTCCTTTCTTTAGAGACCGCTAGGATTTCCACTCCACTTTCAGTAACCATAGAACTGTTGCACCCAACAATAACAATGCTACTCAGAAGCTTGTACAGAGTTCCAATCCGAACTCCCTACATTAATACTAGTGCTCCCCGAACCATCTTGTAGGTATCTTTCTTGCACACTGTTTTTATACCTGCATCATCCATCTTGCTTACACAAATCATATTTCTGGCTAATGCAAGAATATGCAGAACACTAGGAAGTGTTCTAATCCTTCCACCTTATAGCTTCAACTTGAATTTTCCACGTCTGGCGTTTCTGGCCCTCCTATCATCCCCTAAGAAGACAACACCATCATCATACTTCTCATACTCGCAGAACCACTCCCTATAGGGAGTGAAGTGAAAGGATGCACCTGAGTCAATCAACCATGCCTCATGATCTACATGTGTATTTGAATAAGAATCCAAATACACATCTCCACCTTCATCTAAGGTGGTTTTTTCCTCTATAGAAGGAGCATCATCAGTTCCCTTTCCTTTCTCAGGAGCTTTAGATCTGTAGTCCTTTTTGAAGTGCCATTCCTTTCTACATTTCTAGCACACATTTACAGGCTTTCCTGGAGATTTAGATCTCCCACTCAAAAACTTATTTTTGTTTCTGTTTGGGACCTTCCTCGTATAGATAAGTAATATCCATTATGGCCCTCCATATTTTTCCGTCTTATTTCCTCCAATAACAAGGTTGAGATAATTTCATCAAAATTCAAGGTAGTTGTATTGCTACCTATTGCAATAACCAAACTATCCCACGAATCTGGTAAAGAACACAAAAAATTGATGCACTTATCTTCATCTGAGATTTTAATATCAACAGATGAAAACTAACTTACCATAGTATTGAAGGCATTTAGATGCTCTGCCACCGAGTCTCCATCCTTCATCCTCCAGTTATACAACTTTTTTTCAAGGCAAAGTAGAACACTTCTATTCACTGATCTAGATCAAAATCACCATGCCTCTTACTGAACTTATTGCCCAAAACTCTTACAAATCCCAAGTACTAAAAGTCTTAAATCTAGGGAATGATGCGAACACTGTTAATCTCACCGATGACATTCCTGAAGTATTGTTTGGTCCAAAGGTAGAGGGAAAATTCCAAGAGGGAGCTACTCTTCCATTTTACATTAGCCTAAACATCCACGACCAAATCCTCCACAATGCCATGCTAGACTCCGGCGCCTCGCATAATCTTATGCCGAAGGTAGTAATGGAAAGATTAGGTTTGGAAATCACAAGACCATACAAGGACTTGTATTCATTTGATTCAAGTAGAGTCCAATGCCTGGGTTTGATCAAAGATCTTTGTTTTAGTCTGGCCCAAATACCTGCGAAACATCTGATCATGGATATAGTAGTGGCAGACATTCCTCCCAAGTACGGGATGCTTCTATCCAGATCTTGGGGAGCCAAACTCCAAGGGAATATCCAACTAGACATGTCATATGCCACCATTCCTGTGTTTGGTCAGACCAGAATACTGTACCGCGAATCACACATGAAATACATGATTAGCAGTCAAGATAGGCCAGATAACATTCCAATGTGTTCTTTGCGGTCCGACTTAAACTCTTTCATTATGCATATTGATGTAAACATGGAGGAAGAGTCAGAAGAAACTGATATAGACTTAGATCCACCACATCAGTTGTCCCTGGTGCCTTATGATGAACTAGACACTCAAAATTACCATGATCATGAACAGCTGTGTCTTGAGGAAAGTAAGTTTCCCCTTTCCAAAGTAGGATTAGAGCAAGAAGCGCAAACCCTTATGTACTATCAAAAAAATTGCTCTAGCTTTAGTCAAACACCAGCAGTAACTTGTGGAAATTTCTTCCGGGTAAAAGCTTTAGAAGACCTACACATCATAAACCTGTTTGGAACCCGAGAGCAAGGGAGTTTAATGTTTCTACCATATCTCAAAGATTTACCATCATGTGATCCTCCTACTGCAAATAAAGCTTTAACTATAACCTCAGCAGCTCAAAATCTAGAAAGAACGCCTGATAAACTTCTCATGAGTAAGAATGATAGTTGCAGTCCAACCACACCTGAGCTACTGAAATTGGCTCACATTCTGTCTTTTCATGAAGAACTTAGAAAGGCTAAAATCAGAAACCTCATGCAGAATACCAATTTCTACAGGAAAAACAAGGGAGCATACTGTGTCAATACCTTTCCCCCAAAGAATAAATTTGACAAGAGAAAACACAACAACCTGAAACAAATTAAAATAATCAGGGATAAAACTGGTGGCCATAGAATCTGCTTTGATTTTAGAAATAATACTGCATCTCCATATAACAAAAATCATGTTTTTTCTACCCAAGACCATGATTCACCAATTGAAAGTGCTTTTAATCATGTATTCTTGCAAGATGATGTTTCAGGTCATGATCATAAGATTCCTTTGCAAAGTAGACAACTTAAAGATTTTTTCCAGTTTGCGGGAGATAGATCTGATTTCAAGTTCAAAATTGCAAAACCACCCAATATCAGAAATCTGTTCATGAAGGCCATGTTCCCAGTTTTAAATTTCTGTATTTTTGCATACCTTGATGATGTCATTATCTATTTCAAAAATGACCAAGAGTACATACACTACCTGAAGAAAGCATACAGTAGGGAAAGGAGTGGAAATCAGATATTCAGAGAGGTACAAAGGGAGGATACTGGACTGTTTAGAGATTCTTGCATGAATCCCTATGTCATGTTAGAGAGAGAGAATTTCCCAAATTTTTCTTTTCAGGAGTTAAGTGGGCCAAGGGTGAGAGGAGATCCTTACGAGGATAAGATGCTTAAATTCCATCATTTCCAAGATTTTTGAGTTTGAAACACTTTCAGTCATTGTACATACCATTGTTTGAAATATTGAAAAAATAGAAAAGTCAAAAACAGTAAAAGATAGGAAAGTCAAAAACAGTAAAAAGCAGAAAAGAGGGCAAGTGAAGATAGAACAAAGGCCCCATGTTCTAAAAAATAGTCTTTCAGAAAGCGAGCAAGTCTAAATGCCGCTACTAGTGCTCCAATGTCTTGTTCAGTTATCTAGCCTAATCATAGCTGAACATGTTTAAATTTATTTGCTGATAAGTTAGTGAGTGCCAAGATAGTCAACATTGTGTAAGATTGACTTATCACAGAGCTTAGATTAGGGAGAGATTCTGGTTCCACATGCCTAAAACAGAACCAAAGAGAGAAGCGAGGGATAAAAAACACATTGTACATCTTAGCCCCGTTTGTCTAGTTTCCTTTTGTTGCAAAATAACATTTGTGTGCAGTTTTTCTTTTATGCCGCAAATGCATGACAAATCAGACTGCCTAATCCCGATTTGATCATTTTTGAATTTCATGTTGTAGATTAGAGAATGAAATCCTGTCAAACTGCTTAATCTTGACAGTCGATCTAGTTTTAGGTAGAGAAATGAAGGAGTTCATCAGCTTAATCTGAACTCCCGGCAGATATAAGAGTAGAAATAGATAGGTTCATTTTGCAAAAAAAAAAATATGCATTGTCAAAAGGCTGCTAGTTCAAATGCGCCAAAGAGAAGAAAAAATGTTAGGAAAGATAGTGGGGTAGGTAGAAGTATCATTGATGTTAACCATGCTGTCATTTTTCAGAAATAACATCAAGAGAAGGGTAAATTTTGCGCCAATGGATAAGGCACCGGTCTTCATAAGCCAAAAATCTGAATTCTGGACACCTCCTGACGAGGAGCTGCCCTCCCCAAATGGAGCCACTGTTAGCCATCAGTATTTTTTACATGTTAGTGATGACTATATCTACAGCTGAGTTTTCTAGAAACTGATTTCCTTATGTCAATATGTCATCCAAAAAACCCTCCTAAAACTTTTTTCGCCCTTCTACCTTTTCAGTTCGCCCATGTCGAAATCAAAACCTCATTATCACAATCCTATCTAGCTTCAGCCTTATTGGTCTGCCCATCAGCTTTAAAAGGCAAATCCACATATGTTTCAAAAGTCTCCCCTATGTTAGGAAGTGGCGCATTAAGACATTTCACCCTTGGCAATCATCAAAAAGCCAAAAAGCCTTCATCTGCAACAGGCCTACTATGACTGACCTCTTACTTTGCAAAAGAAATTGACAAACAACCCTAAGTCGCGCCACTCACATCCCCTAGATCTCAGCACTGTAGAAACCCCAATCTCAAGCTGACTATTAGGTTTTTCACAGTGTTCTATGGTTTCTACAAAGGCAGGAAATATAATTTCATCTCATGGAGTAAATGCTTAAATTTACAATTAGAGGAACAGCTGCTTCTAAATGTAACTTGAGCCTGAGATATGTCTGCAAAAAAAAAAGCTACTCATCCAGACTTTACAGCTCTTTCCAGCATGAAAATCACAGTAAGAAAGGGACACCACTGTCTCAGCAAACTGGTAAATTGTCAAGGCCCAGAACCTCCTTCATTTACAAGCAGAGGGTTAGGGCGCCTCCTTCATCCACAAGCAGAGGGCGCTGGCCAGTATTGACTTTGAAGATTGCAAAAGTCCAGGTTTGCCTTTTACTGAACAGTGAAACAATATCTCCAGGTTTTATGAATGTGAGTGATGATCATAACAGGGATAGAGTTTGAAATATGCTAGCTCAAAGGAAAAAGAGTCTGGTCTGATAAAGGAGGTCATTTGAAGCTTTCAAATCATGTGAATTGTTGAACTTTAGAAAGGCATGTCATTGGTGAAAATTCCAATCATAAGTAGCCTGCTTGTCCACAAGATCAAATGGAGTAGATGCTGACAAAAATGCCATTACACAGGCAGAAAGAAAGTTCTTGGTTTTTCAAAAAGCACTGACCTCCATAGTCACAGAGACTATCTTTCAAGTAATTTGTCAGGAGATGACCAAAGCAAATGATGATATTTCAGTCACCCTTAGAGCAGTGCAGGGAAACAGTGTCACTTTGGCTAGGGTTTCTTCTGAAACACAGTGATGATTGCAAGTAGAAATGCTAGTATTGATGTCTTTCAAGTGGTCTACCTTCCATCACAGCCTGGGAAAAGCTGTGTCAAACAGATTTGTAAAGCAACCTTCGGATACTTTACCTGATGAAAAGCCTCCTCCATGTATGAGCAGATGGCCAAAGCCATTGCAGGTTGTTGAAAACTGATTGATCTAAAAGTGCAGTGGAAGGATACAAAGAAATTAAATAGAAGTCATTGCACAGGTAAATGATAGTTTTTATAATACAAAGGTATTGGTTTTCCTATTCAAATGAGATGTCTGTCAAACTGTACCTATAGTGGAAGGGAGAAAATATTGAATATATGCATGCATTGATACCAAAAAGGAGCAGTTTCTTTAAAGGAAGTGGTTAAAAGGTACTCCACTATCACCTGCCCAGAAGTCTAAAGGAGCTCTTTTTGAGTAAAACAGGGAAAATATGGTATGAAGGGATGCAAGCTAGAATATAGCACTTACAATCCAAAAAGAGCTTGTGTATCACCTGGAAGCAGGGATTGACACCATGAACAAAAAGAGTTTTTGCCAAAGCCTGCTCATCATATAGCCATCAGCAGATTAAGACAGAGTCTCTGGAAATGAGTTTTATTAGCTCTGGGCAGCACTCAAAACCCATGAAGCACTTCACTATTGCAAATCCAATCCAAGGACATCTACAAGATTCTGTCAAAACCGAGCTTAAAAAGAGGAGGCATTTCTGCAAAGCAGGGGAACGGTCAATACATTTTATCACAGGTCATTATCCAGTTTTGAAAACTTTGAAATACATGGAAAGAGAACCAGCAGACAGGGCTTTCTGAATTCCATCACCAAGAAGATATCCCCTTGTGAGCTATTGTTCATTATGTTCAAAAAGTCATTCAGCATATGATCATTGTTTGGATAGTTTAAAAAGAAGCACAACCTTTTATTATTCAAAAGAACAGTGGCGTAATAATAAGCACCTATAAAGCAAAGTATGTTGAAAAGAGGCCTTTCTCAAATCAAAGGTCCAAGAAGACCGAGGGCCGTTTATTTCAAATTCTTCCGCAACCAGGGGTCCTACAGCCGCCCACAGACACTCGGCATTTAAGTCAGTTTCAAGGAGAGGCCTTGTCACTTTGTAGCAGCTGGAAAGGACATTTTGAAATTCGAAAATCAAAGAGCTTAAATCTATCTTCTCACCAAGTGGCAGAGGCACTCCATAGAATCTTAGATATATTAGTAAGCAAAGGTCACATTTTTAAAAAAGGACCCGCAAGGATCGGCCCTAAACAGAGTCATTGTTCAAGTTTATATACATATTAGAAATGACCAGGCCACAGTTTGAAAACAAAACAGAGTTGAAAACCAACGTTACTTTTCAAAGTTTAAGACCGTTGAAGATTTGTTTTGAAATGACATAAGAGAGTAAGGTCGAGGGAAATCTTTTCATTTTCAAAACTGAAGACAAAACCCCGTGCCTCCCTAGCATCAAAGCAAGGATTTTAAATTCGGTTGCGAAATTTGAACACCGTTTATTGAGCGACGCACTGCCTTTCTTGTGTGCGGCTGAGGGAGGATTTACACCGGGCGCCTTTGTGTTCCAGCGCGCAGCCAGCGCACATGCGATGGTGCGGCGCATGCGAACAGCCGACACCAATGAACCGGCAAACCAGGCCACCCGGGTCTGGATTTTCTTGCGCGACGTTCTATTTTCAAAAGAGTGCCGCGCAGGTTTAAGAGGTTCCGGTGTTACTTCAGCCTTTCAAAACGGGTGTTCATCAAAATTGAAGGTATTTTTATATATTCTCCCCTCGACTTCAAGGTTTTGCTAAGTGACAGGAATGGTTTGAAGGCCTGTTTCGAACTGCAGTGTGAGAGAAAGGGTTAAGTGAAGTGATTTGAATTACAGGGTGGTTTGTCCTAGTTTTCAAAACTTTCAAAACCTTCTGACCTTGTCATTACAGCTAAAAACAGTCCTTTCTACACGGTGATCTGAAGTATTGAAATGTGATAAAAGGCTGACTTTGTCATTCAAAGAACACCTATAGAGATACTTGGTTTTGAGATTAAGAGCAATTTGTTTCAGTCTTCAAAACATCGAAAGGCAGAGGTTTTCCTATAAAAAACTGTGTTTGATTAAAGGGGGTTTGTTTGTTACCAAATCTTGACTGCTACTTCAAAAAGAAGCCTCTAAAAGGCAGAGGAGAATTTGTTATAAAGAAACAGGGTTTACATGTTTAATAGGAGCTTAGGTTATGGGAAGAAATAAGCTGCTACAGCCCTTATTAAAACTATAAAGCTCATTTCAAAGACTGTCACCATTGTTCCATAAACTGTGAGTTTGGATGTATGCGCACACTGGAAGTTAAAATTTGCCTGTGTATGATCCTGTTTGATGGGGTATCACACATACAGAGAAACAGTGAAGTCTTAATAGGGGAAAGGGTTCTTTATTAAGCAGAAGTTCACTGGTTGAGGCCACAGAGGAAGGCTGCTCGCGCTCCTCACAAAGGGACAATATTCACTGTGTTTGATTGGTTGACTGCCTTGTGTTTTTTCTGAGCTTATTGACAAATTGTTTTACATCCAAAGTAAGGGCTTTTCTAACATAACCAGAGGTGTTATTTTGAGATGAGGTCTTGCCTATTTTGCAAGATAGAGACTCTTGCAGGTCTTGGTGAAACCTTTTGAGGCATTTTCCAAAAACTTTGTTACCTTGTTCAGAAATACAGTGACTGTTTAACTGAGAGTTGATTGCCTATATGTAAATTGTTGAAGGTTGGCACACCTATACAGGGCAGAGTTGTTAATGACTAAAAGTCCCCTTGAGCAAGGAGCAAGGTGTATTGGTTGACATCTTAAAACTCACAAGAATAGGGTAATCAAAGCACTTCTCACAGCAAACTCCTTCTAGCAATCTGCCCCTCTTCTTCACTATATTATTTCATACTGAGAATTTGTTGACAGAGTTTCTCCAAAGGTGAACAGGACACTTTCTGAAGGACAGGTTTTTTGATGGGAATTTAACATTAGAGACAGAGATGTAAATATGGTGGTTGATCTCTTAATTTCGCAAGTAAAGGGTGTTTTTCCTAAACACTGTGCACTGACATTCCACTTAACCTAAGTCTCCTTTCTCTTCCACTGTATGGACTCTTCTATAGAAATCTGTTGACAAAGGTATTATCAAGGTGGAAGACCTTTTCTGAAGAGCAGAGTTTTTATGATTAATATTTGTCTTGAAGACCAAATACATGTGTGTTGATTGGCCTCTAACAAATCCAAAGGAAAAGTAATTTTTCAATACTGTGCACAGGAAATCTACACAGCATTTTGTCTCATCTTTACTGATGGTGTCCTATTGAGGAATTTACCTGGCTGAGGTACATTCAAAGGTGAAAGGCTGGTTTTAAGGAGAGCAGAGGTTGTGATTTCACAGACACTTGTTGCAAACCCTCCACCTCACATTTTTTCTCTGTCCAAGCAGCATATTGACTCAGTTTCAATCCAGAAGGGCATTTTACATACAGTGAAGGCAGTTTGCCTCTTTCAAAGCTTTTTCAGGTCAGAATGCCTCCAAAGCAAGACCACAGGAGCGGTCCACATAAGAGATATGAGCCTATCTCCACAGAAGAAATCAATGCTCACCCATCTGTGCTTTTCAATTTCCATGAAGTAGGATGTCTTGATTTCTGCCAGAAGATAGAAGAAGTCAAGAGTTTTTCGCCACTAACACATTTGTGCGCTTTCAGATTCAAGGAAA
The DNA here is from genome assembly GCA_034641835.2 of Pinus albicaulis. Lineage (NCBI taxonomy): Eukaryota > Viridiplantae > Streptophyta > Pinopsida > Pinales > Pinaceae > Pinus > Pinus albicaulis. The sequence goes on from JAXQQM020072010.1 coordinate 83,372, forward strand.
AACACTTCCAATTGGCGGGTCTTGATTTCAAAATTTCTCCAAGGTATGTGTCCAAAGCTACCAAGATCCCGTATCATGGTGAAAAGTGGTTTAAACAAGCTCATCTTGATTTAGAGGATTATAAACCTTTCATCAAGCCTGAACATAGGGAAACTATCACCGCTATTTTCCCTTTTTCCTATCTTCTTGACAGTTATGCTCCGCTTATGAAAGCCATAATGAAATATTTCACTTGTGAAGGGAGGTTTAATCGAATTTATGCCTACCATGTCCGTTTACTGATGCATTTTACCAGAAGCAGGCAACTAAACCTTCCTTACTTTTTGTCCAAGAGCATAGAGAAAATGGCATCTACTGTCCAAAAGAAGGCTCCACCTCAGCAAATCCCTTCTCTCTTTCATCATTCCTTGATCAAGATTATCTTCTTACACCAGCTAGAAAAGAAAGGGGTTTCATGGGATTCTTTCATCGACCATTCAGATTTTTCCACTGTCCCTCCTGTTCATGTGTCTCCCTCTCCTTTTGTTGCCTTGATGCCTTTGTGCAGTGGGCCTAGGGCTTCCAGGGCAGCCTCTTGGGTCACCCAAGTCAATAAGGGAGAAGGAGAGCAGTGAACAACAGGAAGAAAGAGAAAGAACGATGTGACAGTTGGATGTTGAGGGGCAGCGACGACTAGATGTTGAGAATATAAAGAAACGTGATTGGATGTTGAAGACCAGCGACGAGATCTGCAGGATGAGGACGACGACGAATACGCGGTTGAGGAGAGGCAGTTGGGCGAGAAGTGCAAACACCTTTTTGAGCCTAAAAATGGGACAAGATATTGAGAAGAAACTGACAAACTAAAGTACACACTGCGATGACAAAGGTGTTTCCTTTTAGGAAATTACCCCAAGACACCTTACAGCTTGCCAGGGAGGGAAAAAGCGCAGAATTGGCTTTGGTAAGCACAGTTAGAGAAAGTGCCAGGCATGGAGGTGAGCAGTATTATCCCTATCCAAAGCGATGATAGTGACAATGAGGCCCGCCTCCTTGAAAACCTCCTCATTCACAAAGAGAGGCAAATTGAGGTATTACAGGAAGATCTTCAAAGGGCGAGGAATTTCAACCACTTCTTGGAGGTTGAAAACAAACAGATGAAGTTTCATGCAGCTATTCATGAGGCAAGGGCAATTAAGTATAAGAAAGAGGCAGAAAAGGCGCAAGCAAGAATTGAAGAGCTCATTGGTGAGTTTGATGATGAAGAGGAGGAAGACCAGCCTAGGCGGAAAAGGCCTAGGACCATCGGGCTTAGAAGAGCCTTGGAAAAGCAGAGAGCAGAAGAACAAGCCCATTTCCAAGCCTTTCCTCTCACTACCCTCCTTGAGCAGGAAATTGACGAAAACAAAGAAGCATGGCTTGAGAAAGCTAATCAGCATTTGGAAATGAAGCTTGAGAGGGCGAACAGGGATCTTGAGCTACAAAGAAAGAGGACTCTTCACTTTCAGAAGCTAAATCAGTTTGCCAGGCGAAAATTAAAGGTAGCACAAGAGAAATTGAAGAAGTTGAAGGAGAAGCGCCTAGCACGGAAGGAAGGAAAAAGCATATCAGCCCTTGATATTTTGGCCTCAGCTTCGGAGCATGTTTCTATGGACCCTTGAGGGTCATGCATGCCAATTTTGGGCCTGTTTCGGCAACTTTTTGTTTTTTGGCATTTTTTGGGTTTTGGCCAAAAACTCATAAATTCGCCATTTCAGTTTGATGAGTTGTCAAGGGAGGAGGATGATACCGATGGATGCCATAATTCCATGAGCAGGTCTCCAGCGATTTTCAGGGCATTTGAAGATCATTCGCCCCCTCAAATTGGCGAAAAACGCCCTCTTTTTGCACATTCTGCCCGCCATATCAGCAGTCTGCTATTTTCTGGGTTTTTGCACACAGGTACAGTTTTGAGGGACTTCCAGAGATCAGATTGAGATGGTTTCAGTTGCGCCGGAAAGTAGACACAGAGAGCTTTCCAGCGAGCCCTCATGAGCCCCATTTCGACATCGGGAAGGCTGCCAATTGCATCCAGCAAGTCAGGGGACCTTTTTCAGGCATAAATATGAAGTATTTTTGTAATTTTTGAACTCCAAAAATCTGCTTTTCCCAAATGTGCGTTAAGTTATTTTTATCATTGGGAAATCATGTAAAGTCAATATAATTTCCGTTTTTAGCAGTTTTTTAGATATTTTATGGGATATTTTGTGCCTTGGGCTTTGCAAAGCCTCAAGGACAAGTTTAGATATTTTGACTTGGCCAATGGGATAGCTAGTTGCTCCATGAGGTTTTCCTCCCTCAAGCCTATTTATTCCATGGGTTTCATTGTAAATAAGAGGCTAAACTTGAGAGAAGAATTAATACATTGGTCATATGAGCTTTGAAGAATACACTTGAGTTATGATTTTTGGACTGCCTCTTGGATGCTTTTGAGGAATGATGAAGGATTGTTGATGGATTCCTTGACATGGTAGAATGGTATAGTGTTTCTTAATATGTTTTTGTCTTCTAGTTTTCATTCATAATCCATATTTCTTGCTGCTATATCAGTAGAGATTGATTTTGAGATATGCCCATGGAGGCACCTCAAAATCCCTGAATCTTCATAGCTTGATGTTTTCTTCTCCCTTAGTTATGCTAAAGAATTCTTAGCTGCTCTTTAGTAACTTAAGGTATTGTTGCTAAGTTTTATTCATAAGTTCTATGTATGTTGAGTAGGATGTATGGTTTGCCCTACCTACCTATAAGCTGCCCATAGTTCTGTCCATAAAACTTTCTCTTTGACTGATTTGTTGATCATCTTGTTGAACCAAGGAGGCCTAGTCCCGATCTAGCCCTTTGCCTAAAACTATGAAAACTTGTTTGTCAAAGTGACCAATGACTTAGAGACTATGTTTAGGCGTTCCGGCGTAGTTTATGAGTTGTTAGTTTGTCTTATGTGTTTTCCCCAAAGTCTGATAGCCATTTCCCGAAGTTAGAGGGTCTTATACCTCTATGTATGGCTGGAATGTTTGATTTCTATGTTTTAATTAGCTCATAGTTGCATTTAGCATGATTAATGGCTTGCTATAGCATGTTTATGTCTGCTATAAACTAGTTACACTTGAAATCCCTTGTCTTTCACCAACTTGTTGTCCACTTAATCCATTTTGCCCAGAGATCCCTTCTACCGTGAATCAAATCGGCCCTACAGCAGCTTTACATCATCACTTCATAGCTTCCTTGACCTGTTTGACCCCATAACCCAATTTATCTACATCTTGTTATCCAGTTTATGTATTTGATCAGTTTCATCCCTCACAAACTTAAAAACTAAAAAAACCAAAAACACACTTCATAACTAGCCTAATATGAACACACTTAAGTAACCTGAAACATCTTTTACACATATAGAGAAGGCCCTCCTGCGAGTCAGGGGAAGGCTAGGTCCTTGGCTCGGCCCAGACTGATATTGCATCGTGTTTGGCTAGCCAATCGGCCAAATCACGGGACCCTATGATTCTTCTAAGTCAATCATGCTTAGTTCCTCTTCCATTAGTTAATGAAGACACATCATTAGTTGGGGATAAAAATTCGTTACAATAAGGGTTGGGAAGGTGCGGGTAAATACTTTTTCATAGTGGTCAACACTTCATTCTAGATGTTGAAAGTCCATTCCCAATTTTTTATTAGGTGTTGGGGTGTCAAAAGTCCTCAAGGGGTACTTTGGGTGTTGGGGTGTTACAATCCTTAAAGGGTTCTTTGTTCCAAGTAGACTTGCACTTGATGAGGGATGGCTTCCTACACTCCAAATCTTGGCAACATGTTATTACATCATCTCAAGGATTTTCACCCCAAAGTCATGTTAGTATGGAAATGAGGGGGGTTGCTAGGGTGGGGGTAAATACTTCATTACAACAATCAATATTTCATTATATGCCCTCAAAGGCCATGCATGGTGGCCATTAGTTTGGGTCGAGGGTAGTGAACACCCTCAAGATGTACTTCATTCCATGGGGACTTACTCCTCACGATAATGGTTCCTTTCAACTCAATTCTAGGGAGGATGTTTTCATAAGAACTCAAGGATTTGCATCTCAAATCCATTTTTGTATGAAAGTGAGTCATAATTCTAAGGTTTAAACCCCAAAGCCATGCTAGTATGAGAATGGGGAGGGATGCTAAAGGCTTTCACTTCAAAGCCATGTTACACCCTATTTTGGGGGTTGGGGATGTTACAAGTCCTCAATAGGTACAAATGTGAGAGAGGATGCTAGAGGACATACACCCTAAATGCAATCCCATTTTATTATGAGAAAGCGGGTGATAAATCCCAACACCCCAAACCTATGGAGGATTTTATCGCATCACCTTGAAGATCTAGAGTAAGAATGCTATAAATTCAAAAATCAAACTTACACCCAAAAGTGGCCTCCAAAGCAACACAACGTTTAATATAGGGAATGTGTTATTAACCATCCATTTATAAAAATTATTATGTATATAATATTATTGACAAGCAAACATCCAATTGGGATGCTAACACATAATTTTAAGTATATTTAGTGTTGAACAAAAAGATCAGCCATTATATAGTTATTGGAATATGGTTTATCCAACCAAAACTATATGCATTTTATAATGTGGGATACTATCATGTATACCATAACTACCTAACAACAAAATAACACTTATTAAAAAACTAATATAGCCACATTACAAATATTAATGTGGTTGATATAGCCGAAGACTTCATTTGTATCTACCATTGATATATATATATATAACAAAACTATTGCAACAAAGAAATATTACTAACTATTGCAACAAAAATATTATTATTAACTTTGATTTTCATTAAGTCTTAAGAATCTCAAGTCTTGATAAAAAAAAAATGTTGAAGAGTTTCTATCATTTACAACCAAGCACTTAATAAGGAAGCTTTTCTAAAATTATGTATGCTTTGAAAATCCCTAAAAAATTGTGGCCCTTTGGAACATCATTTTTTTTAATTTGTTAAAAGTCAACCCAACCTAACAAACTCTCTAACACACTACAACTATTGATTCAAGTTACGAAAGGGGAAACTATATAACAGACACTATTCTTTTGAGAATCATTGAGAATCGATCTGAAAGAGTGGTCAAAAAATGAAATCAACGAGTCTTCATCCACCTTAAGTTGAAATAAAAAACATTTTAAGCTAAATATCCACTCAAACTCTATATAATATATCAATATTATTAAATGTCTAAAAACAAAGATCCCATTTAAATAGCCACTTTATAAAACATGGAAAAAAATATCTAATTATATAATAAACAAGGCTACAAAGTATTTGACTACCTACCAACAGTTTAAATATAGTAATGTT
>JAXQQM020072335.1:0-89463 GCA_034641835.2 Pinus albicaulis
CTTGTGAAAAAAAAAAAAACAATATGGGGGTTACAAGGGTGCAATTATAACAATAAGGGGGTTACACTAACAACAATAAGGGACTATACTAGTAATATAGGTACCTAACAAACACTATTTCTGTCAAGAATCCTAGTTTAGAACTTTCATTCATTGTATATAACACTGCATTAAAAAAAAAAAAAGGGCAGATTTGAAGAAAAGGTACAACCCCATACCTAAAAAATAGTGATGCTGAAAGTGACTTGCAAGCCTAAATGCCACTACTTGTTCAAAAAGAAGGTCTTGTTCAGTCATCTAGCCTAATCATGGCTGAGCATGTTTTCAATTTATTGTTGATAGGTTAGTGAAAGAATGCTGGTCAAATCATTTAAGCTTGACTTATCAAAAGGAAATAGATTAGGAATGAAAGATACTGGTTCCACATGCTTAAAATTGAACCAAAGAGAAGGATAGGGATGATTAACTAATGATGAAACACTGCCCTCATACCTTCTAGTTTTGTTTTTGTGAAAATAATGTTTGTGTGCAGCTTGTTCTAATGCCACAACCCATGGTAAGTTAGATTGCCTAATCCTGATTTAAACCATGCTTTCAATTTCATGTCTATAGCTTAGAGAATGAAGTCTATCATACAGTTCAATCTTGACAGTCAGGTAGACTAGGTAGAGAATAAAGAGAGTTCATTAGCATAATCTGAACCCTTGGAAGTAATAAGAGTAGAAGTAGATAGTTTGTTTTGTTTTCAAAGGAAGAAAATGTCAAGGGATTGCCAGTTCAAGTGCACCCAAGGAAGAAAAAATGCTAGACAAAGTAGATGGGTAGGTAGAGATGAAGTTGGAGTAATCATGTGTTTTAGATTATTGAGATCACAACTTCAAGCAAGCATCAACAAAAGAAATGAAGAAAATAATGCCCAATGGATGAGGCACTGGTCTTCATAAAACCAAGAGATCTGAAATTCTGGACACCTCCTGAAAAGGAGCTGCCCTCCCCAAGTGGAGCCACTATTAGTCATCAGTAATCTTTTTTTCTTTCTATAGATGACTAAATGTTTATGCCAGATTTCTAGAAACAAAATTCATGAATATTGTGTGTTCTAGAAATCTCACTACCTTCATTATCCTCAGGATAAATTTTTCACTATTTTACTACTCTATCAAGTCATGGCCAACCTATCACTCCCAGAAGACCAAATCATGGACTTATGCCACTCATTCTCACTATGTTTGCCACCTATGCCTTACCCCTCTGTTTTGACTTGCCTAACCCTTCTACTTACACCTTGGATTGCCAAGTAGCCTAACATTTTCCCCTATTCACCAAGTGCCTCAAGCATTGGTGGTTTTAAGCTAAATTTCTAGGCTCTTTAGATAAATCAAAGTCATCAGTTTCTAGGTCTGCAATACATAAAGGTTTGTCAAAACTTTGTTTTACACCTAAAAACCCTAAGTCAAGTTTTCAGCCAAAGGCCAAGTCCAAAAGCCCTCCCAATAGGTCATGTAGGGTTTCATAGGTTATTTATTGTTTTGGTTTTCTAAAAATAAAAGTGTTTCATGTGCCAAGAAGGTAAATCAAATGGAAAGGGAGGTAAGCAACTGTTTGTCCAAGTTTGATGGAAAAACATTCAAGAGAGACCTCCTTGATCAAAGCACAACTTCTGCAAAGGACAGCCGCCCATCTTAGAAATTTCTACAGGAATAAATGAGATGGCCATCAATAGAAATAGAGGTAAGTTAAGAGGGTAAATCATCACAAAGGACATTCACAGCAAAGGAGAGACATCATGCCTATGTTCAAAGAAGATTAGGGTTTTTTATGACTGATTGGAAAAACAGTGTTGCCAGGCAAGGAGCCAAAACCAAACCACAAGGATAGAGGTACATCAACACAACTGTGTATAAATTGAAAATTTATTGAAACTAGAAATGAAGGAGAGAGACCTCCTTGATGACAACATGCATAAGTTGAAAAATGATATCAGAAGGTGACTTACATGGTTTTTCAAGGAAACACTATTTCACTGCACCAAAGGGAGAAATTGTAAAGAGTATAAGTATGAAGGAGCCTAAACTTTCAAAGTGCAGTCAAAGGTCTCAAAAATGATCAAAATAAGGAAAGCATGAGGTTAAGTCTCAGAAATGGAAAATCATGCTAACCATGAAATCCCTGTTGAGTTATTAAGGGTTGTAAAAATCCAAACAAAGACAAAGGGATCAAAGGAAAATGTGTTATAGGCACCTGCAGCAAAACAAAAGTGGCCAAGAGAAGACATAGTGGACATGACTCACAATATTTTTCAAAATAGAGATATCACTATCAAAATCAGTGAGAGGGGAATAAAATCATATTTTTAGACCACCCACAAAGAGATCATTTTTTGTGTGCCTAAAGTCACCTACTGCAAAGGTAAAAGAAATATTAGTAAAGGGATAAAAATATTAAAAAAAAAAAAACATTAGCAAAGGTGGGTTTTTGGTTTTAAATTATTTTTTCAAAGGTATAAAAAGCCATTGTTTATCACTCAAGCCCATTTCTCATTTGCAAAAGAGAGTGGAAGATTTTCAAAAAAAAAAAATTTCAGGGTTTCTGGCAAGACTTAGGGCAGAAGAAACATGGCGCTACGCTCCTGGAACACAGTGCTATGCGCCTGTGCATGACCCCTGTGTAAGGTATAACGGATTTCCGCGCTCCTGTGTAATGGTGCTACACGTTTAACTGTGTGCAGGACCGCCTGACCACTCCGCCCGGAGCTGCGCGTTTGCGCTACCTGATTGCAGCACATGCAGAGGCCCCACAGGCCCGAGCTGCTACGCGCTGGGCACGTTCAGCAGCACATGACAGCGTGTAGAAGCCTAACACCCGACTACTGCACCTTCAAAATTTTATGCGCTTGCAATGTTCAACAACGACCGGCCGACCCGACAACGTGCAGCACCACACGGCGCTACGCGCTTGTTCGTTCAGGCTCTGCCTGGAAGGACCCGACATCGGTGCTACATTCCTATGCTACATTTAGGGCCAACCCGACAGCCCATGCAGGGCTAACTCGACTGGCCTGAGTGCTGCGCTCCTGTGCTACGCATTTAGACAGGAAGATTTTCAAGCTATGCAAGCCTCCAAATTTGCTCAGAGCTCCTCCATGTCTCTGCTTGGAACCTACTGAGGGCTCTTTAAGAGGTATTTAGATCTATTTCCACCTTTCATACTATTTTAAAGGGTGAACTTAGAGAGAAAGGTTAAAAACCCTAAAGGAAGAGAAAGGCTTGGTCACCATGCTAAAAAACTCTGCTGATTGAAGAACATTCACCCATCTACATGATAAAGATACACTGAGACTGCTTTGCTAATCAATCATCATTTTCCTTCACTTGAAAATCACTGCCATTCTCATTATCATCTCACTTTCCCTCTCCATATCATTTCACAAGTAGTTCATGGTTTTGTTTTCAAAGCAAGAGTAAAAAAACAAAATTCCAAGAGAAGGCAGTAGTGACAATGGAGAAGGAAGCCAAAGGCCTAGGGGACAATAGAGAAAGGGTGGAAGAGAAAACATATTTGAACCTTTGAACACCAAGGAGTTGACAACCTCCCCTACCTCAGTTGCATATTTACAAGAGGTAGGTTGTTTTGATTTCTGTGAGAAGGTACAAAGAGTCCAAAGTCACCTTGAGTTGACCAGACTTTTTATCCTCAACCTCCATAACTGTTATGAAACCAGCTCCAAAAATAGAAGAAAAGAGATGTCAATGCCTTAGAAATAAGCCACTTCGAGGGGGAAACCTCCAATACATTACAGGAATGAAAAATTCTTGGATGATACAAATGACAAAACCTCCTTTCTATATATAGGAGTCCATGGGGCCACAATGTAATCCTAGTAGGGCCACAATGTAATCCTAGCCGACCTAACAATAATATTGTAAGGGCACAATAATAATAATATGGGGGTTACAAGGGTACAACAATAACAATAAGGGGGTTACACTAACATAATAAGGGACTACACTATTAATATAGGGACTTAACATGCCCTTCTCCTTCTAACAAGTGTTGTCCTCAACGCTTGATTATTTCTTGATGCTTTTGTATAAAATTCTCATCCTCCCATGTGGAATCTTCTACAGGAAGGTTCTTCCACTTGCTGAGATACGCTGAAATTGATCGTACTTGTCGAGTTATTGTTTCTGTGACTTCTTCAGAACTTATTTCGATGTGATGTTGATCTTCCTGTTGTTTCATTAGATTCTGCACCAAAGTTAGGTTATCCTTTGAGAGTTGGAGAACTTGTTGTTGTTGCTCGATGTGATCTTCCACTAATTTATCATCCGTATTAGCTATTATTTGATCCTTCAAACCATCCAAATTAGCCTCCATTTCTGCTTTTAAACCATCTATGTCATCTTTGGTTGCTCTTCGTAAGATCGAAATTTGTTGCACTTGGTACCATAATTTTGATATCTCATACTTCAATTCTTCCTCTTCATGCATCATAGTATTGCTTTTTGAGGTCTTAATGGGTATGGAATTATTTTTTTGAAGCATTTTAGAATCCAATACTGATAAAAATTCTAAAATATTCCCTTGGAATCACTTCAAACTGCTTTTTCAAACAAACGTTATGCAATTTTAAAAACCAAATACACACCTTTTTCTTACTTTTGTGGAGCTTGATATTGAAATTGAATTATCTCTGTGATTAAGGATCTTCAATATTTGAAATTTGGCCCTAAGGTATTCCTCTGAATTCGATTTCGAATGCCATAGGTCTGACTTGATTTGGATTCTTCAAGATAAATTTATGTCCAATCTTCCATAATGACCTAATTATGGACTGGTTCAGTAGAGCGAAATTGTACGACTTGCCACGTGTCACTGTTTGCTCCTTTGGCTCTGAAATTTATGGAAAGGAAACTACATCCCGTGTAATTCCAGTCACTTTTTACAAAATTCCAATCCGATGCTCAGAGAGAGAGTTATGAAGATTTTCCCACGCTCACCTCTTTGAGATGAAATTGGAGTGTCTGAAAACGACCTAATTTCCACAGATCATATCTCCGGAAATATTGTGAACCAAGCTCTAAAATTTTGTGAAGATGTTCCTTATGATTTTAGGTTCGCGCTCTAAAAATTTCAAATTTTGAACCTTCATAGAACAAAAGTTATAGCGAAAATTCAATGATGACCTTTTTAAGTGAAATTTAGGAGCCTGTAAAAATCCCTAACTTCCACAGATCATATCTCTGAAAATATTGCGAACGAAGCTCTAAAAATTTTCCACAATGTTCCTCCAGATTTTGGCTTCACACTCTAAAAATTTCAGCTTCTGAACCTTCTTAGAAAAAAAGTTATAGAGAAAAATCCACGATGAATTGTTGGGAGTAGCAAAACCCTAGAATCCAAAGCTCTGATACCAAATGTTGTGAAACCAGCTCCAAAAATAGAAGAAAAGAGATATCAACGCCTTAGAAATAAGCCACTTCGAGGGGGAAACCTCCAATACATTACAAGAATGAACAATTCTTGGATGATACAAATGACAGAACGTCCTTTCTATATATAGGAGCCTATGGGGCCACAATGTAATCCTAGCCGACCTAACAATAATAATGTAAGGGCACAATAATAATAATATGGGGGTTGCAAGGGTACAACGATAACAATAATGGGGTTACACTAAGATAATAAGGGACTACACTATTAATATAGGGACTTAACAATAACCATCAAGTGCATCTAGCTGGGGTAAATTTTGAGCTATGCACCAATACAATTGCTATGGCCACTGGAATAACTTGTATGGGAGAAAAATGGTTCAAATAGGTGAAATTGGACTTGAGCCATTACCAGCCTTTCTTGAAACCAAGATACCAAGATGATTGCAAGACTATTTTTCCCTTTCCCATCTATTGGAAAGATATGCCCCTTTAATGAAGTCATCATGAAGTATTTTACATGCGAGGGGAGGTTTTCTAGACTTTATTCCTACCATATAAGACTTCTTATGCACTTCACTAGGGCCAAGCTACTGAATTTTCCTTATTACCTTTATAGAAGTATTGACAATATGTCATACATCGTGCAAAAGTGGCCTCCTTCACAACAAATGCAGAGTCTTTTCCACCATTCTCTTATCAAGATGATTGTTTTGCATCAATTAGAGCAACATGGTATCCCATGGGAAGTATTCATCGCCCATGATGTTTTCACAAATCCACAGCCTCTTCCTCTGCAAATTTTACCCTCATCATCTCATCCACCTTCCTCATTTCCTCCATCAACCCCCACTGACCATGATTCCTCATCCACACATGAATCCTCTCCCCAAGAGAAATTCCCTCCTTCACCTTCCCCTAAAGCATCAGAACAAGAAGAAAGTGATGAAGAATAAGAGGAAAATGATAGTCAAGAAGAAAGGACAAATGATGAAGAAGAAGAAAGTGAAAATGAAGAAAATGATGATGAGGAAGAAACAAAGGACATTGAGGAAGAAGAAATAGATGATGAGGCAGAGAATGACAATCATGAGGAAACAGAAAATGACAACCATGAGGAAGAAAATGATGATGATAAAAATAAAGAAATAGGGGTATATTATGAAGAAGAAGACAGCTTAGAACAAGAAAGCAGTAATAAGCCAAGCAGTGAAGAGGAGGACAAAGGCAATGAGCCAAAAAATGAGGAGAAGGACAAAGGTAATGAGACAAATAGTGAAGAGGAGGACAAAGGAAATGAGCGGAACAGTGAAGAAGAAGAAGGCAGTGAGCCAAATGAGGAGGAAGAAACAAATGACAATCAAGAGACAGAGGCAGAATTAAAAGAAGAGACAGAGGCATAATTAGAAGAAGAGGGCAGTGAACATGACAATGATGAATATGAAAACAGTAAGCATGAAAATGGGCAAAAAAATGACAATGATAAAGAGGACGATTTAGAACAAAATGACAATGCATAAGATATGGAAGAGGATGGAAATGATGAAAATTCTCAAAACAGTAATGAAGACACTGACAAAGACACCTCTAACAGTGACAACACAAAAAATGATGATGGCAATGATAATGTTGCAAACATAGAAGAGGATGATGGAGAAGAAAAATGATGACTGATAGAACTAATAATGATGACAACAGTGAAAATATGAACCAAAAGGACATTCAAGAGGTGGATGACAGTGGTGAAGATCATGACAGTAATGTTAACATGAAGGAAAATGAAAGTACCTCTCAAGAGGGCAGCCAAGAACAAAATGAAGAAGACATGAATGTAGATATCATTGATGAAAGGAAAGGCAATCTTGAGATCAGGCATGGTAAGAGCATTCTAGTAAACAAATTTGAGTTTCTTCCTCTCACATATCAAAGAGGATCAAGACAAGTGTTTGCTGCCTCCAAAAGGCAAGGGATCTTGCCACCTACATTAGCTCAAAGGCTTGACAAGGGCAAAGAAAATATGGACAAGGGTAAGCCAGGTAAGGGGAGAAAGCAAAATACTCAAAAGCCTAAATTTATTGACCTAGACAGTGATAATGAAGATGAGGAGGTGGCCACTAGACTACTTCTCCAAAGCAAAGATTGTTGAGATTCAACAAGATGATGAACTTAGTGAAAAGAGTCGCCTTCACTAAGTGGGCCCGAAGGCTATTTTTGGCGCAAGTCTATTTTTAGACATGGTGATCATATTTCAGAAGTTGCAGGATGCTATTTGTGGATGGTTTATCAAGTTGGAAAAATAGATGAAATTCTATTTTTAGAATATTGGGCGAAGTCTATTTATAGATCGTCAATCTAAAAATAGATGCATGTCGATTATTATTAGCTCTTAATAATAATCGGACTCTAAACAACAACTTATTCTCTTGGAGCACTTCAGTTCAGTGCACAGATGTGGCACAGCAGCTGACAGAAGGAATTACGCTATTCCTAAGGGTTTACTGGAGCTAATGCATGGAGGACTTAGTTAGAACTCAAGTGGCAGAGTTATGACACAGTTGGAAGAAGTAGTTATGGAGTTGTATTTAGTTTAACTCAGTTAGACTCAGTTGAGCTAGTTGTATCTAGTCTAACTGAAGGATACACTAGTGAGAGTGGAGTGAATAAATTAGTTAATTAATTCACAAATAATAACTAATTAATCAACTAAACAATACAATAGTTAACTACAGTGCATGGAAATTTCAGTGGAGACCTAGTGGAGAAGTAGGTGAAAGGGCAAGATAGACTATCTGTTGTGACTATCGTGATGCATTGATTGCATCACACACTCAGTGGAGATGCCAATGAGGATTGCACAGTCAAGGATGGAGTAATTCGAATTCATTCAGAGCTATTCTTCAGCAGGGATTACGCAGTGGAGGCAGGCTAGCAGGAGGCAGATATTGGTGCATGGATTTTCAAGATTGTTCCTGATTAGTGTATGACAATTGTACTGTACTGAGATCTTGATAAGCTTTGTATGAGGATTGTCATATGATTCCATGATACATAATATATAGTTGGGGTTTTCAGCTTCAGGTTTTCCCGGTTAAAAACTATGTTATGTGCGATTGATTATTTTTGTTTATGCTTAACATGTGTGTGCAATTAATTTTTTCCGCAAAAGATTAACAAGTGGAATTGATTCAGTATTTTGCATAAAGTTAAATAGTGTGAGATCAGGTGAATAAAGGACATATGCATGCTTTGTGCATATAATTTCTACAAAGATGCACAAATCAGGGAGTGGGAGAGGGATTTTGAGATGGCACAATGTATCATTCAGTATTACAAGAATGAACACAAGTACTTTAAGAAGATAAAAAGGGGCCTTGCTCTCCAGAAAAAAGATGACCAAGCATTATGCAATGAAAAACAAACTTGCTTGTGCCAAATTGAAGGAAGCCCTCATTGAAATTCAAGCACTAAAAGAAGAAAAAGGCCAAGCTAGGCTTGGAATCTTGGCACAAGCTTCTCTACAGATCTCCCAAAACCCATGAGACACTCATCCACCAAATTTGGGAGAATTTTGACAAGTTTTTTTTTTTTGCTAATTTTGAGGGCCAATGGGGTAGCACACATGGTGCTATGCTTTTTCTCAGAGCATATTTAGGGGGAAAGGCTCACATTTTTGGAATCCTCATCTCAAATATAGCATGCTCACAAAGTTTCAAACCAATTGGAGTTGTTTTGGTCCTCCAAAAGGGTCAAAAACACCCTAATTTTCACCATTCTGCCTGCTTTTTAGGACATGTGCTGCGCCTTTACCAGCCTTGGAAATTTTGATTTTTGAAAAGGTTTCAGAGGTCAAATTAGAGAACCAATGATGTATTTGGAAATTATACTCAAAGGGCTTTCCAACGGACCATCACAGAGCCTTTTCCGATATCGGGAAGGCCTTCAAAACACTGTTGCAAGATGACCCATTTTTCTTGCTCCTGTGCTACGCCCTTGGCATGGAAATTCATCTTAAAACATAGTGCTGCGCCCTTAGTAGAGGAAAAGTCAACAATGTACGCTGGAAAGTTTTAGGAGGCTTGTCGGACCTCAAATGTCAGTTTCTTTGCTAAAAATGCCCGAAAAGATATTTTGTTTTAGATATTTTGTGCCTTGGGCCTTGCAAGGTCTCAAGGACAGTAGTGACATTTTTGATTAGCCAATAGGCTTCTAAATACTTTATTAGGTTTTTATCCTCCTTTCTTGTTAAAAGGAGCAGTGAGGAATCATTGTTAATGTTGGCATTTGATGATTTTTGAGAGCAATACATGGTTCTTTGAGGTTGAAGAGTAATTTGGTGTTATGGGGCTTGTGAATGATATGCTTTGATTGATGATGATGAAAGCTTGCTTGCAGGATCCCTAAGCTTGGTGATGGTGATGTGTCTCTAATTTTTTCATGTTTTCTTGTTTATCACTGTGTCCATCCTTCTATGTTTCAGTAGATTAGAAAAATATAGGCTAAGAAATGTTGTTTGAGGCACCTTAGTCCTTCCTGTTACTATTGTCTTTATGTTTTCCTCTACTGGGTGTGTTTAAGGAATTATTAGCTGCTCCTTAGGCCTCCTTATGCTTGTTTATTTCATCAATGGATTAATATGCTAGTTTAAAAATATTTTTTATGGCAAGCCCTGCTTATTTGATGCTATCTAAACTTTGTTTGTGAAATCTCTCTTTGAAGTATTACTTGTTAGGTTAAGCCAAGGAGGTCTTGTTTTGATCTTGCCCTTTGTCCATACTTATCAGTTTTCCTCAAGGTTATTTATAGCTTGATTGATGATTTCTAGGAGTTCCCTCTTCATTGGTTAAAGTTATTTGTCATCTTATATGTTTTCAAACTTTCAAGGTGAAATCACTGAAGTTAGATAGGATTTCTTGATTTCTGTGTTTCACTAAATTGTTCATCTTGGATGTCTATTTGTTTAAAGTATTGTCATTGAGTAAATGGTTTGCCCTATCTTGTGATTATTATAATTTTCTTATCAATATTTGAGACCTTCTTGTTTACGGGTATATGACAAAGGATTCTTAACTGCCCTTTGCCCTACCTTGTTTCCCCAACTTAAATGTCCATTTCACTTCACACATAACCTTAAAAGATCCATTGACTACACTAGATTTTCCCTGTGATGCACTCTGACTCATTGTTGAGATATCCATGACTTTCATAGACTCCACAACCCAATTATTTAATAACCTTTCATTCCACCTATTATACTTGATCATTTTACCAAACCCAACTAAACAAACAAAACCCTAAACTTCACAACTAGCCTAAAATCAACCAGCCAAAGCAAACAAGTTCACATCCTTTGCATACAATAGTGAGAGCCCTCTCTAAGTCCAGGAAGGCTAGGTCCTAGGACTCCAAAGACTGGTCTTATGTTACCCTATGCATTTGGTCTACCAATCTGCTAAATCACGGGACCCTAACACATTCCTCTAGTCGTTGTGTATCTGTTTTGATATATCTTCCAAGGATGTTTCCAATGCCTTCAAGCACACATTCTTGCCAAAAAAGAAGTGGTATATTGTAGAGTCGGACCCATACCTACATTCTAGATACTTCCATTGTGTTTGCATCAAATTTGGGGAACCATGGGGTGATGAATAGGCCGGTAGAGCCCCAGAACCACGGTCCAACCCTCATAATAGCATCTCTCACTTCCGGTGCTGAGAACTTGACTATGAAGAAGCCTTTGGAGTAGAGATGGATTTCACATTCCATGGTCCATTTGGTGAAGATCCAGTGAAAAAGCTCCATAGATTTAGGCCAGTAGCAGTTGAATCTGCATATTATAGCTTGGGATTCATATGTGGATCGATTCTCTTCTATTTCAGGAGTTTCTATTTTTATTCAGGCACACAGTTTTGTTGCTCCATGATGTATGGCTTGGGGCAACTCTCTGTTGGTTCAGCGGTTGTTGTTGCTTTGTTTTTCCCTTTCAGAATGTTCCTATATGAGGTTCCTGATGGAGTTTCTGGTTTGGAAGTGCTTGCTCCTCTAGTGGTTCCATGTGTGGTTCCTCCTCTCAATCTTAGGTTGAGAGTAATGGTGGATCCAAAACTGATGGAGTATTCTGATAATGGGTCAGGGGCTTGGAGTGATCTCCCACCATATATCAGAGATTACATATAGCAAGGGTAACCCATTACAAGATTGATAATATGCTTCAGATCAATCACTCCATCACTATCTTGAACCAATATTATTATACTGTTGCCCATAGGAGGCTTAATGAATATTTGAAATCGAACAAAGCATACCTTATTGCTAATGTAAGCAGTGTGGTCGTCCATAGGAAACTGCACAGAGTGCAAATGCACTGTCCTCTAAGAGTCAGGTGTCATGGTGGCATAATATGCTTCTGTGAAATATCAGACTATTCCGACATGCGGTATGCATAGATTGCTATGTGCCCTGTCGAGCCAAGAGTCCGCCGGTTTCAATGTTGGACTGTGCTGCCCGTAATCGTGGCTATGCGCCATCAACAGATCCCCACACGTAGCATTGTAAGCATCCTTGTGGGGCCGTATCCCGAAGCAATGAGTGTGTCTGGAGCGAGCCTCCAAAACCCGCCACGCAGTGAGGCCGAGAGGGTTGTAGGGGAGACAGGGTGTGGCCAATGAAAGGGCCATGGGCCAACACAACCATTCCAGAAGCATAGTGTTGACAGGGGGTTTTCCCCCGAATCGCTTGCCAACTGAGTCGCAGTCCCAAGAGACCGCCGACCAGAACGCCTGGTGTTGAAAGCAGGAAACCCTAGCCGCCATGGAATTCGCCTCCATCCTTCTCCAAAACTTCTATAGTGACCAAACTCAATTTAATTATAATAAAATGTTAAAAGTAATATAGAGCTCGGGAAATGTTGTAGTGCTTGTGTAATTTTGTTTTTATTAATAAAATTAAGAGTATGTTTTTGGATAAAAGAAAATTATAATATAAATATCACATTAAAATAATATATATATATATATATATATATATATATATATATATAATTTTATTTATTTATTTTTACGCTTCAAAAAGTTACCTTTTTTTGTTGTTGATAAAATAAAAAAACTTACAATGTAGACTACAACATTTTGCTACTTTTCAGATTTTTACATTTACATAACAACAACTATATTTGCAATATTTTAACTGTCTATGAGTTATTGGCTACAAATTCGCCATGAACTTACAATTTTGTTTTATATACATGTAGAGAATATTAAAACTGATTTGACTTTTAATGCAATCAACTCAACTAGTATGTCTACAAAAATTCCAAATCTATGACACGTTGCTTTTGCATGTGGCATTGCAAATTGTTTTGCTGTGGATGTTTGGTTGCCAGAAATGTGTTGACCCATAGGGCTGATAAATTGTACTTTTTTCTTAGTGGTTTTTGAATATCATCCCTTAGGGAAGCTGATATTTAGCTCATTGATGCTATGGGAAGGGAGTGTGTTTCTTGGACAGAGCTGCCATCAAGTCCTTTGAATGTTATGAAGCTTGGCTCTGAGTTAAGGAACTCTTTGAGAGTCTTTCTTCCTCTTTGTTGTATTCTCTGTATATATGATGGAATTTGATATCCTAAAAATGGGTTTTTATTTCCACTATTATGCTCATGCATGCTCATAGATTTAGGACATCCAAACATGCATGACCTACTAACTAGTCAATTACACATTTAGAGTCACCAAGAATTTGAATGCTTCTAATATTTTAAAGTTTAGCTAAGGTTAAGAGGGCCCAAACAACGACCAATTCAACTTTGGTATTGGTCTTGGATCCGATCCCAATTCTGAAGTGAAATGATTTGGTTCCTAACAACTTGATTAGACCCCCACCCACCAGAAGAATTTCCGTGAGTGACTCCGAATTTCCGTGAGCGACTCCGAATTTCCGTGAGTGGCTCCATTAAAGTATCCTACAAGCAAATCTTGTCGAAGATTTGGAAATGGAGCACCTCTGTAGTAGCTTTAAGTTAAAATTCATTTTACCTAATAAATGAAAATAATGATTTTGTAACTATATTTAAATTTAATTAATAAGCACATAAAAACTTTAATGTTTACAATATAATAATATTTTTAACCATGCATATTCATGCCCACTTCATAGATATTATTAGCTTGTAAATGGACTTTCTTACAATACCATGAGCCAATACTATGGCCCATTAATACCACATGCCCAAAAATCATCTCTCATTTCACAATCAAAATATTTTATAAATATTTTAATTGAATTTAATTTTATAACATATTTTTAATTAAATCTAAGAGCAAAAAAATTAATTACATCATTAGGATTTGGTCGACATTTCAAACTAACTAATGTGATTAATCCGAAAGACATTTATCTACTTTATGGATCACAAAAGTCTTCGTTCTAGCAAAAAAATTATAATTAATGTTGAGAAAATTTCGGTAATAATCACATGAAAAACATTTTTTCGATGCATTTCGAACCATCTAAAATATTATTCAATGTGTTTCGAGCCATCATGACAAGATGGAGAAGAAGATCTTGGCATAAAATTAAATATAGAGAGCGATGTATAATATTAAAGAAATATTATTTATTAAAAATAAAATAATAATTATTTTGTCAAAACTAATTGTTATATTCTAACGGTTAAGAATTAGTTCTCTACATCGCTCTCCTTATTTAAGGATGAACCACATTAGATGGTTGGCCACACTAGATGGTTGGAAACAGCTTGAAAAAAAGTTTTTGATGTGATTATTACAGAAATATTTCTTAACATTCATAATATGGATCACATAATCTTGAGTTCAAATATTATAATTACTTTTGAGATATATCTAAACCCCTATCACATTAAAATATATAAGATGCAAATAGTAGCTATACATGAAGATCCATTTTACCATGTAGATCAAAATAATAAGTTTGTAACCATATTTAAATTTGAATAATAAACACATAAAAACTTAATACTTACAATATAACAAGACTTTTAACTATGGATATTCACCCCCACTTTACCATGGATATTATTAATTTGTAAATAGAATTTGTTACAATACCATGACTCCATGAATTCCATATGCCCAAAAACCATCTTTCATTTCACAATCAAAATATTTTATAATTTAATTTTATTACATTTTTGTGCTTAGAGATGCTCTCTAACATATGGAAGAAATGTTGTAATGCCCTCTTATGTTATTCTATCTAAACATTTTGGCTTGGTCAAATTACATAAAAAATATATAAATAGATAAAATCATTAATTATAGTTATTAATTAAAACATTTTGACTCACATAATTTTTTTTTTCAGCTGTGGTTCATGGTCACTGAGTGGCCGCTACATCCACGGGCAATAATTCGGTAGATCCACCCAAAGGGATCAGCCGTTGGCTTTAATTTCGGGGCCTAACCCCAAGGGCGTCGAGGAGATTTGACCCCGTGACCTTCCATATGGAAATGTACTTAGCAACGGGAACTCGACCATTTGAGCTATCCCTTGGGGCTTCATCCTAGTACTACTCTAGCCCAAGCGCGCTTAACTGCGGAGTTCTGATGGGATCCGGTGCAATAACGCTGGTATGATCGCACCCTTTGACTCACATAAATTACATAAAAATAAGAATTAAATTAAAAAATAAAACTAAAATAAAAAATTAAATTATTCAAATGAGGCATGTTGGTAATCTATGTAAATATTTTTTCTGTCCATGAATAGAATGTTGACTTAAAAAAATAAAATAAATAAAATTATTAATTATAATGATTTTGAGACTCTTGTTTGTGGGACAAGGGACCCACATCACTATACCCCCTATGGTTTTGAACCTGTGACTTTTTAGGAGGAAACACATGCTCTTAACCATTAAGATCAGTCAAGATGTATAAAAACTACATCATGTGTGAGCTACACAAGGCCCTATGACTCTTTCTACTTCACACATAAAAAATTTAACACTTTTAATGTAGATTTTTTTTTTAAACCATGGATATTCAAGTCTACTTTATCATAGATATTATTAACTTGTAAACATGCTTTGTTACAATACCATGATCCAATACCATGGCTCATCAACACCACATGCTCAAAAATCATCTCTCATTTCACAATCAAAATATTTTATAAATATTTTATTTGAATTTAATTTGATAACATATTTTTAATTAAATATAAAAGCAAAAAAAATATAATTACTTTTGATATATACCTAAACCCTTATCACATTAGCATATATAGATATAAATAGTAGCTATAAATTGAGATCCATTTTACCATATAAATTAAAATAATCAATTTGTAACCATATTTAAATTTCATTAATAAGCACATAAAAACTCAATACTTACAATATAATAAGATTTTTAACCACAGATATTCACCCCCACTTTAACATGGATATTATTAACTTGTAAATAGGCTTTGTTGTTGTTGATGATGATGGTTAACATCCACAAATACCAATATGGTCTATCGAACCTTAAATGATAAAAAAAGGGAGAAAAACGTTCCAAGATTAGTGTAGTTTTGTACACTTAACAAGTGAAGAAGGTTGGTAGTGTGGCAAATGTTTTAAAAAGAAGAATGAATGTGAGTAAGGGTCGAGAAATCCAATAGAAAGTGCTTTTTATCTTCAACAATGTTAGTATCACAAAAGGGGAAATTCTTTTGTCCCAAGGTCTTTGGGCATTAAACCAACCCCCGTTTCACTTCGAAGCTCATGAGAATTAGTTCTAATATTTGCAATGTTCATTTTATTCTTAGCACTGGTTAAGATAGAAATATAATTTTGGTTTTCAAGAGTGGGGTTGCTCACCTCCTTATAATATCTTAGCTTCCTTTTTCCCTCTAACTCCTTATCGTTCCACAACTTATGCTTGAATTTGGAAATAATAATGCTTTTAATATTATCCTTATTCCCTAAGATGATCTCCTCCTTTACCCCCCATGGCTCATTAATACCACATGTTGAAAAACCATCTCTCATTTCACAATCAAAATATTTTATAAACATTTAATTTTTTTTTTTTACTTTTTTACATCGAGAGACACTCATAGAAGATATGTTGTAATGTCAAATTACATAGAAATAAAAATAAAAATAAAAAATAAAACTATTAATTATAATGATTAATTAAAACATTTTGACTCAATGAAATTACATAAAAGTACAAATTAAATAAAAAAATAAAAAACTAAAATCAATAATTATAATTATTAATTATTAATAATTAGACCACCCTAGATCCATCTTAACTCCGGATCTATCAAGCTCCGAGAGGGATCAAATATCTAGAGGTGTAAACATTTCCTCAAGTTTTGCATTAAAAAAAGAGGTCCGCACCTAGAGAGATTTGATCCCTCTCAGTGCTTGATAGACCCAGAGTTAAGATGGATCTAGTATGGTTTTATTTCATAAAATGCTAATGAAGTTTCCAACATAGCGCTATCCAATGAAAAGGTTCACATGAGCAATTTATTCCTTTTCGGTATATTTCCTTCTCTTCTCTCTTTTCAAAAGAGAAACCATACTTGCTGGCCTTACATGAAGAAGATTTTCAATGTTAGAATTGACTAAAATCTTATTGTTTCAAAATTACTTAATTTGAAGTGTGACATGAAAACACCTCAACATTCATGATGCTAGAGTTGTGGAAATTGTTGTAAAGTCATTGTTGGTTCCCAAGTAGCATATCTAAGCCACATATCTTTTACACTGGATTATAACTTCTCATACCATGCACTAGTGTGTTCGACTTTTCTTGGTGGAAAATATTACTTCAAGTTGCATCCAAATGGACCCTTCTTCATTAAATTTGAGAAGGCTAACATCTACTTGACAATTCAACCCCACTACCTTCTTTAAATAGGAGACATGAAAGACTAGATGGATTTTGGAGTAGGATAAATGATTTGGATTAGATCATTATATTATTTGTCATCTATCTCAATACTTTCAAAGTGGAAAAATTGGAGGAATCAAATTGATGAGTCAGTTTTATCAGTAGGTCCCAATTTGGAGAATTGGGGTTAGAAACCTTAAGGCATTAACTAATGTTTTTTGGGGTCAAAATTTTCTCGCTTCACTGTTAGACCCGGAGACATTTCTCTACACTTATATACCTTTCCATTGATATAATAATTATGTCAATCACAGTTCATAGGAAAAAGTTATGCCTCCAGCAAGTTGACCTACCGTGTTTGACCACCATGGTGTGAGTTGAAACCATTACTAATGCATATGGAGCTAGTCATGTGTGTACAATGAATAATACTCTAGAATGTTAAAATCCATAACTTTGGATGAGAGTTGAGGGAGTCAAATGTTACCACTAATTATATATTGGGTTATGTTATATGCTGGGCCATTAGAAGGAGTACAATTCCATTCCATGCTATTGTATTCTAGTTCATAATAGGGAAAGGAAGCTAAGAGTGGGAAGTAAGAGGGAAAAACATAAAGTGTTAGGATTATATAGCAAATTTATAGGCCACAAATCTCAGGTAACTCCAAAGAGAGTGAATCATCTTTGTAATTGCATATTTTCCATACCAAAGAAAAGAGAGCAGAGCAAACTCAAATTCTAGCTAGGTTTTCTCCCATAAGGATTTCCTAGGAAAAATGTTTGTATCTATTGTGGATGGTTTGTGCATTTCGTTCTATTTAATATTTCTTGCGTTTCAGCTAATTTAATTAATTAAGCAATCAAATAACTAAATAGTTTGTAATATAAGGAAAAACCAATAATAAATATTTCAATAATATTATCAGATATGTTGTGATGAACTATTATAGTGGAATTTCCATGATCGTTTAAAAATCATGTCAGTATCAAAGAAGGTTCATTTGGGGAATCTCATAGGAAGTTGTAGGGGATCCATGAATTGGTTTAGCCAAAAAGTTGCAAAACCCTAGCCATGGTCGATGAGTCTGTTCACAATAACCCCCATCGTCCAAAAGAAGGAAGATTCGCAAGGTTGGAAGCACATGTATTCAACATCAATGACAACATGAACCTCCTTATGGAAACTCTAGTAGAAAAGATTGAAATCGAAGAAGATGGTGGTCCCAATTCAAAGTTCAAATTAGAGGGAAAATCAAGGGATCTTGAAGAACCATAAAATCATTTGAGGAAATAACTTGAGAAAGAGCATACAAGTTTGAGTGTTTTTTGTTATTTTTTTTGTGAATAAGATGCTTCTATTAACAACAGAGGTGAATAATTACATTATGGTGAGTTGGTGCAAGTGACATGCATCAGCAGCCAAACTCTGAAAGATATTTCATGGCCATTACACAAAATGTTACAGGTGGAGAGAAAAATATTCCCCAAAGTGATGTGTGAGCTTGAAGTTACATTGGGGTAGATTGCTGAAGAAAAAAGGGATGCGTGGAGGCCTCTCGCTGATGACTTGGCTGGCCGAGTAGGGATTAAGGGCTCTTGAGAGTCGAAAACATAGTAGTAGCACACTATGAGGCTGGAACCAAAGACTAAAAACATACCAAAAAAAAATTCTGATGTGGTTGCAGGTTACGACATATCCTCGGCAGAGTTAGCCTACAAGCTGATTGGCCGCTCAGGAATTATTCCTTCAATGATGTCATCCTGGGTTGGTTTGTTGGTGGTGGTACCCCCGACCTCTCTTACACTAGGGGAGGCGTCCGCAATGGCCATCATCTTTCTTAACAGTGCGAAGTGGGGAGAATATTTGGTGACGAAGTGTCGACGATGAATAGCGCCGACATAAAATGTGAACTTCTGGGTGAGATCATCCAAATTCTTTTCTAAGATATTATTGTGCTCGTGGTTGGCTTGCATGGCAAGACCAATCATGGTTTTGGTTTGCCAGTTCAATTAGATTTCCCTGCTAAAAAATGTTTCCTCATCAACCTCCTCAGTGAAAAGTCGTGGGCTAACTAACCTGGCTTGGTTTTCTAACTCTGCAACCTTGTGACGAGTGTCCAGATTGGCCACCGTCTCATAGTTCATAGTAGCCTGTCACGCCATGGACTCCACCTTGGTGTTGGGAGTCATGCTGGGAGAAGCCCATCGCGATGAATGAGCCCTCTTTCCATGGCCATGGCCACGATTATTTCCCCTCTTAGCTGAGGAGTCGGTACAACAGGTAGACATATTAGAGTAGAAGATGTGATTGTAGGGTAGGTAGGGATAGTTTGGGTGAAGGCCACAAGGGAGGGTATGAATACTAAAGTCGATTGCAAAAAATGGAGAGAGGGTTGGGTATTCATAGGCGTGGGAAGGAGGGGTCAGATGAGAAGATAGGGGGTGGGGAGTAATGAGAACTCGAGCGGGGTGCTGGGGGTAGTTAAAACTGCAGGTGCTACCAGAAATGGATAAGCCTTTTGGGTGGCTCAGCATGACATGCTCGATACTTCCTCTGCTACGATCACACAAAATGGAGGCTGGTATCATGATTAGTATGGAGGTGGAGTACTGTGCTCCTGAATCCCATCAGGCCCGTCTTGATGATCTTGACTCATATGATGGCGCACTAATCCTTGAGTGTCCCTTGGATTATCTCATCCCAGGCCATCGAGAAAAGCCTATTGGAGCCCTCCACCCCTGCATTGGCCAGTTTGTCCGCCCACTGGTTGCCAGGTCTCTAGATTGCTTGAAAGGTCATACACCTGGAGTGATGAATGTGTGTCTGAATCCTGCTGAGGATCTTACCTAGTCTCTAGTTGTTTGAAATCTACATAGTTGTTCTCATGTGTTGTATTTTCCTGTAAACTTGGGTAGCGACGGTCGATTCTCCTTCGACAATAAGAGGCCATAAATTTTTGGTGCGAGTGATATTAATTCCGTGTTCTAGGGCCTGCATTTCGGCCGCATTGTTGGTGGAATGGCCAATATTTATGACATAAACCCAGATTATTTTCCCTCTGGAATTATTGGAGATGCCTATGAAACCTGCCATCCTAGGGTTTCCTTTAGCAGCCCCATCATAATTTAGCTTCAAGGTACTGGACTCTGGGGGAGCCAAGATTGATCAGGGAAATTTTTGGAGGGGATCTGGGATGTCAGGGGAATGGTGGAGATGGGGATGTACAACAATTAAAGGATATGAAGATCTTCCCTGGTTAGAGGGTTGGTAGGAGCTTCCACTTTCAATGAGGTGATCAATTCTCTAATCATCTATTTGATTGAGGAGATGGTTCTTTCATCCTGGTTGATGATTCCCTGGAATGTTCTTGCATTCTGATCCTTCCACAGGGACTAAAAACTCATCCCCGAGATAAGATTCCAGGCCCTGTTAATTGTGGGTTATTTGGGGATGGTAGAGTGCTAGAGTTCAATGGTGTTGAGAATGAAGACGGTGTCTCTGTAGGTGGCATGGAAGACCAAAAAATCCCAATTCCAAATGTTGTTAGCATACCTGCATTCATTTAATAAATGGTTGGTGGTTTCCTCATTGACACTACATAGAATGCTCCTGGAGGGGCCAATGAAGCCCTTCTTTATTAAATTATCCTAGTTTAAGATATTCCTGTGCATTGTGAGCTAGAGGAAGATGGATTTTTGGGCCATTACTTTCTCTCCCAAATAATCTTCCATTTCTTCTCCAGAGGTGTGGAGGTAGGAGATGCCAAGTAGCCATAGGATTCTTTGATGTTGAAGTTTCTAGTGGGATTATTCCCCCATCTGAGCTTTTCCTCCTCGTTGTCTATTCTAATCTGTATGTTTCCCAGTTCTTTAGAGAGTTATTTCCATGCTTCAAGGTATACATTGTGGTCCCACTCTTCTTTAGTGAGCCAAACCCTCCAACCATAATTTTCTTTGTTGGGCTGCAAGTAGTGATTGACCTGCGTTTTGTTTTTGTTTTACATGTTCACCTTAATCTGGTTGAATTGTTCGTGGTTAAGTTTTTGGCACTGTTTCCATTCATCTCCCCAGAAGAAGGCTTTCTCTCCTGTGCCAATTTCCCAGAAGCAATGGTTTTGAATAACATCTCTGTTACCCTAGGTATGGTTCCAATGAGAGGATCCTTTGAGCGTACAAATAATATTGATAAGCCGATCGTGATGATGTGAGGGGGCGTATTTTTCCTTCCATAACTTACTCCATGGGGAGTGAGGGTTGGTAATCCATCTCCACCAGGTTTTCGCTCCCCAAACCTTGCCCAAGATTTTCGGGTCTCTGTGGCCTAGACCACCTTCCATATGAAATTCCTTTCTATACTTCTGAGATGGTGGGAGATGGATTTCTGAGCTGCCAGGGCCGAATAGAGATAGTGAGGAATGACTTGTAGAAATGATTGGACCAGAACTAAACTACCAACCATGTTTAATGATCTGAAGGTCCAATTGTCTAGCCGTTTTTCCAGCTTAGCAATAAGGCAATCCCAATTAGATCTGGCGAGAGGCTTGTTGGTGAGGGGGACTCCCAGGTATTTGGAGGGGAATTTGCAAATTTTGAAGTTGAGAGTCTTGGAAATGTTTCTTTGGATGATCAGATTGGTATTTAGGAAAAACAATTTGGATTTATCCACATTAATGGAGGTCACAGAGGCGTTGGAAAACTCAGTCAAGATAGCTTTAAAAGTGAGGGCTTCTTTGAGAGTGGGATATCCCACGAGAAGGGTGTCATCCAAAATTTTTTGATGGGTGGAGGGGGGTATGGAGTTGTAAATATTGATGCCAGAGATATCCCCTTGAGTGGAAGCATCGTTGATGGATCAGCTGAGACCCTCTACCATGATAACAAAGAGAAAGGGGGATACTGGATTCCCATGTCTAATGCCATGGGAAGGACTGAAGGTTTGGGAGGGGGACCCATTGAGGAGTATAGAGAATAATTCCTCGAACACCAGAGCCATGATCCATTTTATGAAATATTTGTTAAATAAAAAATCTTCTAGGACTTTCCTCATGTAGTCCCAACTGATTTTGTTAAAAGCTTTGGACATATCTAGTTGAATTATAATTTCTGGCTTTCTTTGTTCTTTGAGGGAGTGAATAATTTCTTGTGAGAGGATAATGCTGTCAAGGATTTGTCTACCTTCAACATATCCTGATTGGTGTTTCGAGATGAGGAGGGGCAGCATAGTCTTGATCCCGTTCGCTAGGACTTTGGAGATGATCTTGTAGATGACGTTGTAGAGAGCTATAGGTCTGAACTTGTCGGGGGAATCAACACTTTCCGATTTTGGTATTAAGGTGAGAAAGGTGGCATTCAAAGCTTTCAAGACCAATTTTTGAATGCGATATTCCTCAACAAGAGCATAGACGTCCTCCTTGAACAGAGGCCAACAGACCTTGAAGAAATCTGTGGTAAATCCATACGAGCTTGGCGCCTTCTCGTTGGGCATGGGAATGACCACACATTCAACCTACTGCATAGAGACTTTCCTCAACAACATTTGGTTATGTTCGTTAGTAAGGATGGTAGGGATGTGCCTTATGATTTTTCCTATTGCAACAGACTTGTCTTGGCCATTTTCTGTGAGGAGCGTACCAAAGTAATGGGTGAGTTATTCTTCCATCTCATCATGCGCATGGATAGCTGCACCTCCCTTGGTATTTAGGCTTAGAATTATGTTGTGTCTCCTTTTTTGGATCATGGACTGGTGGAAGAACTTCGAGTTCCTCTCACAAAATTTCAACCAGTTGATGCGGGACTTGTTTTGCCACAATTTTTCCTCTTGACTGACCCTTTCCTCCCAACTATGATGGAGTTATAGTTATTCCTGTTTTATTTGTTCATTTAGGCCTTTGTCTATGGTTTGTTGTTGGAGGGCTTCTTGTTTGATTTCCAACTTTCTTTTCTCCGAAGTGATGTTGGCAAACATTTCCTTGTTCCAAATCCTGATATTTTCCTTATGAATTTTAGTTTTTTCTAAAAGTTGTACATTTTTTTCCCTTGATGGGTGTTGAGGAGGTAAATCCCCTCTGTGGACAGAGGCGATCCCTACTAGCCCAGCAGGGGTCTAGCAACAATCAAACAATGTTACAACGCAGGTTCCTAATTACGAATGAAAAGGCTAAAGATAGAAGCCTACCTGGATTCCAATGCTATGATCTGAAGAAGAAGCATCCCCGTTCCTCAACCTCGGCAGATCACAATCCCTCCACGATCTCCACAGATGAACACCTGCACATATAAGGAACAAACAGATACGAGCATAGAATCTGGCATGTGTAACTAAATATCAGTCAGAAAGGATATTACTCATATTGACATGATGGAAAACAAAGTGGAACCATAATCGTAATCATCTATTAAATAAAAAACAAAGAGAGATTACAACCAAGTTCTGACGTCGTGGTCTCCTTCGGATGGGTCTCCAGTCGTTCACGTCTCACAAAGCTTGCCAGGGAAAGGGAAAACCTCTCCAGAGTCTCTCGACAATAGTCTCCTTACTTGAGTCGGCCTTAAAGGGAAAAGAGGGCTCTTTACAGCACAAGGCTCTTGGGAATATGAAGATTCAAAGCTTAGGCACTTCCAGACTAGCTTGCTATGGAATTGAGTAGGCTTTTATAGATGGGGAAGGAGGGAGTTGGGATCCCTATTATTATGGGATTGGCCCTATCAACAAGGAAGGTTCCATGGGAGGTGGCAAAACTACTTCCCTTCCATAGAACTCCCACAGCGAAACTTCCCAACTCAAGATAGGCAATGGTTTCTGAGTTTGTTGGAACTCAACTTCCGCCATCTTTATTTAAAAAACATTCCTCAAATTGGGTGGCGCGATTGCTGCTCTATGACAGAGCGCCAGTTGGCGCGACCTCTTTGCAGGATTTCCCTCATTGGCGCAAGTGATGAACTGTCTGCCCGTGCCAATGCAAAAGGAGATGTTTTTCATGATTTTTTCAAGGAGATGTCTTAAGGGCAATTAAAGCTCATGCTTAGAGGAATGCATTAATGATGGTTTCAAGGCATGACAATGTTCACAGGTCACAAAATGGGTCCTCCATTGTGCGGGACGGGGAATGGTAAGGATGGTGAAAAATTACTGTGTAACAGATGCCCCCTAAAGCATGAGGCCCGAGAGAGAGAGGGGTGAAATGCTTTACGAGAACATGTCCAACTGAAGGCCCGCCGTCGGAAAACCTGCGCAGAAAAATACAACTGAGACCAAAGTACATGATGTATATGTGGTATGGGCGAGCCATCCCAAATGTCCTGCATATATCCGGATCCGTGGTATCGACGCAAATGATCCAAAATGAGATCAAATAAATAGACTGTGCATGGTCGAAATGCATCCAATCATTGAGTCATGTACAAAATGATAATAATCCATACCCACCGCATAAACATAACAGACATAAACTAGGTCTCTAGACATCTCGACCCTAGCAAAGTACAAGTTCAAGCATGCGAATATGCATGAAGTCGAACATGCAGAACATCGCCCGATTACCACCAATGATGAGCCGTTAACAGACGCGAGAGGAACTACCCACAAGAATGAGCACGGTCATCAAGGTACTACAGGTACAATATACGGTGTGTGAATCAATGAGATGGCATCGAACACCCGTAGAATCACTCGATCGGAGGCCAATGATGAAAACCTCACGTCGAATGCGACGAACCTGCCATTGAGGCATGCAGGCTCTAAGGTACCATAAAGAGTCTCCAGACCAACTTCCTGGATAATGAGCTGAAGTCGATAGGAAGTGACCTTGATCGAAGGTGGGCCATAATGTTTCCCACATCATCGACACGAGACAGAGGAACATGATGTTTTTGTTGTGGATCAAGATCGTATAAGAATCAGAGGAAGGTTGATATTTGCAGAGGCCAACTTCTCTTGAACATACAAATGGCACGACAGTGGACTTGGCAGTATTTGACATCAACGGATCAGAGGTCATGGTGACGAGGCAGTGAACAGATGATAGGTCAAAAGGGATTATCCAAACCCACGGAGGCAAAGTGAAACAACGAGATGAGATGTCCCCAACCCGACACGAATGCAGACAAGTGCCATGTTCAAGAGCGACATACTGCCGATGACAACGACGATGGTTCCATTTTCCCCCCACCATTTCCTGGCGAGTACCCAAATTATTTTTAACCAACAAGCTTGAGATGCTGTATGCAATATAGTCCACATTGGGCGAATCCATCCTAGTACATTTAACGAGCGCTAGGAAGGAGGAACTCGGAGAACGTCATTTCGACTGAATCCGATGTCATCAGGGTTTAACGAGTCTGACAAAGGAAGAACTCGGCGTCTTTTCATGTTTAGAGAGTTTGAAAAGGCAGCAGAAAAGTAAACTCCAAAGGTCCCTTTTCGTAAATAGTTCCTCAGATCCGAAAAGGTAGAAAACAATATCCGAGAAAACCTCCTAGTCGCAATAAGCTAGGGTATTCCTTTTTCGTAATCAATCCATCCCAGCCCGAAAAAGGGTTAAACTTATACTGGGTGAATGTCGATTCGTGTCCATTTTAACGAGATCGAAACGACAAGGGCCTCGGCAATCTTTTCATATTTAGAGAGTCAGAAAAGAGCTGAAAGGTGACTCCTCCTGGAGGAACGAGTGGTATAAAGGGTAGCAACTGGTTCCGGTAATGGTGGAACTGCTCAAAACATGATAAAAGTCAAGAGGTTGGCTAACAAGACCACTCATCACAGCGGTTCCTCGGGAACGGGTAAAACAACCAAGTGAAGGCATATGATCGGCCAAGCAGATAGTGACAATGGAGTGAGAAAACCAAGGCTCTTCTGGCAAAAATAGGCTGATAAAATGGCAATCACAAGAGGTAAAATGGGAAATTTTTCATTTTTACACAAGCTTGAAATCAGGAAACTCTGCTTGAAGTTGGTTTCATTTTTACACAAGCTTGAAACAAAGATAAACTATGCTTGAAACCGGTTTCATTTTTACACAAGCTTGAAACGGAAACAAACTATGCTTGAGAAAAGTAAGCATGCCCCCAGCATGGTGACTCAATTCGAGGTACATGCCCCCCAAGCTTCAGTCCATATGAAAGGCAGATGGATTGAAGGTTCAAGTTACGGGTTCTAAGAAAGACTCGGCCCGGATTTTTCACGAGATCTGATCTAAAGACTGGTGTGAATAGGGAACGTGTTTCATTATTTTAACGAGGGTTGACATTAAAAGAGACTATCTCCTGGGGACACCTTGTTTGTGATTTGAGGCCCAGCACAGACCAGGAACTCATAAAGACAGCATGTTTGTTTTTTAAGGGCTTGACACAGACAAGAACTCAGATTGACAACCTCATCATAATGAACAAAAAGTCATTGCTTCCAAGAGTTCCACACCAGATGGGAGGAAATCATCCTGGAAGTCAGGACCCAATGCCCCCAGCACTCGATGCACGACGGCATCATTACTGAGCATAGGCACGGGGTAGGTAGCCACGTAGTTGACCTGCGGTGGGGCAGATACAACGGGTGGATAGAAACCAGGAGGGGGTGATGGTGGACCCGATGCCACATTAAGACCAAAGAATGCAAGCTGATCAATGGTCACAATCCTTCCTTCATGCGGAAAACAGACCACACGAAAGAGGGAGGAGACGAGCGCTCCCATGGCATAGGTGTAATCGCGCCCCAGGAGCAGATTGAAATCCAAAGGGCCTGGAACGACCATCACGTCCATATGGACGGTTTTACCTCCCAAAGTAACAGGTAACCTTGGAAGGATCCCCAATGGTTGACTCGTTCTTCTATTGAATGTCAACAGATTCTGCGTAACGGGCGCAAGCGGCGGCGAACCGAAATCTTGCCAGGTAGTTGATGACAGAATACTAACAGAGGCACCTTCGTCTATAATGGTGCTGGGTACAACCAGACCAAGAGCCTGTACTGTGATCTCGAAAGGCACATAAGACGGAAGGCGAAATCCTACAAATCGATTCCAGTCAAAGGAAGCGACCAAACTACTCGGAGGGGCTACCATCGACAAGCGAAGGTCTTCCCCTGATGTTACGGTAGAAGAAGCATCCTCCATGACCTCCATCTCGACGGCGGGAGGGATATCCTCTGGAGCCTCCATCATGGGAGGCGGAGGAGGGGCTTCTTGAAGTACAGGGACAGGAGAATCTTTCTCCAAGTCTGAAGAATCTGAAGAGATCAGAAGGACATGGGGGGTGTGAGATCCACTCTCGACAGAAAAGACCTGGTGCACCGCGGACGGGGCCAGTTCAACCGATCCGACGACCAATGGTTGGTCGGGGACGGATTCGTGAATTTGAATTTCTGGGGGAGTGGGATCGACCAAGGATGACTCTTGACCAATCACGGCATCAGCCGGTGGAAGACTCAAAGAAAGCTGTTTATAACCAGCCGGGAGGCGTGGTGTAGAAACAGTCAGGTTGTCCAAGACTCGCTTGGCTTCATCCATATAAGGACAAAGGTGAATAGCATGGTGCCCTTCACACAACTTACAGGGATTGGTGATCTTACCCTGCTTCTTAGGAGCTTTACCAGTACCAGTTGAAGACGTGCCCCCAACTTGACTCCCGGAGGCCAAAGGCAACGGTGGGTGGCCGTTGGACCATACTTCGAGCACCTTGGGAATGCCAGGGCAGTCTCGAAGAAGATGGTCTCCCGTGCACAACAGGCAAGGGAACTTGACTTTCCGTGGAGGGTTGGAAGGTTTATCAAGAGGAGATATCTCAGAGACAGTAGCCGTACATTTAGCCTCTCGCTTATCAGACTTCTTCTTCTTTGTCTTCTTCTTCTTCTTCTTAGCCACCTGGTTACTTGAATCCAGACTTTCACCAGGCGAAGTAGAAGATGAGGACGCAGAAACAGGCGAAGAAGGGGAGAGGTCCACCTTGGAATCAATATGAGGTTGTTTAGGTGGAGGAACTGATTGAACAGTAGCGGAGACATTCGGGACAATAGAGGTTGAGAACAACCAAACAGGCAACCCAACAGTTAACCCAGGAAGGGACAACGTCGCCATGTAAGGAGCACCAACATTTCCAAAAGGAGGAAAATGACCAGGATTCCCTTCTGAGGGGATTCCTTGGTTAGTGAACTCTGAAAAAGTTGCCATCAAACTCAAAACCACACACGGGCTGAAAACGAGTTAAGACACACGATCAAACGGTCAACAAGCAATGTCTAAACGGGTGTGTAATCGTGGGAGATTAATTTTACCACATTGGAAAGTAAGAAATTCTACCGTTTCATGTTTTAAGAGTCGAGAAACGATAAAAAGATGACTCTATCTCTTTCAGAGTTGACACAAGCGTGAAAGGACAAGCGCTTGACGGTCTTTTCAAGTTTAGGGAGTCAGAAAAGACCAAATGACTACTCAGGAAAAACTAGGCACAAAGGGTGTACCAAATATCCGTGAATTGCCATATACACCTTGGTTTCAGTAATGAAACAGAAATCGACCAAGGACTTTCCGTACGTGCAGGTAGTCTCCCCGAATGCTGTGTTCGGTGTATCACGGGTATAGGGCGGCAGACTCAGCTTCCTGTGGATAAAGGATTGAAAACCTAGAGGGGTCTCCCTTTATATACGCGACGGTACGGGGAGCACAAGTCCGTACTAGCGCTGTCTAAATCCAAAAGGCGAACGACAGCTGCTAGGTTTGCCTTGTAGTCCTTTGAACACGTCTCCTTTACGAAGGAAAAAAATGTTCATTAAGTTCAATCTTTGCCTTAGGTTAATTGAATAAATTTCTAGATCTTCAATTAAGTTTCAATTTTCGAGCCCTATCGTATGTAGTGTCTCGAAAAGATCCCTAAATGCAAAGCTACATGCCCGCGATCCCGACATTTTAAGTTGGAAAACTAATTGAGAAGAGTTGAGAGCTTTTACACAAACGAAATGAACGGAAGACAAACAATGAGACCTCTAATGCAACTAATGAAATTGAAAACTTTTCATCCAAATCACTAATCACTAGCAAAATTGAAAAGATCACAATTTACACTAATCAACAACAGCAAAAGAGATTTTTTTTTTTTGATTTTCAATGTTTAATAGCTAATATGCACTGAAAACAAATGGAACAACTTGAGAAACGATATTCGAGAGAGCGAAATAAACAAATTTCACTCAACAACGCAAGCAATCAGATCCCCAAATCGACCAAAGTCTCTCAAAACAAAGAAAAGACTCAAAATCTTCCAATGGACCGTGTGATCTAGGTCCAAGGCAAGACCAAAAGAATTTCGAATGAAGGAATAAACAATCACCCAAAAATCGCAACAAAACAATGAACAACTACTTAGAGGATGTGGAGAATCAATCAGACAGTTGACAGGGCAATCAAAACACCAACACTCCCAAGGAGGGCTCGATACACCAAGCCACTAGATGCCCTAGGGCTTAAAACGTGAAATCGATAGATAAAAGCAAACAACCAAAGGACAGAGGTGAATTCCCAGTCAAACAGGACTCCAACACAATCAGGCAGTCGGAAAATCAAGAAGAAAAACACTGATCAAACCCAGAGAGTTCAAGAATGAGGAAACTCAAAAACCTTACAGGAGTGGCGCGACTGTAAGTGTGAAACTGGCGCCAGAAAGAAATTGGCGCGGGCTCAACAAAGGAAACGTGCGCCAATTGGCGCGACTGTCGGGTTAAAAACAACGCCAGTCGAGTTTCTCAGCAAAAATTTAAAAAAAACTACTCCAGAGACAAATCAATGTAAACTAAGCAAACCAAGAAGTCAAAAACAGCAAAAAGAACCCAACCCAAAAGGTTGATCAAGCAAGGAAAACATAAAACAATCAAAGCGAGACAACACAAACGAGACAGTGAAATCTGGACGATCCCCAGCGGCGTCGCCAATTTGTTGAGGAGGTAAATCCCCTCTGCGGGCAGAGGCGATCCCTACTAGCCCAGCAGGGGTCTAGCAACAATCAAACAATGTTACGACGCAAGTTCCTAGTTACGAACGAAAAGACCAAAGATGGAAGCCTACCTGGAATCCAATGCTATGATTTGAAGAAGAAAGCGTTCCCGTTCCTCAGCCTCGGAAGATCACAATCCCTCCACGATCTCCACATATGAACACCTGCACATGCAAGAAAAATACAGATACAAGCATAAAATCCAGCATGTGTAACTAAATATCAGTCAGAAAGGATATTACTCATATTGACATGATGGAAAAACAAAGTGGA
Organism: Pinus albicaulis; assembly: GCA_034641835.2. NCBI lineage: Eukaryota > Viridiplantae > Streptophyta > Pinopsida > Pinales > Pinaceae > Pinus > Pinus albicaulis. The sequence continues at coordinate 30,551 of JAXQQM020072335.1, forward strand.
ACCATAATCGTAATCATCTATTAAATAACAATCGAAGAGAGATTACAACCAAGTTCTGACGTCGTGGTCTCCTTCGGATGGGTCTCCAGTCATTCACGTCTCGCAAAGCTCGCCAGGGAAAGGGCAAACCTCTCCAGAGTCTCTCGACAATAGTCTCCTTACTTGAGACGGCCTTAAGGGAAGAAAGAGGGCTCTTACAGCACAAAGGCTCTTGGGAATTTGGAGATTCAAAGCTTAGGCACTTCAAGACTAGCTTGCCATGGAATTGAGCAGGCTTTTATAGATGGGGAAGGAGGGAGTTGGGATCCCTATTATTGTGGGATTTGCCCTATCAACAAGGAAGGTTCCATGGGAGGTGGCAAAACCACTTCCCTTCCATAGAACTTCTGCAGCCAAACCTCCCAACTCAAGATAGGCAATGGTTTCTGAGTTTGTTGAAATTAACTACCAGTATCCTTATATAAAAACACACTCCTTAAATTGTATGCTTACTATCGCTTATGATCTGAGATGCCACATACCCTTGCGTGATTTTTCCATTGGGTTAGTTCAACTCATCGCTTTCACAGATTTTCAGGGATGTTTTTCATGATTTTTGTAAAGGAGATGTCTTATAAATTAAGCTCAATGGAGATAGTTCTACTGACATATTTCTAAGGCATGACAATGTTCACAAAGTCATGAAAATGGTCCTCCATTGTAAGTGATAGAATGATAGGATCAGGATAAATCATCAGGTAACAACATCTCTACTCAAGGCCACAACAGGAATTCATCGTTAATCCTATTCAAGAACCAGATTTATGGACCATTGACTTTGAAGAATTTGTATTTTACAAGGGTCCTACTCTCTCCTGGTCTTATATGGCTCATCTAGAGGGTACCAGTAACACATATGGGGACTATAATGAGAATGAAGAGGATCTTGTCACATTTCAATTTCCTATCAGGGACACTGGTGGAGCTACCCAGATGAAAAGAATTCCTCCCTCAAACTTGCCTAACTTTCATGGTATCTCTAGTGAATACCCTCACGCCTTCTTATTCAAATTTGATGTATTGTGCAAAAGATGTGAATATTCTTCCAATGCTCATAAGATGAATTTGTTTCCTACTAAATTAAAGGATGAAACTCTTAGGTGGTTTATGGGGTTGGGCTCAAACTCCATTGCAACCTATGATGAAATGAGGAAGGTGTTCTTGAAGAAGTATCAAGATTATTGTAAAACTAAGGACCTCAAAGAAGAAACTTTTGGCATGACTCAGAAGGAAAGGGAGAGTCTTGAGGATCTGGTGGAAATATTTCAATATAATATGAAAAGGTCCAAGATGAATGAACTGAGTAAAGATACTTTGAGAACAATTTTTCTCAGGGAAATCAGACTGGAATTTCTGGAGGTTTTGAACCTGATGGGAGCAGGTGATATATCAAAACTTAGTTATGATGATGTGTGTGAGTTGTGTCGAGGTTATTCAAGGGGAAATTCTAAAGTTGGAGGAGGATAAAGTGACACTTCTTCTAGGCTTATCAAATTAGTTTTTGGAGCTAGAGTAACGAGACCTGAAATGGGTAATTTATTTGAAAATTTTAAGACTAATATTCTTAGCACTTTATCTTCACAATTCGATATTTTGTATGCTAAGAAGAAACATGAGGAAGTGGAGAAGGCCCTATCCTTGTTCTACTCCAAATGCAAGAAGAAACATCCCTTAAGTGAATTTCATGCAGACAGTATAGAGGTATGACGAATTTGTGAAGAGTTTCATTCTATTGATCAATGTCCTTCTCTTCTAGAGATTAAATAAACATATCTAGCAGACCAGGGAGCTGTCAATTCACTCTATGTAACGGCACCTCAAAAACCATCGCAACCACATCTTACAGGTTTGTCACAACAACATTTTCAAATTCCTTATACTCAGAATCATATGTGAAATATTCCAATGCCCTGGCAGCCTTGGCCTCCACAACAAACTTTGCAGGGGAAAGTTTGTTACCCTGCAGCACATAATTTTCCATCTCAGAATTTATATTAACCATAGCCCATATCGCAACAAATGGTTCAACCACAACAATAGGAACTTCAGTTTCCTTCCCTGCCAAATCAACCTCGTCCCAAACAACTTCCTGCCCAGCCAGTATCCAACCCTAACAGTAAAACCATCCAATTTCCTCACAATACTAGAGTGGTCACTTATCCCACTTTTCCTACCTATTGTATTTCAACACAGCCTCTGCAAGAAATTTCTATTCCTTTGCTGCAGGAATTTCCCGTGTCACTACAGGAAATTAAAATCAAATCAGTGAAAGTGGTGACTCAGCCTGGAAAAATTGAAGAGATTATAGAGGAAGACACTCTGGACACACCTGAAGTATAAAAAACACCTGAACCAGCAAAAGAAACCACTTCAAAATCACAAGAACCTTCCTCATTCCATGCTTTCCAACCGCCTTTTCTATAGAGGTTGGAGATGAAAATAAAGAAACTCATGTTTGATCTTGTGTTTGAATTGAGAAATGTATGCATTAAGGTCCTGTTACTGCAAGAAATTAGGGATATCCCTATTTATGCTAAAACAATGAGGGAATTATATACCAAGAAACCCGAGAGACAAAATAAATAACCCTCCACAATTCAAGTAGGTGGGAAACTTGCAAGCCTTATGTCCACAAGATTTGCTATTGAGAAATATGCGGACCTTGGAATCCCTGTGGTTACCACCTTTATAAATGGGTATCCGATAAGCAACACTCTAATCGATTTAGGTGCAACCATCAATGTGATGACAATGGAGACATTATCTCACATAAGATCCTTTGACTTACTTCCTACTCCTAGAATAGGTTGATAGGTCTAAGGTAAAGCCAAAGGGTGTATTAAAAGATTTGTCATTTCATTGGATTCCTAGGAGTACCCAGTAGAATGTTATGTTATTCAACCTAAAACCAAATTGGGATGGAATCCTTTGATCTTGGGGATGCCTTGGTTAGCCATGACAGATGCCTACATAAGGTTTCGGTCTGGATATATGACCATCACTCATGGAGCTGAAACTAAGCATATCAATTTGTATCCCCTTGCTAAACCCCTCTTAAGATAAAAAAATACTCATTGGGTTGAAGAAGAAGAACACAATTCAGAATGTACCCAACTAGTTTTGAAAATATCCCAAGGCATGAGCCTTAAGGAAAAATCAGAGGAAAAACTTATAAATTGTTGTATTTCTAACCCCGAGTTTTCACATCATTTGGAGGGGCAGTCTAGTCATAATATAGATATCATTATTGATATGCAAAAATTTTATAAACATAGTACAACAACTGAATTACATTCAACCCTCTTGTCTTCATTCCATGCATATTCAATGACTGAATGTGGAGGTAAGATAGTTGAAATTTCTCCTGGGAAAACTTTAAACATCAATTCTACCTTAACTCCTGAAAGAGAGAAATAATTAATTCATACATTGAAAATTTTTTAAGATACATTTTCTTGGGAATATACAAACATGAGTGGTATTCACCCATATACATGCATTCATCATATCTATATAGAAGGAAATTCCAGGCATGTGAGACAACGACAAAGGAGGATGAACTGTGCTTTAAGAGAAATTGTAAAAAATGAACGGCAGAAATTGTTAAATGTAGGGTTCATCTATCCTATCTGAGATATCCAGTGGGTGTCTCCACTTCTTATTGTCCCTAAAAATAATGGTAAATGGCGAGTGTGCGTAGACTACATGGAACTAAATGAATCTACTTTAAAAGATCTCTTTTCCTTGCCTTTTATAGACCAATTACTGCACACTTTAGCAGGGAATAAGTATTTTTCCTTCCTAGGTGGGTTTAGCGGGTAAAATAAAATTAGGATAGCTCCAGAGGACCAAGAGAAGACAGCATTCACATCTCCCTAGGGTACTTATGCATATAAGGTACTACCATTTGGTTTAAGCAACGCACCAACCACATTTCAAAGGGTGATCCTTGGTATTTTCTCTGATGTTTTGAATGATGGCATAGAGGTCTATATGGATGATTTTACAATGATGGGTGATACTTTTGAGGAATATTTACATAATCTTAAGAAATTTTTGCAGAGATTTAGAGAAACTAATATTTCATTGAGTAATGAAAAAAAATTTATGATTATGGCTAAGGGTATTTTTTAGGGTTAGCATGTTCTTGTTGCAGGAATTAAAGTTGATATGGCTAAGATTGAAGTAATTCTAAATTTTCCCCCACCTTGAACCAGTCAAAAGGGATTTCAAAGTTTCCTTGGACATGCAAGCAACTACAAAAGGTTTGTTGAGAATTTTGCATAGGTAGCCTCTCCATTGTTTGAATTATTGACTAAATAATATGAATTTCATTGGAGTGATGAGTGTCAAGTTGCATTTGATACACTCAAGGAAAATATTTCTTCAGCACTTGTCTTAAGATATCCAGATTGGAAATTTCCCTTTCACATTTCCGTTGATGCCTATGATTCAACCATAGGAGTAGTATTGGGTCAAAAGGAAAATCTTGTAACCCATGCTATCTATTTTTTTAGTAAAAATTTAACTCCTGTAGAACTTAATTACACTGTAACTGAGAAAGAATTCCTTGATGTGATTTATGCTATTAAAAAGTTTAGACATTACATCACTGCTTACGAAGTTTTTTTACAGACTGAAAATTCTTCCATCCAATGTCTCATGAACAAACCAGTCACTAATGGCAGGATCACTAGGTGGCTTTTGCTACTACAGAAATTTTACATCACAGTATTGGACAGGCCGAGAAAAGAAAATCAGTTAGCTGATTTCCTATCTAGGCTCAACCATGAAAGTGAGGATGTTCCTGTTAATGATAGCTTTCGCGATGAGAGTTTGTTTGCTATTGCTATTAAAACACCTTGGTTTGTAGACATGGCCAATCATGTTGCTACAGGAAAGTTACCACCCTACTTTTCATCTAATGAGAAAAATATAATTGTTAGAAAAAGTGATGATTACTTTTGGATTAAGGGAGACCTCTTTTTCAACGAACCTGATTTGATTATTCACAGGTGTGTCAGAGAGGATGAGATATATGATATCTCGAGAGATTTTCATGATGAACCATGTGGAGGACACTTTGTAGATAAGAAGACAACCTATAAGATCCTCCGCTCAGGTTACTATTCGCCAAGTCTTTTCAAATATGCAAAGGAGTATGTCTGAAAATGTGATAGCTGCCGGAGAATAGGGTGGCCTATTAAATCAGATGAAATTACTTTGTAGCCACAAGTTCTCATAGAACCATTCGAGATGTGGGATATTGAATTTTTAGGTCCCATAAATCCTATTTGCAAAGGTAGGAAGTATATTTTGGTTTGTAATGATTATGTTACGAAGTGGGTGGAAGCAAGGGCACTACTTACAAAAATAGAGAAAGGAGTGGTAAATTTTCATTTTTCTGATATTTTTGTAAGATTTATGGTACCAAGGGAAATAGTTATTGATAAGGGTACTTAGTTTTTGTCAACTCTTGTGTAGGGAATTGTACAGAAATATCAAATTACCCATCGGAAGTCCACACCTTACCATCCACAGGCCAATGGGTAGGTGGAATCAACAAATAAGGTGTTGGAAACAATCCTAACAAAGATAGCGTAACTACATAAGAATGATTGGTCTGATTGACTTCCTAAGGCATTGTGGGCCTATAGGATCACATGGAGGAGCACCAATGGCTTCTCTCCGTATGAATTGGTGTATGGAAAACAAGTTTTATTTCCAATTGAATTTCCGATAAGAACTTTTAAGATGGCAACATATTTGGGCATAGATTTTAATGAGGCACAACAATAGAGAATCTTGCAGCTCAATGAGATGGATGAGATTAGGCAAGATTATTTTCATCATACTAATCTGATCTAAAAACAACAGGCTAAATGGCAATGGCAGATACATTAAGAAAAATTAGTTCAAAGAGAGAGACTGGACATTGTTGTATAATTCGAAATTTAAGAATTTTAAGGGGAAATTTAACAAACATTGGCTGGGCCCATATGAAATTGAATTTTTTATTGATAATGGATATGTCTGGGTTAAAATAATTGATGATGGAAATGTTACCTTCTTGGTGAATGGGAACAGACTCAAGATATATCAGAAACCCCGATCTAAGGAGGAATTTGTAGAAGAAATTGTGAAGGAGTTGAAAGTGGTAGGAGAGGGAGTCATTCCTTTCACTACCTCTTCTTGATTTCTTGCCAATACATTGAACTCACTTTGTTCCTTCCCATGCTCAGTAAACAATGAGAGGAATTTCTATTGGGTATAAGTTTATTCCTTTTTCCGAGCCTAATGGACTAGTTACGGAAAAGGAGCCCCCTTGGAGTCTTCTTTTTCAGTATTTCAGACTCTCTAAAATTGAAATATGGGGAGCATGGACTACCCTTGGCTCATTAAAATCACAGGTCAGTAGATCCTTCGGGATCCTCTCAATAAATTATATTTTTTAGTTAATTTTTTGGATTTCTCATGTTGGATTGATGTGGGATCTCTTAAGGCCCTCCTTCCAACAATATTGGCCCATCGACATTACCAAATTATCTGGGTCCAAGATCGGAGCCTTGTGATTCCTTAAATCTTGTATACCTTAATGACATGTTATCCCATCAGCAAAAATGGGGATTCATCATGGCTCCTTGACTTCTGGATCCTACAGGGCGTTCAACAAGAACTCATATATTCACACTTGATAGGATGCATCAGATGTACCTTGGTCCCCAGTCTCATTAATGGTGATGGATCTTTTTTCCTTTTTCCAGTTTTCTTGATACAAAATTCATTAATTTCTTTTGTATAAATTGGTATCTCCTTGATAGCCTGCAATAAAGGAATTTTCACACAGATATTTCTTAATCCTTCTAAACATCCAAAAACCCTTAAGTATTGTGTCTTTGGGGCCTACTAGTTCTACTATTGTAGTAGTTGGTCAAATATTTTTCAATTTGAGTCGTTTCATTGTTTCAATTTTCATGACATTGATGGCTAGACCTAAGTCAATCAAAGTATTAGATATCAAAATTTGTTGAAATCTATAGCAACTACTGGAATTCCTGGATCAACATATTTTTTTAACTTAGAATATTTTGACATTAAGTTGGCTAGATTCCCAATGACATGAATTGTTGATGGATCTTTTTTCCTTTTTCCATTTTTCTTGATACAATCTTCCTTAATTTCTTTTGTATAAATTGGTATCTCCTTGATAGCCTGCAATAAAGGAATTTTCACATAGATATTTCTTAATTCGTCTAAAACATCCAAATCAGGTAAAGATATAATTGGTTTATCTAAATTAAATATTTCCCCAAAACGAGGTGATTTGAATTTGATTTTTTCCTGATGTTTTTGATTGATTCCTTATTCCTTATCTGTGTGGAGATGTTGAGGATTCTCATCTTCCATTTTTTCTTCTATTATGATTGGAGAATATTTCTGTAAAACCTTTCTAGATCCTAAGTGGATATCCTTGATAGGAAGGACTGAATATGTAAGCATTATTGTTCCTTCTTCAGTATTGTAAATAGGTTTTTCCACTCTAGTATTCGAATTTGCTATCGCTTGAGCTAGTAGTTGAGTTGGTCTCCAAGGTTGGTTAGAGGGAAGCTGAAGCTGCTGAGGTTGATTTAGTGCAGGTAATGGTTGCTATGGAAATGGGTTTGATTGAGGGGGTTTCAGGAATTTTTGATATGGAAATGGTTGTTGATATGGATGTTGAGGATAAGGTTGGTATTGTTGTTGGGGATAGAATTGTTGAAGAGGCTGGGTTCAATAACTATAACCTCACCAAATTTGTGTAGGTTGGTTTTGGTATTGTTGTGGAGGCCAAGCCTGCCATGGCATAGGAGCATTCCATGAGGATTGAGCATGATATTGATAATTATGAGGAATTTGTTGAGTAAATTGCTGACGTAAATTTTGGGGCGTAAATTTTGGGGCATACCTGGAAAATGTGGTTGCCAAGGTATTTTTGGTGCAAGATAGTAAAGAGAGTCAATCCATTGTACTTCCTCCATTGTGTTTACCTGAAATTCCTCGAGCTTTGGACAATTTTCAGTTGAATGATTTTCTGTACAAATTCCATACACTTGAATATTATCTAAAGGACATTCTCTTAGTGGATGCTTCTTTCTACAATTAGGACAAAATATTGACAATACCTGATCTTGTTCATCTTTCTTTTTCTTAGCTTTCAGTACATTGACCTATGTCCCTAATGTTCTCAAGATACTAGTTTTGAAAATTCTCAAACAAATTCCCTAATTCTGCTCTAGTTATGCTCCATGTTGCAGATTTAGTTACTTTTGAATTAACCTCTAGTTTCCCACTTTTGTCTCTTCCTCTCAAATACTTTTTACATAATAATGAAATATCCTCAAATGATAATATGAGATGTAGATTTTTGACTTTAATTGTAAAAATACGCAAGAGGTATTTTTTAATAATAATTTATTATATAGAAATGTATAGGTGATGAGAATTGTTACAATGAGGCACTGCTTATATACCTAGGAAGGTGGCCTTTCATGACCGAGCATGTTTTTTAGACATGCCTTTTCACTTAACTAACTACTACTTAAGATAATCATCATTTGATTATTATTTACATTTATTTCTTCTATTAGTTATGAATTATATTCATAACACATAATCGACATGTACTCATGATGATAACATCCAACAAGAACATCATAAACTTCCACATGGTGACAGAACTACAGCAATGACCACCACCATGCATACACAACAAGAACATAGTCTACAAACATACATAACACATATTAAAGTAACATGTATGCACGACAAACACATTCCTCCCATCGAGTCCAAGTGTTGAACCATGCTCTTGTTACCCAGTAAATCCCTCTTACGGACAAGAGTGATCTCCCTAGTATCCCAACAGATAACTAGAAACAAATAGACATAAGAATATATCTTTCCCTAAGCTATTAGCATTCAGATTATCAAAACTATAAAAAAGAGGAAAATGTTCTCACCTTTCAATGAGATGTTTTTTGAATACCTTGAATTTTGTCCCAAGAAGTCCTTCAATGCTTAGAAGAAAGTTGCAATAAAAAACATGCGAATAAATCAAAAGCATTTGTTGTATGTAATAATCCAAATACTATATTAACTTAATGATGAAGGTCATTAAGAATTACAATTGTTTTAATGAATCTGAAAACAACACAATGAGAAAAATGATCCAAATGTATTATTCAAGAATATAAAGAGCAATCTTACTACCAAGCTTTGATGTCGTATAGATTCCTCCTGTATGCCTTCCCAATCGTCCTCCTTGGTTTGACAAGTTTTCTACTCTAGAAAGACTAGCGTAAGATTATAATAAGTGAACACCCTAACTCTGCAACTTCAACTCAATTTATATAAGAAATTCAGGAGGTTTAAAATCCACCAATAGAGGGGGTGTGATCCACAAAAGAGGGGATTAGGGTTCCTTGATCCAAGGGGATAAGTTACATGACTGGAGGGATTTAGCTATAACTGAAGCGACTCTGAGGCTTTTAGTTGTAAGAATATGTGCCCAACTATGCTTCTAGAAGATTATTTTCGCCTTTAATTTATTTTAAATGGGGTGCGCAAGTTTTAACAGGAAACAGAGCGCAGAATTCCACAGGTAAGATTAATAATATCCGCGCCTCTGTAGGAAGTGACCTCAAAAAGTGCATAGACTATATTTAAGAGTATTTAAGAGTTATTTTCCCAATTTCAAAGACTTGGTTAAGGGATATAAATGTTTTACTTCTAAGGAAGCATGAATATGGATGGTGATAGATCCATATTGACCGTCAAATGTCATGGTGACAAAGTGACGTGTAACATATTTCCCCCTAAAGTGCAAAGTTTGAGAAAATATTTCAAGAGAGTGAAGTGATTTATCATACCAAGGATTGGACCAGAGACATCAGTTGAAAACTTATAAGAAACATTCAATGCAAATATATAATCATCACTGAGGTAGGTATTCCCATACTCAGAGAAAAACTAACTAATTATGTCTTGGTACATAAGTAACCTAGAATTACATCAATAGTAGACACAGTATGGACACAACCATGTGCTATGAATTAGTCTACTAAAACATTAATACATAACTCCTCGCATCCTATATGGTTGAAACTAGATTCACGGTATTTATTTCTGCTTCTCGAACTAGTACGAATCTAACCATGCGATTGAGTGTTTCGAAGTCGAACATGGTAGAAATCACTTGATTACTGGTCAATGATGAAAAATGTTAACAAGTGTGAGAGAAACCACCAATAATGATAATGGCTCTCAAAGTACCCCAATATAATATATGGAGCGTGAATGAATGATTTGCAGTCGAACACTCATAGATTCGTTTGATCGAAGGTCAATGATGAAAACCTATCGTCGAAGGTGAGAAACCTTCCATTAAGGCATGGATATTTCAAGGTACTGATAGGATTTCTAGATCAACTTCCCATATAATGAGTTGAAGTCGATAGGAAGTGATCTATCACATGAGGACCTATGACATGAAACCATTATGTCAAGTTTTGAAGAAATATTTTGCAAGGATTAACTCTGGGATGGTCAATGCGAATGGAGACAAATATTTGCATTGAAAAATGAATTGAAGTTGAACATTCTCTTGAACACATAACGACATTGTAAATGACTTGGCAACATTTGACTTAAAGATAACACCCAAAGTGAGCTGAATAATTTCAATAACATTTGATTAACTATTAGACAATAGGATTACCCAACCAGGACACGAGTGTGACAAAGTGTCGTGTTAAAGAGTGACATGCTGCTTCTAAAACAAGTATAAAAGATGGATTATTTTTCTCAAATTCCCCCCCACCATTATTGGCAAGTACCTCTTTATTTTTTTCAATCTTGAGGAGGATAACATTTTCTTGTTGTGTAAGCTCAACCTTCGGATGATTCCATCTTAGTAATTTTAATGAACCATAAGAAGGAGTGGTTCGGTCCTATTTGTGATTGACAGGTTTTGTACTGTTTAATTGTAACAATTCTAGCATAGGATTATCTCGATGTTTTTCAATTTTAGGGAGTCGGAAGAAAAACATAAGTAAAATCCATAGTGTTCTTTTTCGTCAATTTAGTCTCTCAAACCCGAAAAGCGATAAAAGAATGTAGGAGAGAATTCTATTGAGCATGCTTAGTCAACGTATACCTTTTTCCTAATTAATCTAGTTTAGTCTAGAAAATGGGTAAACTTATATGGAGTAGACGACTGTTGATTTATTTTAATGAGTTTGATTAGTCAAGTGATTGAAAATATTTTCATGTTTAGAGAGTTTGAAAAAGGCTTAAAAGAGAACTCCATGGTTTCGTGTTTTTCGGGAGTCCAAAAAAGTGATAATAGTTTAATCTATCGTCAAAATGATTTTTTTTTTAAACACAACCTGTTCTCTACACGAAAAACTAAAAAATTACAATAATATGTTCTAAATTATGGTAAAAATATTGAAAATTTTAAATTATAAAGGTCAAAATAAATAAAATAATATTATTTCATAAAATCCTATAAAAATGGGAAAGGAAAAGTCATTTTCACCATTTTATTTCCAGAGTAGTAAACAAGGTTTTTACCATAGATATTTTGAAGCTGATATCAGGAAAAATGGTGGAACATTTCATGAACCGTCAGTTAGAGGTATTTAATCACTCCATTATCTTCCATTCTATCAGTTTTATTTTCCATTTTAGGCTTTGAGGTTATTTTTTTGGAGAAAACATGTTTTTATAAATTGCCCTCGAGGGTGCACAGGTTTTCCTTATCAGGCTTGCAAACCCCGATAATATTTGACACAGTAAATTGTTTTTTTGCCGCAGTTTTTATGTAAAGATCATGATAAAATATGCATTGTCTACAAAGAAAATCCACGCAGGCACCATGAGGATTTTAAAAAATGGTTTTCTTTCCATAAAAATTGCTCTAAGTTCTTCCAAAAGATTCCTAATTCTTTTTAATGATTGTTTGCAAGAAAATTGAAACAACCATGCTTGAGTGGAGAGAACACGAGCATGAAAGACATGATAATGAGGCAATTGATAGTCCAACAGTGCTTCAGGATTTAAATAATTGTGGAATATACAAATTTTGGTCAATAGAAGGAATGACGGCCTAAGTAAAGATGATGACCTAGTTGGTAAATGCCTAGAATATCTAGGAATAATGTTTTATCATTGGAGATCATAGGCTCATCATTGATGCTGAGGATATTAATTTTATCATCGGTTTTACCCATAGGGGAGGAGACATTTAGTTTTTTGGCACTCAGCCAGGAGGATAACCCACTGCTTCCTATATTGTGCAATATGTCACTCAGTATTCGCAATTAAAAGATGGTCAAATCGATATAAGAACTATCAAACGACTTGATTTTAAGATTGTTTCTTTCACATGACTACATTATGTTGTGGTGCGAATCCTCATGTGGCCACCAAGGCACAGATGAAAATGGCTATTGAGTGTTTCGAGGGAAAACATATTCAACTGGTGCGAAGGAGTAGTTGTCAATATGAAAGGACAACTCACTCGAGCAAAGAATGGTAAGCTGAAGAATTTTAGCTATGGTGACATTATTATATCTTTTTCTTAAGAGATAATCCCACTCCTTGTACCATACCAATAGTTAGTGGATCCTATGGGACCAAGAGATCCTTGCATCTTGTTATGGGTTTCGTTGATGGCTCATCATGGCGACGATGGCGGTCCTATTGTTTGATATACACCTTAGTTTTTTGTATGGCTTATAATCCAAATTTTCATGATTGAGGAATTCCCTTATGCAAGGGTAGATTTCAGGGGTGACCTGATACAACACTCCCACCTGGAGAATAGTGTGATGAGTCAGGTAAAAAGTCTCATTTTGAATTTTTATGTTTTATAATTTTTATTTGATTTTTTATCATCCAATACTGATAATAAAATAAAATTTAACACAAATGTAGGCCCAATACGACCATCAATGTTTCTTCGATTTGATAGACGAGAAGCACAACCTATAGTAGCAGTTCCACCACGAAATGATGCAGTTGAGGCCCTCACTGAGTTGGAACACAACCTGGAGAGGCTGACCATAAATATCCCAGAAAATGGGACAAATTATTTGCCTCCCCGATACCAGATGCATATGACTGGGGTTCCTTGTCGATTCAGACGATACTTGTGCTGAGTGGTGCATGCTATACTCTGCAATCATCATCATCATCATAAATAGCCGATGGTAATTTTAGACAGATTTTTTATTTTTTGTATTAATACATTTAGATCATAAGGTGTTTGAGACCTATGATCACAAGTGATGTATATGTTTTGACAAACTATGATAAACAACTATTTTGACCTAATCATGATTACTTCTTTTGGTCTTTAAGTATCTTGTTCAATATGGATTTAATATTGCTTTGATTTACATTGAATTTTGCAAATGTCTATTTAACACTTGATTATCCAATGCATCAACTAATGTGTTTAAATTTCTCGAAATGTGTTGATATTCAATGTAATAAAACTATATTTCCAAGAGACGGGCCCTTAAAAACGTTCTTAACAACAATGGATTTAAGATTTCATAAACACCATTTAAATGTAATACAATGAGTTGCAAACCTAACCTAAAAATCAAACGCTGAATTTCAAATGAAATATCATCAGATAATAACTCAATGACTACGCTATATTCTGCAATATTGTTTGTTGTTTGACCAAGGCAAACCCCATGAATAGAAACTAGCATATCAGTGGGTTAATAGATAACCCAAGCAAGCGAATTTAGGTTCTGTGTACTATGACAGACGCCGTCAAAAAATCCAATGTAACTCTGAGGGAATGTCTACATTTGCAATATCGAGAGTATCAAGATAAGTAGAAAAAGTAGTAAAAACGTGCCAAGAAAAATAATTAATCTAAGGCACACTCTTCCTAAAAATGTGACTAATGTACAATGAATATATCCAAAAGATAAATCATGCATAATATCTCTTTAGGTAAAGGCCATTTATGGGTTTATCTAAAGGGACACCATCATAATCAACTAATTCATAGGCCCTTTTTACAAGAACACACTTAACAATGTAAGGGCCATGCCACATTGGTTCAAATTTAGCAATGCCTAGATCATCGTGAGATTGATCGTATACAAATAATAGGTCACCTTCTGAATAGAAATGAGGATTAACACTTTGATCATATTATTCCTTAACAAGTTTTTTATGAGCTTCAACAGCTAATGCAGCGGTGGAGTTAGTCTCATCTAATTGTGCTAAGTATAAGAAGCGCTCTTCCTCTTCAGAGATAGCTGGTAATAACTCAATGGATAGTTTTAGCGATGGAATTTCACATTAAATGGGTAAAATAGCTTCCAAACCATAAAAAATTGAAAAGGAGTAAACCATGTAGATATTTTTACGGAGACACAGTATACCCACAATGCTGAGAAAAGCACGGTGTGCCAATTTTATTTATAACTTCCTACATTTGTTTAATAGTATTGGTTAAAAATTTGTTTACAACCTCAACCTGATCATTGGCCTATAGATAATAAGGTGTGGAATTATCATGGCGTACGCTGAGCTGAGAGGAATTTTCAATCATCATAATGTTTTGAAAATGGCTACCATGATCCCTAATGATGGCTTGAGGGACACTGAACCTAATAATCACATGATTGAATATAAAAATAGTTGCAGTTTCGCCATTATCCTTAAATGTAGGCATCACCTCGGCTCATTTGGTAAAATAATCTACAACGAGAATAATATACCCATGCCCCCCAGTGGAGTGAGGGTTACATGTAACAAAATCGACACCCCATTTTTAAAATGGACCGATAGCTATGTTTGGGTGAAGTGGAGCCAGAGATGCACACATATTTCGATAAAAAAATTGACAATTGTGACATTTTCTAACCGCAAGGATACAATATTTGAAGAGTGACACCAGAAATAGCCAGCGCGCAATATATTTTGGGTTGTGGAAAACCCAGACATATGACCACCACATGATCCCGAATGGAATTCATTTAAAACCCTTTCAACTTCTTCATGATTTAAACAATGTCGAAAGACGGAGTCGACACCATGATGGTAAAGAGTGTTTGCAACAATATTTTATTGTTGAGACTGGTATCGAATCCTACGTCGATCAGAGAAAGACATTTTAGGCCAAAAAGTTTGGGTTTAAATATATATAATGATATCTCCATACCAAGGATCCAATGTGTTGATAAAAAATAGATATTCATTGGGAAGATGCTCTTCTGCTACAGTTTCAGATTCAGTGTCGGGAAAGTCACAAATAAGTTCAGCAAAGGCTAATGATTTCTTGGATTTGAATTTTTAAAATTCAAAATCAAACTCTTGTAGGATAACTATCCACTTTGAGTATTTTACCCATAGAATTTTTTTTTCAAAATGTACATCATAGGGTTTCAATCAGATATCAAGGTTGTTTTGTGTAACAGTATGTAGTTACAGAATCTTTGGACAACTTGAACAACTTCCAAGGCCAATTTCTCCACATGCGTATACTTGATCTTGGTCGGTGTAAGGTTTTGACTTAAGTAATAAATAACATGCTCAATGTTTTATTCATCCTCTTGAACTAAGACCATTCCAATGGTGGAATCAGACGCATCTAAATACAAGAATTAATCTCGGTGATAATCAGGTGGATGCAACAACGGTGCATGGGTCAATGCGTGTTTAAGTGCATCGAAAGCTTTATCATCAAGATCATCCAAAATAAATGGAACATTCTATTTTCATAACTGGGTGAAACCTTTAGTTAACTTCTCATAGTTAGGGATAAAACAGTGTACAAAGTTTGATTTCCCTTGCAAAATATGGAGTTTTCGAAGAGTAGAAGCAAGAGCTAAATTGAAAATAGCCTCAACCTTCAAAGGGTCAACATGAATGCCTTCCTTAGAAATAATGAAACCCAACAATCATCTTTATTTTACACAAAATACACATTTGTGTGGATTCAAACGAATATTGTAATGCCTACATCGCATAAAAATGGCACGTAAATGTGTAGGATGATCTTGTCTGTGCATAGAATGACCAGGCAAGTCGTGCAAGTAGGGTTGCACAATATGTTTGATGTCGTGAAATGCGTAAGACCTGGCCCTTTGAAAAGTGGCACCAACGTTCTTCAATCCAAAAAGTAATTATTAAGGTAAATTATAGACTTATAATTTGACAAACATAATCATCAACTAGGGGTAGGTAAGCTTATGAGATGCTGCGTAAAATATATGAAGGCTAAGAATTTAAGTGCTTCTCTAATTAAACCATTCACACACACACATATATAGCTCTAATATATCTTTTCCTCATCAACACTTAGCATCAAAGGCTATGGAGCAGATTTAATCATCCCTCTACAACACTTAAAATTGCTGATGTTGATCAGAGAAAGACAAGGGACCAATCAAACATCAATGAAATCAATTTAGAATTTCAAAATGTAAATCAAAGCTTCATAAAATGACTCCAAAAATATTTGGAAAATAAACTTCTCCATTTAACCATCATACATGTTCTGCTACAATTCAGAAAAAGAGAAATAATCAATTGTGCAATAACTTTGTTAATTCATGAAAAATAAGAAAAGAAACACAAATCTCTAACTAATGGAGTTGTGAGAAAAGGGGGCCATCCCTTACTCACAACCCCTTTACTGTTAAAAGGGTTTACACAATAATATCATAAGGGCATATAACTTTTTATTAATATGGAAAAGTATTACAACGATATAAAAGTATGATATGTCCAACCTTCTTTGCAAATAAAATATAACAATATTTATACAAGTACATAGGCATAAGCTTGCCTGAATTAGGAAAACTATTGTGTTGCAACTATTTACTAACAATAACTGAAGAAGAAAACAAAAATACCTATGTTGAGTTTGATCCATGACTGAAAGCATGGATCAAACCGATTTCATTAAGTTGTTGGAGATTATTCCCAATATGGCCATCGAGAAGAGGACTGAAGATTTGGGCAGTTTTGATGATAGTTTCGAGGTATCCAATAGGAAAATTTCCATGTAGGTGGATTTTTTAATAAAACCCATGTTCCCATTTTACTTGAGACTAACTAGAACATAATCAATTGTCGATACTACTGCAGGAAATCCACATCTATAGGAAATCACAAGATGTATGCAGGAAATCATGAATCACGGGTTGTGTACATGAGATAGTGGAGCTACTTCGAAAGTGATTAGTTTGCATAAGATTTAGCTATTATAACCTGAAATTTGTAGATCATTAGATTAGGTAACACTTAGCTTCAAAAATACTAAAGAACAAGGTAAAAATATACCTTTTCAAGCTAATTTGCATATGGTTGGCTTCCAACTTTGGCTTCCTTTACCATACATATTTTCGTCATTTTATCTCTTTTTATCATTATCCGATCATCAGATTCACCAATTTTTCACATCAAGGTAGCCTAATCAAGTCTTTTAATTATTTTAGTATTTTAGTCAAAATTGAGCATTAAATATAAATTATGACATAACTGGAAAATCCTGTAATAGCTCATTTGAAGTAATGGTTGTAGGAAACTTGGGCACAAACCAAGTATACAACTAGAAACTATGGGAACCAGGGATGGATGAATATCTATTAGTTCGTACCATAAAAGCTAGATTAGGGTTGGTCAAAGTTGGTCAAAGAAATCTAGTTGTTCAGGAATATCCCTGACTTGAGCATAAAATATGGGCAGTTTTGTGATTTTTTGGGATTCACCCATATTTTGTGTAACCAAATAATAAATTTGACCTACTAAGGTGGATTGAAGATAATTATCAGTTGTTCAACCTTTTTATATTTTCTTGTTATGTTCTAGCCTATTTAAACAAGGCTCTCATATGTATAAGTTACCTTGGAACTTGTTGAGAATTATTTTTTGCTGAAGACAATTGAAGATTAAAACATGTTCTCTCTCATTTTCTTATGCATCATATGGTTTGAATGAGTTGTTGTAGCTGATTGTGTTTAAGGTGTACCATGAAAGAGTGGAGGGCCCCCATTAGAGCTAAGTGCACTTAATTGTTACATATTGTTTATAATTGTGAATATGCTAGCCTTAGTTATCAATGTTTATTCTTCTTTGTTGTAGATATATGTACATGTTTTCATGCTGAACTTTTATTAATGGCCATGTTTTCATTTTGTGAAGATTGATCTATAATTCAATAACTAGTTTGAATGTGGAAGGATACCAATGACTCTTAGCCTTGGAGCTTCTTCTCCATGAACCCGGACTAGATTAGATCAATCTTCACTTTCTTACTTGCTTTCTAGATCAACTTTATATGCTTTCATAGCTACTTGAAAATGGTATTATAGAATGAATGGAGAAGGATACCTCGGACTCTTAGAGTAGAGCCTTTTCTCCATATTCTAAAATAAACTAATGACATTGACCAATCATTTCCATGTTGTTATAAAGTAGATCTGAAATTTATTTAAATTTGAATGCTTTCATAGAGTAAATCTAATTTCTATCATTCACATGATTTCATAAAGTAATTCTGAAAACTTTCTTTACATAGAGATCCCATCATGCATTTCTATTTTACAAAATTTAAAACAATGATCTTTTAAACTAACTAGATGTAAGACCTATATATTTTGGTACGTTTCTAAGTCTACTAGCCCAGATTGATAACTGAAATATATGCTCTAATTTATTTCCATAAATTAGACTTACATTTTTGGTACTATTGTCGGGGAAGCATAATTAGATATAGCAAGTTAGGAATATTGTTAAAAAAATACAAAAACAAAAACAACAAATTCAAGTTTTTAGTTATGTTTCTTTATGCCTAGAGAAAGAGATGAGAAAGGTATATTTTCCAAACAAAACCCCCCAACCATTCAACCATCCATGGGAGCAGGACCATTAGGACTAATTACCCCAGTTGCTGGAAAACCAACTTTAGAAGAATTGGAAGAAAACAATGTTCGAGACAAAGATTGACTCTTGTAGAAAGATAAAATTTGTTAGCCTCTGAAGTAAAAAGGAAAAAAATAGAAACATAAATATCTTCCATAGGTAAACAAAGAGATAAAAGAAAACAAATTGTTAAAAAAATAGATCAACCAATTCTCGAACAAATAGAAAAAATTGAGGAAACACAAAATCAGCCTCTTATCAAGACATTAGAAAAAACTGAGAAAGAAATGGTGGAGGAAGGACAAGGATCTAATGTCCCAATATTAAATCCAGAACAAAGTATTCAATATCAAAGGAAACAAAGAGAATGGAAAAGGAAAAGAGAGGAATAAATAAGAATAGAAGTAGAAAGAAAAAGATAAGAAGAAGCCAAAAGGGAATATGACAATAGGACACCTAATGATGTAGAAACGGACAATGATCAAGAAGCTACCTTTGGATTACCAATTCTAGATACAAGATAAATTCTTGGAGAGGAGGTAAAAATGAAGAATATTCCACCTTCTATTTTACCGAATTTCTATGGAATGTCTTCTGAATATCCTGATTCATTTATGTTTGAGTTTGATATTTTATGTTGCACTTATGTTTATATATATGATACACATAAACTTCGTCTTTTTCCTACTAATCTTAAGGAAGATGCATTGAAATGGTTTATGGGATTAGGGGAACACACTATTGCTTCTTGGGATGGCATGAGGAATTTTTTTCTTAAGAAGTATCTAGCCTATTGTAGGCCTAGATATTCGAAGGAAGATATTTTCAGGATGTCTCAACAAGAATATGGGAGTTTAGAAGAATATTTAGAATGATTTATTTACAATTTACAAGAATCCAAGAAACACTCTTTAAATTCTGATACAATTCGAACAATTTTTCTCACATCTCATATTATCATTTGAGGATATTTCATTATTATGTAAAAAGTATTTGAGAGGAAGAGACAAAAGTGGGAAACTAGAGGTTAATTCAAAAGTAACTAAATCTGCAACATGGAGCATAACTAGAGCAGAATTAGGGAATTTGTTTGAGAATTTTCAAAACTAGTATCTTGAGAACATTAGGGACATAGGTCAATGTACTGAAAGCTAAGAAAAAGAAAGATGAACAAGATCAGGTATTGTCAATATTTTGTCCTAATTGTAGAAAGAAGCATCCACTAAGAGAATGTCCTTTAGATAATATTCAAGTGTATGGAATTTGTACAGAAAATCATTCAACTGAAAATTGTCCAAAGCTCGAGGAATTTCAGGTAAACACAATGGAGGAAGTACAATGGATTGACTCTCTTTACTATCTTGCACCAAAAATACCTTGGCAACCACATTTTCCAGGTATGCCCCAAAATTTACGCCCCAAAATTTACGTCAGCAATTTACTCAACAAATTCCTCATAATTATCAATATCATGCTCAATCCTCATGGAATGCTCCTATGCCATGGCAGGCTTGGCCTCCACAACAATACCAAAACCAACCTACACAAATTTGGTGAGGTTATAGTTATTGAACCCAGCCTCTTCAACAATTCTATCCCCAACAACAATACCAACCTTATCCTCAACATCCATATCAACAACCATTTCCATATCAAAAATTCCTGAAACCCCCTCAATCAAACCCATTTCCATAGCAACCATTACCTGCACTAAATCAACCTCAGCAGCTTCAGCTTCCCTCTAACCAACCTTGGAGACCAACTCAACTACTAGCTCAAGCGATAGCAAATTCGAATACTAGAGTGGAAAAACCTATTTACAATACTGAAGAAGGAACAATAATGCTTACATATTCAGTCCTTCCTATCAAGGATATCCACTTAGGATCTAGAAAGGTTTTACAGAAATATTCTCCAATCATAATAGAAGAAAAAATGGAAGATGAGAATCCTCAACATCTCCACACAGATAAGGAATAAGGAATCAATCAAAAACATCAGGAAAAAATCAAATTCAAATCACCTCGTTTTGGGGAAATATTTAATTTAGATAAACCAATTATATCTTTACCTGATTTGGATGTTTTAGACGAATTAAGAAATATCTATGTGAAAATTCCTTTATTGCAGGCTATCAAGGAGATACCAATTTATACAAAAGAAATTAAGGAAGATTGTATCAAGAAAAATGGAAAAAGGAAAAAAGATCCATCAACAATTCATGTCATTGGGAATCTAGCCAACTTAATGTCAAAATATTCTAAGTTAAAAAAATATGTTGATCCAGGAATTCCAGTAGTTGCTATAGATTTCAACAAATTTTGATATCTAATACTTTGATTGACTTAGGTCTAGCCATCAATGTCATGAAAATTGAAACAATGAAACGACTCAAATTGAAAAATATTTGACCAACTACTACAATAGTAGAACTAGTAGGCCCCAAAGACACAATACTTAAGGGTTTTTGGATGTTTAGAAGGATTAAGAAATATCTGTGTGAAAATTCCTTTATTGCAGGCTATCAAGGAGATACCAATTTATACAAAAGAAATTAATGAATTTTGTATCAAGAAAACTGGAAAAAGGAAAAAAGATCCATCACCATTAATGAGACTGGGGACCAAGGTACATCTGATGCATCCTATCAAGTGTGAATATATGAGTTCTTGTTGAACGCCCTGTAGGATCCAGAAGTCAAGGAGCCATGATGAATCCCCATTTTTGCTGATGGGATAACATGTCATTAAGGTATACAAGATTTAAGGAATCACAAGGCTCCGATCTTGGACCCAGATAATTTGGTAATGTCGATGGGCCAATATTGTTGGAAGGAGGGCCTTAAGAGATCCCACATCAATCCAACATGAGAAATCCAAAAAATTAACTAAAAAATATAATTTATTGAGAGGATCCCGAAGGATCTACTGACCTGTGATTTTAATGAGCCAAGGGTAGTCCATGCTCCCCATATTTCAATTTTAGAGAGTCTGAAATACTGAAAAAGAAGACTCCAAGGGGGCTCCTTTTCCGTAACTAGTCCATTAGGCTCGGAAAAAGGAATAAACTTATACCCAATAGAAATTCCTCTCATTGTTTACTGAGCATGGGAAGGAACAAAGTGAGTTCAATGTATTGGCAAGAAATCAAGAAGAGGTAGTGAAAGGAATGACTCCCTCTCCTACCACTTTCAACTCCTTCACAATTTCTTCTACAAATTCCTCCTTAGATCGGGGTTTCTGATATATCTTGAGTCTGTTCCCATTCACCAAGAAGGTAACATTTCCATCATCAATTATTTTAACCCAGACATATCCATTATCAATAAAAAATTCAATTTCATATGGGCCCAGCCAATGTTTGTTAAATTTCCCCTTAAAATTCTTAAATTTCGAATTATACAACAATGTCCAGTCTCTCTCTTTGAACTAATTTTTCTTAATGTATCTGCCATTGCCATTTAGCCTGTTGTTTTTAGATCAGATTAGTATGATGAAAATAATCTTGCCTAATCTCATCCATCTCATTGAGCTGCAAGATTCTCTATTGTTGTGCCTCATTAAAATCTATGCCCAAATATGTTGCCATCTTAAAAGTTCTTATCGGAAATTCAATTGGAAATAAAACTTGTTTTCCATACACCAATTCATACGGAGAGAAGCCATTGGTGCTCCTCCATGTGATCCTATAGGCCCACAATGCCTTAGGAAGTCAATCAGACCAATCATTCTTATGTAGTTACGCTATCTTTGTTAGGATTGTTTCCAACACCTTATTTGTTGATTCCACCTACCCATTGGCCTGTGGATGGTAAGGTGTGGACTTCCGATGGGTAATTTGATATTTCTGTACAATTCCCTACACAAGAGTTGACAAAAACTAAGTACCCTTATCAATAACTATTTCCCTTGGTACCATAAATCTTACAAAAATATCAGAAAAATGAAAATTTACCACTCCTTTCTCTATTTTTGTAAGTAGTGCCCTTGCTTCCACCCACTTCGTAACATAATCATTACAAACCAAAATATACTTCCTACCTTTGCAAATAGGATTTATGGGACCTAAAAATTCAATATCCCACATCTCGAATGGTTCTATGAGAACTTGTGGCTACAAAGTAATTTCATCTGATTTAATAGGCCACCCTATTCTCCGGCAGCTATCACATTTTCAGACATACTCCTTTGCATATTTGAAAAGACTTGGCGAATAGTAACCTGAGCGGAGGATCTTATAGGTTGTCTTCTTATCTACAAAGTGTCCTCCACATGGTTCATCATGAAAATCTCTCGAGATATCATATATCTCATCCTCTCTGACACACCTGTGAATAATCAAATCAGGTTCGTTGAAAAAGAGGTCTCCCTTAATCCAAAAGTAATCATCACTTTTTCTAACAATTATATTTTTCTCATTAGATGAAAAGTAGGGTGGTAACTTTCCTGTAGCAACATGATTGGCCATGTCTACAAACCAAGGTGTTTTAATAGCAATAGCAAACAAACTCTCATCGCGAAAGCTATCATTAACAGGAACATCCTCACTTTCATGGTTGAGCCTAGATAGGAAATCAGCTAACTGATTTTCTTTTCTCGGCCTGTCCAATACTGTGATGTAAAATTTCTGTAGTAGCAAAAGCCACCTAGTGATCCTGCCATTAGTGACTGGTTTGTTCATGAGACATTGGATGGAAGAATTTTCAGTCTGTAAAAAAACTTCGTAAGCAGTGATGTAATGTCTAAACTTTTTAATAGCATAAATCACATCAAGGAATTCTTTCTCAGTTACAGTGTAATTAAGTTCTACAGGAGTTAAATTTTTACTAAAAAAATAGATAGCATGGGTTACAAGATTTTCCTTTTGACCCAATACTACTCCTATGGTTGAATCATAGGCATCAACGGAAATGTGAAAGGGAAATTTCCAATCTGGATATCTTAAGACAAGTGCTGAAGAAATATTTTCCTTGAGTGTATCAAATGCAACTTGACACTCATCACTCCAATGAAATTCATATTATTTAGTCAATAATTCAAACAATGGAGAGGCTACCTATGCAAAATTCTCAACAAACCTTTTGTAGTTGCTTGCATGTCCAAGGAAACTTTGAAATCCCTTTTGACTGGTTCAAGGTGGGGGAAAATTTAGAATTACTTCAATCTTAGCCATATCAACTTTAATTCCTGCAACAAGAACATGCTAACCCTAAAAAATACCCTTAGCCATAATCATAAATTTTTTTTCATTACTCAATGAAATATTAGTTTCTCTAAATCTCTGCAAAAATTTCTTAAGATTATGTAAATATTCCTCAAAAGTATCACCCATCATTGTAAAATCATCCATATAGACCTCTATGCCATCATTCAAAACATCAGAGAAAATACCAAGGATCACCCTTTGAAATGTGGTTGGTGCGTTGCTTAAACCAAATGGTAGTACCTTATATGCATAAGTACCCTAGGGAGATGTGAATGCTGTCTTCTCTTGGTCCTCTGGAGCTATCCTAATTTTATTTTACCCGCTAAACCCACCTAGGAAGGAAAAATACTTATTCCCTGCTAAAGTGTGCAGTAATTGGTCTATAAAAGGCAAGGAAAAGAGATCTTTTAAAGTAGATTCATTTAGTTCCATGTAGTCTACGCACACTCGCCATTTACCATTATTTTTAGGGACAATAAGAAGTGGAGACACCCACTGGATATCTCAGATAGGATAGATGAACCCTACATTTAACAATTTCTGCCGTTCATTTTTTACAATTTCTCTTAAAGCACAGTTCATCCTCCTTTGTCGTTGTCTCACATGCCTGGAATTTCCTTCTATATAGATATGATGAATGCATGTATATGGGTGAATACCACTCATGTTTGTATATTCCCAAGAAAATGTATCTTAAAAAATTTTCAATGTATGAATTAATTATTTCTCTCTTTCAGGAGTTAAGGTAGAATTGATGTTTAAAGTTTTCCCAGGAGAAATTTCAACTATCTTACCTCCACATTCAGTCATTGAATATGCATGGAATGAAGACAAGAGGGTTGAATGTAATTCAGTTGTTGTACTATGTTTATAAAATTTTTGCATATCAATAATGATATCTATATTATGACTAGACTGCCCCTCCAAATGATGTGAAAACTCGGGGTTAGAAATACAACAATTTATAAGTTTTTCCTCTGATTTTTCCTTAAGGCTCATGCCTTGGGATATTTTCAAAACTAGTTGGGTACATTCTGAATTGTGTTCTTCTTCTTCAACCCAATGAGTATTTTTTTATCTTAAGAGGGGTTTAGCAAGGGGATACAAATTGATATGCTTAGTTTCAGCTCCATGAGTGATGGTCATATATCCAGACCGAAACCTTATGTAGGCATCTGTCATGGCTAACCAAGGCATCCCCAAGATCAAAGGATTCCATCCCAATTTGGTTTTAGGTTGAATAACATAACATTCTACTGGGTACTCCTAGGAATCCAATGAAATGACAAATCTTTTAATACACCCTTTGGCTTTACCTTAGACCTATCAACCTATTCTAGGAGTAGGAAGTAAGTCAAAGGATCTTATGTGAGATAATGTCTCCATTGTCATCACATTGATGGTTGCACCTAAATCGATTAGAGTGTTGCTTATCGGATACCCATTTATAAAGGTGGTAACCACAGGGATTCCAAGGTCCGCATATTTCTCAATAGCAAATCTTGTGGACATAAGGCTTGCAAGTTTCCCACCTACTTGAATTGTGGAGGGTTATTTATTTTGTCTCTCGGGTTTCTTGGTATATAATTCCCTCATTGTTTTAGCATAAATAGGGATATCCCTAATTTCTTGCAGTAACAGGACCTTAATGCATACATTTCTCAATTCAAACACAAGATCAAACATGAGTTTCTTTATTTTCATCTCCAACCTCTATAGAAAAGGCGGTTGGAAAGCATGGAATGAGGAAGGTTCTTGTGATTTTGAAGTGGTTTCTTTTGCTGGTTCAGGTGTTTTTTATACTTCAGGTGTGTCCAGAGTGTCTTCCTCTATAATCTCTTCAATTTTTCCAGGCTGAGTCACCACTTTCACTGATTTGATTTTAATTTCCTGTAGTGACACGGGAAATTCCTGCAGCAAAGGAATAGAAATTTCTTGCAGAGGCTGTGTTGAAATACAATAGGTAGGAAAAGTGGGATAAGTGACCACTCTAGTATTGTGAGGAAATTGGATGGTTTTACTGTTAGGGTTGGATACTGGCTGGGCAGGAAGTTGTTTGGGACGAGGTTGATTTGGCAGGGAAGGAAACTGAAGTTCCTATTGTTGTGGTTGAACCATTTGTTGCGATATGGGCTATGGTTAATATAAATTCTGAGATGGAAAATTATGTGCTGCAGGGTAACAAACTTTCCCCTGCAAAGTTTGTTGTGGAGGCCAAGGCTGCCAGGGCATTGGAATATTTCACATATGATTCTGAGTATAAGGAATTTGAAAATGTTGTTGTGACAAACCTGTAAGATGTGGTTGCGATGGTTTTTGAGGTGCCGTTACATAGAGTGAATTGACAGCTCCCTGGTCTGCTAGATATGTTTATTTAATCTCTAGAAGAGAAGGACATTGATCAATAGAATGAAACTCTTCACAAATTCGTCATACCTCTATACTGTCTGCATGAAATTCACTTAAGGGATGTTTCTTCTTGCATTTGGAGTAGAACAAGGATAGGGCCTTCTCCACTTCCTCATGTTTCTTCTTAGCATACAAAATATCGAATTGTGAAGATAAAGTGCTAAGAATATTAGTCTTAAAATTTTCAAATAAATTACCCATTTCAGGTCTCGTTACTCTAGCTCCAAAAACTAATTTGATAAGCCTAGAAGAAGTGTCACTTTATCCTCCTCCAACTTTAGAATTTCCCCTTGAATAACCTCGACACAACTCACACACATCATCATAACTAAGTTTTGATATATCACCTGCTCCCATCAGGTTCAAAACCTCCAGAAATTCCAGTCTGATTTCCCTGAGAAAAATTGTTCTCAAAGTATCTTTACTCAGTTCATTCATCTTGGACCTTTTCATATTATATTGAAATATTTCCACCAGATCCTCAAGACTCTCCCTTTCCTTCTGAGTCATGCCAAAAGTTTCTTCTTTGAGGTCCTTAGTTTTACAATAATCTTGATACTTCTTCAAGAACACCTTCCTCATTTCATCATAGGTTGCAATGGAGTTTGAGCCCAACCCCATAAACCACCTAAGAGTTTCATCCTTTAATTTAGTAGGAAACAAATTCATCTTATGAGCATTGGAAGAATATTCACATCTTTTGCACAATACATCAAATTTGAATAAGAAGGCGTGAGGGTATTCACTAGAGATACCATGAAAGTTAGGCAAGTTTGAGGGAGGAATTCTTTTCATCTGGGTAGCTCCACCAGTGTCCCTGATAGGAAATTGAAATGTGACAAGATCCTCTTCATTCTCATTATAGTCCCCATATGTGTTACTGGTACCCTCTAGATGAGCCATATAAGACCAGGAGAGAGTAGGACCCTTGTAAAATACAAATTCTTCAAAGTCAATGGTCCATAAATCTGGTTCTTGAATAGGATTAACGATGAATTCCTGTTGTGGCCTTGAGTAGAGATGTTGTTACCTGATGATTTATCCTGATCCTATCATTCTATCACTTACAATGGAGGACCATTTTCATGACTTTGTGAACATTGTCATGCCTTAGAAATATGTCAGTAGAACTATCTCCATTGAGCTTAATTTATAAGACATCTCCTTTACAAAAATCATGAAAAACATCCCTGAAAATCTGTGAAAGCGATGAGTTGAACTAACCCAATGGAAAAATCACGCAAGGGTATGTGGCATCTCAGATCATAAGCGATAGTAAGCATACAATTTAAGGAGTGTGTTTTTATATAAGGATACTGGTAGTTAATTTCAACAAACTCAGAAACCATTGCCTATCTTGAGTTGGGAGGTTTGGCTGCAGAAGTTCTATGGAAGGGAAGTGGTTTTGCCACCTCCCATGGAACCTTCCTTGTTGATAGGGCAAATCCCACAATAATAGGGATCCCAACTCCCTCCTTCCCCATCTATAAAAGCCTGCTCAATTCCATGGCAAGCTAGTCTTGAAGTGCCTAAGCTTTGAATCTCCAAATTCCCAAGAGCCTTTGTGCTGTAAGAGCCCTCTTTCTTCCCTTAAGGCCGTCTCAAGTAAGGAGACTATTGTCGAGAGACTCTGGAGAGGTTTGCCCTTTCCCTGGCGAGCTTTGCGAGACGTGAATGACTGGAGACCCATCCGAAGGAGACCACGACGTCAGAACTTGGTTGTAATCTCTCTTCGATTGTTATTTAATAGATGATTACGATTATGGTTCCACTTTGTTTTTCCATCATGTCAATATGAGTAATATCCTTTCTGACTGATATTTAGTTACACATGCTGGATTTTATGCTTGTATCTGTATTTTTCTTGCATGTGCAGGTGTTCATATGTGGAGATCGTGGAGGGATTGTGATCTTCCGAGGCTGAGGAACGGGAACGCTTTCTTCTTCAAATCATAGCATTGGATTCCAGGTAGGCTTCCATCTTTGGTCTTTTCGTTCGTAACTAGGAACTTGCGTCGTAACATTGTTTGATTGTTGCTAGACCCCTGCTGGGCTAGTAGGGATCGCCTCTGCCCGCAGAGGGGATTTACCTCCTCAACAAATTGGCGACGCCGCTGGGGATCGTCCAGATTTCACTGTCTCGTTTGTGTTGTCTCATTTTGATTGTTTTATGTTTTCCTTGCTTGATCAACCTTTTGGGTTGGGTTCTTTTTGCTGTTTTTGACTTCTTTGTTTGCTTAGTTTACATTGATTTGTCTCTGGAGTAGTTTTTTTTTTCATTTTTGCTGAGAAACTCGACTGGCGCGGTTTTTAACCTGACTGTCGCGCCAATTGGCGCATGTTGCCTTTGTTTAGCCCGCGCCAATTGCTTTCTGGCGCCAGTTTCACACTTACAGTCGCGCCACTCCTGTAAGTTTTTTGAGTTTCCTCATTCTTGAACTCTCTGGGTTTGATCAGTGTTTTTCTTCTTGATTTTCCGACTGCCTGAGTGTGTTGGAGTCCTGTTTGACTGGGAATTCACCTCTGTCCTTTGGTTGTTTGCTTTTATCTATCGATTTCACGTTTTAAGCCCTAGGGCATCTAGTGGCTTGGTGTATCGAGCCCTCCTTGGGAGTGTTGGTGTTTTGATTGCCCTGTCAACTGTCTGATTGATTCTCCACATCCTCTAAGTAGTTGTTCATTGTTTTGTTGCGATTTTTGGGTGATTGTTTATTCCTTCATTCGAAATTCTTTTGGTCTTGCCTTGGACCTAGATCACACGGTCCATTGGAAGATTTTGAGTCTTTTCTTTGTTTTGAGAGACTTTGGTCGATTTGGGGATCTGATTGCTTGCGTTGTTGAGTGAAATTTGTTTATTTCGCTCTCTCGAATATCGTTTCTCAAGTTGTTCCATTTGTTTTCAGTGCATATTAGCTATTAAACATTGAAAATCAAAAAAAAAAAATCTCTTTTGCTGTTGTTGATTAGTGTAAATTGTGATCTTTTCAATTTTGCTAGTGATTAGTGATTTGGATGAAAAGTTTTCAATTTCATTAGTTGCATTAGAGGTCTCATTGTTTGTCTTCCGTTCATTTCGTTTGTGTAAAAGCTCTCAACTCTTCTCAATTAGTTTTCCAACTTAAAATGTCGGGATCGCGGGCATGTAGCTTTGCATTTAGGGATCTTTTCGAGACACTACATACGATAGGGCTCGAAAATTGAAACTTAATTGAAGATCTAGAAATTTATTCAATTAACCTAAGGCAAAGATTGAACTTAATGAACATTTTTTTCCTTCGTAAAGGAGACGTGTTCAAAGGACTACAAGGCAAACCTAGCAGCTGTCGTTCGCCTTTTGGATTTAGACAGCGCTAGTATGGACTTGTGCTCCCCGTACCGTCGCGTATATAAAGGGAGACCCCTCTAGGTTTTCAATCCTTTATCCACAGGAAGCTGAGTCTGCCGCCCTATACCCGTGATACACCGAACACAGCATTCGGGGAGACTACCTGCACGTACGGAAAGTCCTTGGTCGATTTCTGTTTCATTACTGAAACCAAGGTGTATATGGCAATTCACGGATATTTGGTACACCCTTTGTGCCTAGTTTTTCCTGAGTAGTCATTTGGTCTTTTCTGACTCCCTAAACTTGAAAAGACCGTCAAGCGCTTGTCCTTTCACGCTTGTGTCAACTCTGAAAGAGATAGAGTCATCTTTTTATCGTTTCTCGACTCTTAAAACATGAAACGGTAGAATTTCTTACTTTCCAATGTGGTAAAATTAATCTCCCACGATTACACACCCGTTTAGACATTGCTTGTTGACCGTTTGATCGTGTGTCTTAACTCGTTTTCAGCCCGTGTGTGGTTTTGAGTTTGATGGCAACTTTTTCAGAGTTCACCAACCAAGGAATCCCCTCAGAAGGGAATCCTGGTCATTTTCCTCCTTTTGGGAATGTTGGTGCTCCTTACATGGCGACGTTGTCCCTTCCTGGGTTAACTGTTGGGTTGCCCGTTTGGTTGTTCTCAACCTCTATTGTCCCGAATGTCTCCGCTACTGTTCAATCAGTTCCTCCACCTAAACAACCTCATATTGATTCCAAGGTGGACCTCTCCCCTTCTTCGCCTGTTTCTGCGTCCTCATCTTCTACTTCGCCTGGTGAAAGTCTGGATTCAAGTAACCAGGTGGCTAAGAAGAAGAAGAAGAAGACAAAGAAGAAGAAGTCTGATAAGCGAGAGGCTAAATGTACGGCTACTGTCTCTGAGATATCTCCTCTTGATAAACCTTCCAACCCTCCACGGAAAGTCAAGTTCCCTTGCCTGTTGTGCACGGGAGACCATCTTCTTCGAGACTGCCCTGGCATTCCCAAGGTGCTCGAAGTATGGTCCAACGGCCACCCACCGTTGCCTTTGGCCTCCGGGAGTCAAGTTGGGGGCACGTCTTCAACTGGTACTGGTAAAGCTCCTAAGAAGCAGGGTAAGATCACCAATCCCTGTAAGTTGTGTGAAGGGCACCATGCTATTCACCTTTGTCCTTATATGGATGAAGCCAAGCGAGTCTTGGACAACCTGACTGTTTCTACACCACGCCTCCCGGCTGGTTATAAACAGCTTTCTTTGAGTCTTCCACCGGCTGATGCC
Organism: Pinus albicaulis; assembly: GCA_034641835.2. Lineage (NCBI taxonomy): Eukaryota > Viridiplantae > Streptophyta > Pinopsida > Pinales > Pinaceae > Pinus > Pinus albicaulis. Next base: position 61,765 of record JAXQQM020072335.1, read on the forward strand.
GTGATTGGTCAAGAGTCATCCTTGGTCGATCCCACTCCCCCAGAAATTCAAATTCACGAATCCGTCCCCGACCAACCATTGGTCGTCGGATCGGTTGAACTGGCCCCGTCCGCGGTGCACCAGGTCTTTTCTGTCGAGAGTGGATCTCACACCCCCCATGTCCTTCTGATCTCTTCAGATTCTTCAGACTTGGAGAAAGATTCTCCTGTCCCTGTACTTCAAGAAGCCCCTCCTCCGCCTCCCATGATGGAGGCTCCAGAGGATATCCCTCCCGCCGTCGAGATGGAGGTCATGGAGGATGCTTCTTCTACCGTAACATCAGGGGAAGACCTTCGCTTGTCGATGGTAGCCCCTCCGAGTAGTTTGGTCGCTTCCTTTGACTGGAATCGATTTGTAGGATTTCGCCTTCCGTCTTATGTGCCTTTCGAGATCACAGTACAGGCTCTTGGTCTGGTTGTACCCAGCACCATTATAGACGAAGGTGCCTCTGTTAGTATTCTGTCATCAACTACCTGGCAAGATTTCGGTTCGCCGCCGCTTGCGCCCGTTACGCAGAATCTGTTGACATTCAATAGAAGAACGAGTCAACCATTGGGGATCCTTCCAAGGTTACCTGTTACTTTGGGAGGTAAAACCGTCCATATGGACGTGATGGTCGTTCCAGGCCCTTTGGATTTCAATCTGCTCCTGGGGCGCGATTACACCTATGCCATGGGAGCGCTCGTCTCCTCCCTCTTTCGTGTGGTCTGTTTTCCGCATGAAGGAAGGATTGTGACCATTGATCAGCTTGCATTCTTTGGTCTTAATGTGGCATCGGGTCCACCATCACCCCCTCCTGGTTTCTATCCACCCGTTGTATCTGCCCCACCGCAGGTCAACTACGTGGCTACCTACCCCGTGCCTATGCTCAGTAATGATGCCGTCGTGCATCGAGTGCTGGGGGCATTGGGTCCTGACTTCCAGGATGATTTCCTCCCATCTGGTGTGGAACTCTTGGAAGCAATGACTTTTTGTTCATTATGATGAGGTTGTCAATCTGAGTTCTTGTCTGTGTCAAGCCCTTAAAAAACAAACATGCTGTCTTTATGAGTTCCTGGTCTGTGCTGGGCCTCAAATCACAAACAAGGTGTCCCCAGGAGATAGTCTCTTTTAATGTCAACCCTCGTTAAAATAATGAAACACGTTCCCTATTCACACCAGTCTTTAGATCAGATCTCGTGAAAAATCCGGGCCGAGTCTTTCTTAGAACCCGTAACTTGAACCTTCAATCCATCTGCCTTTCATATGGACTGAAGCTTGGGGGGCATGTACCTCGAATTGAGTCACCATGCTGGGGGCATGCTTACTTTTCTCAAGCATAGTTTGTTTCCGTTTCAAGCTTGTGTAAAAATGAAACCGGTTTCAAGCATAGTTTATCTTTGTTTCAAGCTTGTGTAAAAATGAAACCAACTTCAAGCAGAGTTTCCTGATTTCAAGCTTGTGTAAAAATGAAAAATTTCCCATTTTACCTCTTGTGATTGCCATTTTATCAGCCTATTTTTGCCAGAAGAGCCTTGGTTTTCTCACTCCATTGTCACTATCTGCTTGGCCGATCATATGCCTTCACTTGGTTGTTTTACCCGTTCCCGAGGAACCGCTGTGATGAGTGGTCTTGTTAGCCAACCTCTTGACTTTTATCATGTTTTGAGCAGTTCCACCATTACCGGAACCAGTTGCTACCCTTTATACCACTCGTTCCTCCAGGAGGAGTCACCTTTCAGCTCTTTTCTGACTCTCTAAATATGAAAAGATTGCCGAGGCCCTTGTCGTTTCGATCTCGTTAAAATGGACACGAATCGACATTCACCCAGTATAAGTTTAACCCTTTTTCGGGCTGGGATGGATTGATTACGAAAAAGGAATACCCTAGCTTATTGCGACTAGGAGGTTTTCTCGGATATTGTTTTCTACCTTTTCGGATCTGAGGAACTATTTACGAAAAGGGACCTTTGGAGTTTACTTTTCTGCTGCCTTTTCAAACTCTCTAAACATGAAAAGACGCCGAGTTCTTCCTTTGTCAGACTCGTTAAACCCTGATGACATCGGATTCAGTCGAAATGACGTTCTCCGAGTTCCTCCTTCCTAGCGCTCGTTAAATGTACTAGGATGGATTCGCCCAATGTGGACTATATTGCATACAGCATCTCAAGCTTGTTGGTTAAAAATAATTTGGGTACTCGCCAGGAAATGGTGGGGGGAAAATGGAACCATCGTCGTTGTCATCGGCAGTATGTCGCTCTTGAACATGGCACTTGTCTGCATTCGTGTCGGGTTGGGGACATCTCATCTCGTTGTTTCACTTTGCCTCCGTGGGTTTGGATAATCCCTTTTGACCTATCATCTGTTCACTGCCTCGTCACCATGACCTCTGATCCGTTGATGTCAAATACTGCCAAGTCCACTGTCGTGCCATTTGTATGTTCAAGAGAAGTTGGCCTCTGCAAATATCAACCTTCCTCTGATTCTTATACGATCTTGATCCACAACAAAAACATCATGTTCCTCTGTCTCGTGTCGATGATGTGGGAAACATTATGGCCCACCTTCGATCAAGGTCACTTCCTATCGACTTCAGCTCATTATCCAGGAAGTTGGTCTGGAGACTCTTTATGGTACCTTAGAGCCTGCATGCCTCAATGGCAGGTTCGTCGCATTCGACGTGAGGTTTTCATCATTGGCCTCCGATCGATTGATTCTACGGGTGTTCGATGCCATCTCATTGATTCACACACCGTATATTGTACCTGTAGTACCTTGATGACCGTGCTCATTCTTGTGGGTAGTTCCTCTCGCGTCTGTTAACGGCTCATCATTGGTGGTAATCGGGCGATGTTCTGCATGTTCGACTTCATGCATATTCGCATGCTTGAACTTGTACTTTGCTAGGGTCGAGATGTCTAGAGACCTAGTTTATGTCTGTTATGTTTATGCGGTGGGTATGGATTATTATCATTTTGTACATGACTCAATGATTGGATGCATTTCGACCATGCACAGTCTATTTATTTGATCTCATTTTGGATCATTTGCGTCGATACCACGGATCCGGATATATGCAGGACATTTGGGATGGCTCGCCCATACCACATATACATCATGTACTTTGGTCTCAGTTGTATTTTTCTGCGCAGGTTTTCCGACGGCGGGCCTTCAGTTGGACATGTTCTCGTAAAGCATTTCACCCCTCTCTCTCTCGGGCCTCATGCTTTAGGGGGCATCTGTTACACAGTAATTTTTCACCATCCTTACCATTCCCCGTCCCGCACAATGGAGGACCCATTTTGTGACCTGTGAACATTGTCATGCCTTGAAACCATCATTAATGCATTCCTCTAAGCATGAGCTTTAATTGCCCTTAAGACATCTCCTTGAAAAAATCATGAAAAACATCTCCTTTTGCATTGGCACGGGCAGACAGTTCATCACTTGCGCCAATGAGGGAAATCCTGCAAAGAGGTCGCGCCAACTGGCGCTCTGTCATAGAGCAGCAATCGCGCCACCCAATTTGAGGAATGTTTTTTAAATAAAGATGGCGGAAGTTGAGTTCCAACAAACTCAGAAACCATTGCCTATCTTGAGTTGGGAAGTTTCGCTGTGGGAGTTCTATGGAAGGGAAGTAGTTTTGCCACCTCCCATGGAACCTTCCTTGTTGATAGGGCCAATCCCATAATAATAGGGATCCCAACTCCCTCCTTCCCCATCTATAAAAGCCTACTCAATTCCATAGCAAGCTAGTCTGGAAGTGCCTAAGCTTTGAATCTTCATATTCCCAAGAGCCTTGTGCTGTAAAGAGCCCTCTTTTCCCTTTAAGGCCGACTCAAGTAAGGAGACTATTGTCGAGAGACTCTGGAGAGGTTTTCCCTTTCCCTGGCAAGCTTTGTGAGACGTGAACGACTGGAGACCCATCCGAAGGAGACCACGACGTCAGAACTTGGTTGTAATCTCTCTTTGTTTTTTATTTAATAGATGATTACGATTATGGTTCCACTTTGTTTTCCATCATGTCAATATGAGTAATATCCTTTCTGACTGATATTTAGTTACACATGCCAGATTCTATGCTCGTATCTGTTTGTTCCTTATATGTGCAGGTGTTCATCTGTGGAGATCGTGGAGGGATTGTGATCTGCCGAGGTTGAGGAACGGGGATGCTTCTTCTTCAGATCATAGCATTGGAATCCAGGTAGGCTTCTATCTTTAGCCTTTTCATTCGTAATTAGGAACCTGCGTTGTAACATTGTTTGATTGTTGCTAGACCCCTGCTGGGCTAGTAGGGATCGCCTCTGTCCACAGAGGGGATTTACCTCCTCAACACCCATCAAGGGAAAAAAATGTACAACTTTTAGAAAAAACTAAAATTCATAAGGAAAATATCAGGATTTGGAACAAGGAAATGTTTGCCAACATCACTTCGGAGAAAAGAAAGTTGGAAATCAAACAAGAAGCCCTCCAACAACAAACCATAGACAAAGGCCTAAATGAACAAATAAAACAGGAATAACTATAACTCCATCATAGTTGGGAGGAAAGGGTCAGTCAAGAGGAAAAATTGTGGCAAAACAAGTCCCGCATCAACTGGTTGAAATTTTGTGAGAGGAACTCGAAGTTCTTCCACCAGTCCATGATCCAAAAAAGGAGACACAACATAATTCTAAGCCTAAATACCAAGGGAGGTGCAGCTATCCATGCGCATGATGAGATGGAAGAATAACTCACCCATTACTTTGGTACGCTCCTCACAGAAAATGGCCAAGACAAGTCTGTTGCAATAGGAAAAATCATAAGGCACATCCCTACCATCCTTACTAACGAACATAACCAAATGTTGTTGAGGAAAGTCTCTATGCAGTAGGTTGAATGTGTGGTCATTCCCATGCCCAACGAGAAGGCGCCAAGCTCGTATGGATTTACCACAGATTTCTTCAAGGTCTGTTGGCCTCTGTTCAAGGAGGACGTCTATGCTCTTGTTGAGGAATATCGCATTCAAAAATTGGTCTTGAAAGCTTTGAATGCCACCTTTCTCACCTTAATACCAAAATCGGAAAGTGTTGATTCCCCCGACAAGTTCAGACCTATAGCTCTCTACAACGTCATCTACAAGATCATCTCCAAAGTCCTAGCGAACGGGATCAAGACTATGCTGCCCCTCCTCATCTCGAAACACCAATCAGGATATGTTGAAGGTAGACAAATCCTTGACAGCATTATCCTCTCACAAGAAATTATTCACTCCCTCAAAGAACAAAGAAAGCCAGAAATTATAATTCAACTAGATATGTCCAAAGCTTTTAACAAAATCAGTTGGGACTACATGAGGAAAGTCCTAGAAGATTTTTTATTTAACAAATATTTCATAAAATGGATCATGGCTCTGGTGTTCGAGGAATTATTCTCTATACTCCTCAATGGGTCCCCCTCCCAAACCTTCAGTCCTTCCCATGGCATTAGACATGGGAATCCAGTATCCCCCTTTCTCTTTGTTATCATGGTAGAGGGTCTCAGCTGATCCATCAACGATGCTTCCACTCAAGGGGATATCTCTGGCATCAATATTTACAACTCCATACCCCCCTCCACCCATCAAAAAATTTTGGATGACACCCTTCTCGTGGGATATCCCACTCTCAAAGAAGCCCTCACTTTTAAAGCTATCTTGACTGAGTTTTCCAACGCCTCTGTGACCTCCATTAATGTGGATAAATCCAAATTGTTTTTCCTAAATACCAATCTGATCATCCAAAGAAACATTTCCAAGACTCTCAACTTCAAAATTTGCAAATTCCCCTCCAAATACCTGGGAGTCCCCCTCACCAACAAGCCTCTCGCCAGATCTAATTGGGATTGCCTTATTGCTAAGCTGGAAAAACGGCTAGACAATTGGACCTTCAGATCATTAAACATGGTTGGTAGTTTAGTTCTGGTCCAATCATTTCTACAAGTCATTCCTCACTATCTCTATTCGGCCCTGGCAGCTCAGAAATCCATCTCCCACCATCTCAGAAGTATAGAAAGGAATTTCATATGGAAGGTGGTCTAGGCCACAGAGACCCGAAAATCTTGGGCAAGGTTTGGGGAGCGAAAACCTGGTGGAGATGGATTACCAACCCTCACTCCCCATGGAGTAAGTTATGGAAGGAAAAATACGCCCCCTCACATCATCACGATCGGCTTATCAATATTATTTGTACGCTCAAAGGATCCTCTCATTGGAACCATACCTAGGGTAACAGAGATGTTATTCAAAACCATTGCTTCTGGGAAATTGGCACAGGAGAGAAAGCCTTCTTCTGGGGAGATGAATGGAAACAGTGCCAAAAACTTAACCACGAACAATTCAACCAGATTAAGGTGAACATGTAAAACAAAAACAAAACGCAGGTCAATCACTACTTGCAGCCCAACAAAGAAAATTATGGTTGGAGGGTTTGGCTCACTAAAGAAGAGTGGGACCACAATGTATACCTTGAAGCATGGAAATAACTCTCTAAAGAACTGGGAAACATACAGATTAGAATAGACAACGAGGAGGAAAAGCTCAGATGGGGGAATAATCCCACTAGAAACTTCAACATCAAAGAATCCTATGGCTACTTGGCATCTCCTACCTCCACACCTCTGGAGAAGAAATGGAAGATTATTTGGGAGAGAAAGTAATGGCCCAAAAATCCATCTTCCTCTAGCTCACAATGCACAGGAATATCTTAAACTAGGATAATTTAATAAAGAAGGGCTTCATTGGCCCCTCCAGGAGCATTCTATGTAGTGTCAATGAGGAAACCACCAACCATTTATTAAATGAATGCAGGTATGCTAACAACATTTGGAATTGGGATTTTTTGGTCTTCCATGCCACCTACAGAGACACCGTCTTCATTCTCAACACCATTGAACTCTAGCACTCTACCATCCCCAAATAACCCACAATTAACAGGGCCTGGAATCTTATCTCGGGGATGAGTTTTTAGTCCCTGTGGAAGGATCAGAATGCAAGAACATTCCAGGGAATCATCAACCAGGATGAAAGAACCATCTCCTCAATCAAATAGATGATTAGAGAATTGATCACCTCATTGAAAGTGGAAGCTCCTACCAACCCTCTAACCAGGGAAGATCTTCATATCCTTTAATTGTTGTACATCCCCATCTCCACCATTCCCCTGACATCCCAGATCCCCTCCAAAAATTTCCCTGATCAATCTTGGCTCCCCCAGAGTCCAGTACCTTGAAGCTAAATTATGATGGGGCTGCTAAAGGAAACCCTAGGATGGCAGGTTTCATAGGCATCTCCAATAATTCCAGAGGGAAAATAATCTGGGTTTATGTCATAAATATTGGCCATTCCACCAACAATGCGGCCGAAATGCAGGCCCTAGAACACGGAATTAATATCACTCGCACCAAAAATTTATGGCCTCTTATTGTCGAAGGAGAATCGACCGTCGCTACCCAAGTTTACAGGAAAATACAACACATGAGAACAACTATGTAGATTTCAAACAACTAGAGACTAGGTAAGATCCTCAGCAGGATTCAGACACACATTCATCACTCCAGGTGTATGACCTTTCAAGCAATCTAGAGACCTGGCAACCAGTGGGCGGACAAACTGGCCAATGCAGGGGTGGAGGGCTCCAATAGGCTTTTCTCGATGGCCTGGGATGAGATAATCCAAGGGACACTCAAGGATTAGTGCGCCATCATATGAGTCAAGATCATCAAGACGGGCCTGATGGGATTCAGGAGCACAGTACTCCACCTCCATACTAATCATGATACCAGCCTCCATTTTGTGTGATCGTAGCAGAGGAAGTATCGAGCATGTCATGCTGAGCCACCCAAAAGGCTTATCCATTTCTGGTAGCACCTGCAGTTTTAACTACCCCCAGCACCCCGCTCGAGTTCTCATTACTCCCCACCCCCTATCTTCTCATCTGACCCCTCCTTCCCACGCCTATGAATACCCAACCCTCTCTCCATTTTTTGCAATCGACTTTAGTATTCATACCCTCCCTTGTGGCCTTCACCCAAACTATCCCTACCTACCCTACAATCACATCTTCTACTCTAATATGTCTACCTGTTGTACCGACTCCTCAGCTAAGAGGGGAAATAATCGTGGCCATGGCCATGGAAAGAGGGCTCATTCATCGCGATGGGCTTCTCCCAGCATGACTCCCAACACCAAGGTGGAGTCCATGGCGTGACAGGCTACTATGAACTATGAGACGGTGGCCAATCTGGACACTCGTCACAAGGTTGCAGAGTTAGAAAACCAAGCCAGGTTAGTTAGCCCACGACTTTTCACTGAGGAGGTTGATGAGGAAACATTTTTTAGCAGGGAAATCTAATTGAACTGGCAAACCAAAACCATGATTGGTCTTGCCATGCAAGCCAACCACGAGCACAATAATATCTTAGAAAAGAATTTGGATGATCTCACCCAGAAGTTCACATTTTATGTCGGCGCTATTCATCGTCGACACTTCGTCACCAAATATTCTCCCCACTTCGCACTGTTAAGAAAGATGATGGCCATTGCGGACGCCTCCCCTAGTGTAAGAGAGGTCGGGGGTACCACCACCAACAAACCAACCCAGGATGACATCATTGAAGGAATAATTCCTGAGCGGCCAATCAGCTTGTAGGCTAACTCTGCCGAGGATATGTCGTAACCTGCAACCACATCAGAATTTTTTTTTGGTATGTTTTTAGTCTTTGGTTCCAGCCTCATAGTGTGCTACTACTATGTTTTCGACTCTCAAGAGCCCTTAATCCCTACTCGGCCAGCCAAGTCATCAGCGAGAGGCCTCCACGCATCCCTTTTTTCTTCAGCAATCTACCCCAATGTAACTTCAAGCTCACACATCACTTTGGGGAATATTTTTCTCTCCACCTGTAACATTTTGTGTAATGGCCATGAAATATCTTTCAGAGTTTGGCTGCTGATGCATGTCACTTGCACCAACTCACCATAATGTAATTATTCACCTCTGTTGTTAATAGAAGCATCTTATTCACAAAAAAAATAACAAAAAACACTCAAACTTGTATGCTCTTTCTCAAGTTATTTCCTCAAATGATTTTATGGTTCTTCAAGATCCCTTGATTTTCCCTCTAATTTGAACTTTGAATTGGGACCACCATCTTCTTCGATTTCAATCTTTTCTACTAGAGTTTCCATAAGGAGGTTCATGTTGTCATTGATGTTGAATACATGTGCTTCCAACCTTGCGAATCTTCCTTCTTTTGGACGATGGGGGTTATTGTGAACAGACTCATCGACCATGGCTAGGGTTTTGCAACTTTTTGGCTAAACCAATTCATGGATCCCCTACAACTTCCTATGAGATTCCCCAAATGAACCTTCTTTGATACTGACATGATTTTTAAACGATCATGGAAATTCCACTATAATAGTTCATCACAACATATCTGATAATATTATTGAAATATTTATTATTGGTTTTTCCTTATATTACAAACTATTTAGTTATTTGATTGCTTAATTAATTAAATTAGCTGAAACGCAAGAAATATTAAATAGAACGAAATGCACAAACCATCCACAATAGATACAAACATTTTTCCTAGGAAATCCTTATGGGAGAAAACCTAGCTAGAATTTGAGTTTGCTCTGCTCTCTTTTCTTTGGTATGGAAAATATGCAATTACAAAGATGATTCACTCTCTTTGGAGTTACCTGAGATTTGTGGCCTATAAATTTGCTATATAATCCTAACACTTTATGTTTTTCCCTCTTACTTCCCACTCTTAGCTTCCTTTCCCTATTATGAACTAGAATACAATAGCATGGAATGGAATTGTACTCCTTCTAATGGCCCAGCATATAACATAACCCAATATATAATTAGTGGTAACATTTGACTCCCTCAACTCTCATCCAAAGTTATGGATTTTAACATTCTAGAGTATTATTCATTGTACACACATGACTAGCTCCATATGCATTAGTAATGGTTTCAACTCACACCATGGTGGTCAAACACGGTAGGTCAACTTGCTGGAGGCATAACTTTTTCCTATGAACTGTGATTGACATAATTATTATATCAATGGAAAGGTATATAAGTGTAGAGAAATGTCTCCGGGTCTAACAGTGAAGCGAGAAAATTTTGACCCCAAAAAACATTAGTTAATGCCTTAAGGTTTCTAACCCCAATTCTCCAAATTGGGACCTACTGATAAAACTGACTCATCAATTTGATTCCTCCAATTTTTCCACTTTGAAAGTATTGAGATAGATGACAAATAATATAATGATCTAATCCAAATCATTTATCCTACTCCAAAATCCATCTAGTCTTTCATGTCTCCTATTTAAAGAAGGTAGTGGGGTTGAATTGTCAAGTAGATGTTAGCCTTCTCAAATTTAATGAAGAAGGGTCCATTTGGATGCAACTTGAAGTAATATTTTCCACCAAGAAAAGTCGAACACACTAGTGCATGGTATGAGAAGTTATAATCCAGTGTAAAAGATATGTGGCTTAGATATGCTACTTGGGAACCAACAATGACTTTACAACAATTTCCACAACTCTAGCATCATGAATGTTGAGGTGTTTTCATGTCACACTTCAAATTAAGTAATTTTGAAACAATAAGATTTTAGTCAATTCTAACATTGAAAATCTTCTTCATGTAAGGCCAGCAAGTATGGTTTCTCTTTTGAAAAGAGAGAAGAGAAGGAAATATACCGAAAAGGAATAAATTGCTCATGTGAACCTTTTCATTGGATAGCGCTATGTTGGAAACTTCATTAGCATTTTATGAAATAAAACCATACTAGATCCATCTTAACTCTGGGTCTATCAAGCACTGAGAGGGATCAAATCTCTCTAGGTGCGGACCTCTTTTTTTAATGCAAAACTTGAGGAAATGTTTACACCTCTAGATATTTGATCCCTCTCGGAGCTTGATAGATCCGGAGTTAAGATGGATCTAGGGTGGTCTAATTATTAATAATTAATAATTATAATTATTGATTTTAGTTTTTTATTTTTTTATTTAATTTGTACTTTTATGTAATTTCATTGAGTCAAAATGTTTTAATTAATCATTATAATTAATAGTTTTATTTTTTATTTTTATTTTTATTTCTATGTAATTTGACATTACAACATATCTTCTATGAGTGTCTCTCGATGTAAAAAAGTAAAAAAAAAAAATTAAATGTTTATAAAATATTTTGATTGTGAAATGAGAGATGGTTTTTCAACATGTGGTATTAATGAGCCATGGGGGGTAAAGGAGGAGATCATCTTAGGGAATAAGGATAATATTAAAAGCATTATTATTTCCAAATTCAAGCATAAGTTGTGGAACGATAAGGAGTTAGAGGGAAAAAGGAAGCTAAGATATTATAAGGAGGTGAGCAACCCCACTCTTGAAAACCAAAATTATATTTCTATCTTAACCAGTGCTAAGAATAAAATGAACATTGCAAATATTAGAACTAATTCTCATGAGCTTCGAAGTGAAACGGGGGTTGGTTTAATGCCCAAAGACCTTGGGACAAAAGAATTTCCCCTTTTGTGATACTAACATTGTTGAAGATAAAAAGCACTTTCTATTGGATTTCTCGACCCTTACTCACATTCATTCTTCTTTTTAAAACATTTGCCACACTACCAACCTTCTTCACTTGTTAAGTGTACAAAACTACACTAATCTTGGAACGTTTTTCTCCCTTTTTTTATCATTTAAGGTTCGATAGACCATATTGGTATTTGTGGATGTTAACCATCATCATCAACAACAACAAAGCCTATTTACAAGTTAATAATATCCATGTTAAAGTGGGGGTGAATATCTGTGGTTAAAAATCTTATTATATTGTAAGTATTGAGTTTTTATGTGCTTATTAATGAAATTTAAATATGGTTACAAATTGATTATTTTAATTTATATGGTAAAATGGATCTCAATTTATAGCTACTATTTATATCTATATATGCTAATGTGATAAGGGTTTAGGTATATATCAAAAGTAATTATATTTTTTTTGCTTTTATATTTAATTAAAAATATGTTATCAAATTAAATTCAAATAAAATATTTATAAAATATTTTGATTGTGAAATGAGAGATGATTTTTGAGCATGTGGTGTTGATGAGCCATGGTATTGGATCATGGTATTGTAACAAAGCATGTTTACAAGTTAATAATATCTATGATAAAGTAGACTTGAATATCCATGGTTTAAAAAAAAAATCTACATTAAAAGTGTTAAATTTTTTATGTGTGAAGTAGAAAGAGTCATAGGGCCTTGTGTAGCTCACACATGATGTAGTTTTTATACATCTTGACTGATCTTAATGGTTAAGAGCATGTGTTTCCTCCTAAAAAGTCACAGGTTCAAAACCATAGGGGGTATAGTGATGTGGGTCCCTTGTCCCACAAACAAGAGTCTCAAAATCATTATAATTAATAATTTTATTTATTTTATTTTTTTAAGTCAACATTCTATTCATGGACAGAAAAAATATTTACATAGATTACCAACATGCCTCATTTGAATAATTTAATTTTTTATTTTAGTTTTATTTTTTAATTTAATTCTTATTTTTATGTAATTTATGTGAGTCAAAGGGTGCGATCATACCAGCGTTATTGCACCGGATCCCATCAGAACTCCGCAGTTAAGCGCGCTTGGGCTAGAGTAGTACTAGGATGAAGCCCCAAGGGATAGCTCAAATGGTCGAGTTCCCGTTGCTAAGTACATTTCCATATGGAAGGTCACGGGGTCAAATCTCCTCGACGCCCTTGGGGTTAGGCCCCGAAATTAAAGCCAACGGCTGATCCCTTTGGGTGGATCTACCGAATTATTGCCCGTGGATGTAGCGGCCACTCAGTGACCATGAACCACAGCTGAAAAAAAAAATTATGTGAGTCAAAATGTTTTAATTAATAACTATAATTAATGATTTTATCTATTTATATATTTTTTATGTAATTTGACCAAGCCAAAATGTTTAGATAGAATAACATAAGAGGGCATTACAACATTTCTTCCATATGTTAGAGAGCATCTCTAAGCACAAAAATGTAATAAAATTAAATTATAAAATATTTTGATTGTGAAATGAAAGATGGTTTTTGGGCATATGGAATTCATGGAGTCATGGTATTGTAACAAATTCTATTTACAAATTAATAATATCCATGGTAAAGTGGGGGTGAATATCCATAGTTAAAAGTCTTGTTATATTGTAAGTATTAAGTTTTTATGTGTTTATTATTCAAATTTAAATATGGTTACAAACTTATTATTTTGATCTACATGGTAAAATGGATCTTCATGTATAGCTACTATTTGCATCTTATATATTTTAATGTGATAGGGGTTTAGATATATCTCAAAAGTAATTATAATATTTGAACTCAAGATTATGTGATCCATATTATGAATGTTAAGAAATATTTCTGTAATAATCACATCAAAAACTTTTTTTCAAGCTGTTTCCAACCATCTAGTGTGGCCAACCATCTAATGTGGTTCATCCTTAAATAAGGAGAGCGATGTAGAGAACTAATTCTTAACCGTTAGAATATAACAATTAGTTTTGACAAAATAATTATTATTTTATTTTTAATAAATAATATTTCTTTAATATTATACATCGCTCTCTATATTTAATTTTATGCCAAGATCTTCTTCTCCATCTTGTCATGATGGCTCGAAACACATTGAATAATATTTTAGATGGTTCGAAATGCATCGAAAAAATGTTTTTCATGTGATTATTACCGAAATTTTCTCAACATTAATTATAATTTTTTTGCTAGAACGAAGACTTTTGTGATCCATAAAGTAGATAAATGTCTTTCGGATTAATCACATTAGTTAGTTTGAAATGTCGACCAAATCCTAATGATGTAATTAATTTTTTTGCTCTTAGATTTAATTAAAAATATGTTATAAAATTAAATTCAATTAAAATATTTATAAAATATTTTGATTGTGAAATGAGAGATGATTTTTGGGCATGTGGTATTAATGGGCCATAGTATTGGCTCATGGTATTGTAAGAAAGTCCATTTACAAGCTAATAATATCTATGAAGTGGGCATGAATATGCATGGTTAAAAATATTATTATATTGTAAACATTAAAGTTTTTATGTGCTTATTAATTAAATTTAAATATAGTTACAAAATCATTATTTTCATTTATTAGGTAAAATGAATTTTAACTTAAAGCTACTACAGAGGTGCTCCATTTCCAAATCTTCGACAAGATTTGCTTGTAGGATACTTTAATGGAGCCACTCACGGAAATTCGGAGTCGCTCACGGAAATTCGGAGTCACTCACGGAAATTCTTCTGGTGGGTGGGGGTCTAATCAAGTTGTTAGGAACCAAATCATTTCACTTCAGAATTGGGATCGGATCCAAGACCAATACCAAAGTTGAATTGGTCGTTGTTTGGGCCCTCTTAACCTTAGCTAAACTTTAAAATATTAGAAGCATTCAAATTCTTGGTGACTCTAAATGTGTAATTGACTAGTTAGTAGGTCATGCATGTTTGGATGTCCTAAATCTATGAGCATGCATGAGCATAATAGTGGAAATAAAAACCCATTTTTAGGATATCAAATTCCATCATATATACAGAGAATACAACAAAGAGGAAGAAAGACTCTCAAAGAGTTCCTTAACTCAGAGCCAAGCTTCATAACATTCAAAGGACTTGATGGCAGCTCTGTCCAAGAAACACACTCCCTTCCCATAGCATCAATGAGCTAAATATCAGCTTCCCTAAGGGATGATATTCAAAAACCACTAAGAAAAAAGTACAATTTATCAGCCCTATGGGTCAACACATTTCTGGCAACCAAACATCCACAGCAAAACAATTTGCAATGCCACATGCAAAAGCAACGTGTCATAGATTTGGAATTTTTGTAGACATACTAGTTGAGTTGATTGCATTAAAAGTCAAATCAGTTTTAATATTCTCTACATGTATATAAAACAAAATTGTAAGTTCATGGCGAATTTGTAGCCAATAACTCATAGACAGTTAAAATATTGCAAATATAGTTGTTGTTATGTAAATGTAAAAATCTGAAAAGTAGCAAAATGTTGTAGTCTACATTGTAAGTTTTTTTATTTTATCAACAACAAAAAAAGGTAACTTTTTGAAGCGTAAAAATAAATAAATAAAATTATATATATATATATATATATATATATATATATATATATTATTTTAATGTGATATTTATATTATAATTTTCTTTTATCCAAAAACATACTCTTAATTTTATTAATAAAAACAAAATTACACAAGCACTACAACATTTCCCGAGCTCTATATTACTTTTAACATTTTATTATAATTAAATTGAGTTTGGTCACTATAGAAGTTTTGGAGAAGGATGGAGGCGAATTCCATGGCGGCTAGGGTTTCCTGCTTTCAACACCAGGCGTTCTGGTCGGCGGTCTCTTGGGACTGCGACTCAGTTGGCAAGCGATTCGGGGGAAAACCCCCTGTCAACACTATGCTTCTGGAATGGTTGTGTTGGCCCATGGCCCTTTCATTGGCCACACCCTGTCTCCCCTACAACCCTCTCGGCCTCACTGCGTGGCGGGTTTTGGAGGCTCGCTCCAGACACACTCATTGCTTCGGGATACGGCCCCACAAGGATGCTTACAATGCTACGTGTGGGGATCTGTTGATGGCGCATAGCCACGATTACGGGCAGCACAGTCCAACATTGAAACCGGCGGACTCTTGGCTCGACAGGGCACATAGCAATCTATGCATACCGCATGTCGGAATAGTCTGATATTTCACAGAAGCATATTATGCCACCATGACACCTGACTCTTAGAGGACAGTGCATTTGCACTCTGTGCAGTTTCCTATGGACGACCACACTGCTTACATTAGCAATAAGGTATGCTTTGTTCGATTTCAAATATTCATTAAGCCTCCTATGGGCAACAGTATAATAATATTGGTTCAAGATAGTGATGGAGTGATTGATCTGAAGCATATTATCAATCTTGTAATGGGTTACCCTTGCTATATGTAATCTCTGATATATGGTGGGAGATCACTCCAAGCCCCTGACCCATTATCAGAATACTCCATCAGTTTTGGATCCACCATTACTCTCAACCTAAGATTGAGAGGAGGAACCACACATGGAACCACTAGAGGAGCAAGCACTTCCAAACCAGAAACTCCATCAGGAACCTCATATAGGAACATTCTGAAAGGGAAAAACAAAGCAACAACAACCGCTGAACCAACAGAGAGTTGCCCCAAGCCATACATCATGGAGCAACAAAACTGTGTGCCTGAATAAAAATAGAAACTCCTGAAATAGAAGAGAATCGATCCACATATGAATCCCAAGCTATAATATGCAGATTCAACTGCTACTGGCCTAAATCTATGGAGCTTTTTCACTGGATCTTCACCAAATGGACCATGGAATGTGAAATCCATCTCTACTCCAAAGGCTTCTTCATAGTCAAGTTCTCAGCACCGGAAGTGAGAGATGCTATTATGAGGGTTGGACCGTGGTTCTGGGGCTCTACCGGCCTATTCATCACCCCATGGTTCCCCAAATTTGATGCAAACACAATGGAAGTATCTAGAATGTAGGTATGGGTCCGACTCTACAATATACCACTTCTTTTTTGGCAAGAATGTGTGCTTGAAGGCATTGGAAACATCCTTGGAAGATATATCAAAACAGATACACAACGACTAGAGGAATGTGTTAGGGTCCCGTGATTTAGCAGATTGGTAGACCAAATGCACAGGGTAACATGAAACCAGTCTTTGGAGTCCTAGGACCTAGCCTTCCTGGACTCAGAGAGGGCTCTCTCTATTGAATGCAAAGGATGTGAACTTGTTTGCTTTAGATGGTTGATTTTAGGCTAGTTGTGAAGTTTAGGGTTTTGTTTGTTTAGTTGGGTTGGGTAAAATGATCAAGTGGAATAGGTGGAATGAAAGGTTATTAAATAATTGGGTTGTGGAGTCTATGAAAGTCATGGATATCTCAACAATGAGTCAGAGTGCATCACAGGGAAAATCTAGTGTAGTCAATGGATCTTTTAAGGTTATGTGTGAAGTGAAATGGACATTTAAGTTGGGGAAACAAGGTAGGGCAAAGGGCAGTTAAGAATCCTTTGTCATATACCCGTAAACAAGAAGGTCTCAAATATTGATAAGAAAATTATAATAATCACAAGATAGGGCAAACCATTTACTCAATGACAATACTTTAAACAAATAGACATCCAAGATGAACAATTTAGTGAAACACAGAAATCAAGAAATCCTATCTAACTTCAGTGATTTCACCTTGAAAGTTTGAAAACATATAAGATGACAAATAACTTTAACCAATGAAGAGGGAACTCCTAGAAATCATCAATCAAGCTATAAATAACCTTGAGGAAAACTGATAAGTATGGACAAAGGGCAAGATCAAAACAAGACCTCCTTGGCTTAACCTAACAAGTAATACTTCAAAGAGAGATTTCACAAACAAAGTTTAGATAGCATCAAATAAGCAGGGCTTGCCATAAAAAATATTTTTAAACTAGCATATTAATCCATTGATGAAATAAACAAGCATAAGGAGGCCTAAGGAGCAGCTAATAATTCCTTAAACACACCCAGTAGAGGAAAACATAAAGACAATAGTAACAGGAAGGACTAAGGTGCCTCAAACAACATTTCTTAGCCTATATTTTTCTAATCTACTGAAACATAGAAGGATGGACACAGTGATAAACAAGAAAACATGAAAAAATTAGAGACACATCACCATCACCAAGCTTAGGGATCCTGCAAGCAAGCTTTCATCATCATCAATCAAAGCATATCATTCACAAGCCCCATAACACCAAATTACTCTTCAACCTCAAAGAACCATGTATTGCTCTCAAAAATCATCAAATGCCAACATTAACAATGATTCCTCACTGCTCCTTTTAACAAGAAAGGAGGATAAAAACCTAATAAAGTATTTAGAAGCCTATTGGCTAATCAAAAATGTCACTACTGTCCTTGAGACCTTGCAAGGCCCAAGGCACAAAATATCTAAAACAAAATATCTTTTCGGGCATTTTTAGCAAAGAAACTGACATTTGAGGTCCGACAAGCCTCCTAAAACTTTCCAGCGTACATTGTTGACTTTTCCTCTACTAAGGGCGCAGCACTATGTTTTAAGATGAATTTCCATGCCAAGGGCGTAGCACAGGAGCAAGAAAAATGGGTCATCTTGCAACAGTGTTTTGAAGGCCTTCCCGATATCGGAAAAGGCTCTGTGATGGTCCGTTGGAAAGCCCTTTGAGTATAATTTCCAAATACATCATTGGTTCTCTAATTTGACCTCTGAAACCTTTTCAAAAATCAAAATTTCCAAGGCTGGTAAAGGCGCAGCACATGTCCTAAAAAGCAGGCAGAATGGTGAAAATTAGGGTGTTTTTGACCCTTTTGGAGGACCAAAACAACTCCAATTGGTTTGAAACTTTGTGAGCATGCTATATTTGAGATGAGGATTCCAAAAATGTGAGCCTTTCCCCCTAAATATGCTCTGAGAAAAAGCATAGCACCATGTGTGCTACCCCATTGGCCCTCAAAATTAGCAAAAAAAAAAAACTTGTCAAAATTCTCCCAAATTTGGTGGATGAGTGTCTCATGGGTTTTGGGAGATCTGTAGAGAAGCTTGTGCCAAGATTCCAAGCCTAGCTTGGCCTTTTTCTTCTTTTAGTGCTTGAATTTCAATGAGGGCTTCCTTCAATTTGGCACAAGCAAGTTTGTTTTTCATTGCATAATGCTTGGTCATCTTTTTTCTGGAGAGCAAGGCCCCTTTTTATCTTCTTAAAGTACTTGTGTTCATTCTTGTAATACTGAATGATACATTGTGCCATCTCAAAATCCCTCTCCCACTCCCTGATTTGTGCATCTTTGTAGAAATTATATGCACAAAGCATGCATATGTCCTTTATTCACCTGATCTCACACTATTTAACTTTATGCAAAATACTGAATCAATTCCACTTGTTAATCTTTTGCGGAAAAAATTAATTGCACACACATGTTAAGCATAAACAAAAATAATCAATCGCACATAACATAGTTTTTAACCGGGAAAACCTGAAGCTGAAAACCCCAACTATATATTATGTATCATGGAATCATATGACAATCCTCATACAAAGCTTATCAAGATCTCAGTACAGTACAATTGTCATACACTAATCAGGAACAATCTTGAAAATCCATGCACCAATATCTGCCTCCTGCTAGCCTGCCTCCACTGCGTAATCCCTGCTGAAGAATAGCTCTGAATGAATTCGAATTACTCCATCCTTGACTGTGCAATCCTCATTGGCATCTCCACTGAGTGTGTGATGCAATCAATGCATCACGATAGTCACAACAGATAGTCTATCTTGCCCTTTCACCTACTTCTCCACTAGGTCTCCACTGAAATTTCCATGCACTGTAGTTAACTATTGTATTGTTTAGTTGATTAATTAGTTATTATTTGTGAATTAATTAACTAATTTATTCACTCCACTCTCACTAGTGTATCCTTCAGTTAGACTAGATACAACTAGCTCAACTGAGTCTAACTGAGTTAAACTAAATACAACTCCATAACTACTTCTTCCAACTGTGTCATAACTCTGCCACTTGAGTTCTAACTAAGTCCTCCATGCATTAGCTCCAGTAAACCCTTAGGAATAGCGTAATTCCTTCTGTCAGCTGCTGTGCCACATCTGTGCACTGAACTGAAGTGCTCCAAGAGAATAAGTTGTTGTTTAGAGTCCGATTATTATTAAGAGCTAATAATAATCGACATGCATCTATTTTTAGATTGACGATCTATAAATAGACTTCGCCCAATATTCTAAAAATAGAATTTCATCTATTTTTCCAACTTGATAAACCATCCACAAATAGCATCCTGCAACTTCTGAAATATGATCACCATGTCTAAAAATAGACTTGCGCCAAAAATAGCCTTCGGGCCCACTTAGTGAAGGCGACTCTTTTCACTAAGTTCATCATCTTGTTGAATCTCAACAATCTTTGCTTTGGAGAAGTAGTCTAGTGGCCACCTCCTCATCTTCATTATCACTGTCTAGGTCAATAAATTTAGGCTTTTGAGTATTTTGCTTTCTCCCCTTACCTGGCTTACCCTTGTCCATATTTTCTTTGCCCTTGTCAAGCCTTTGAGCTAATGTAGGTGGCAAGATCCCTTGCCTTTTGGAGGCAGCAAACACTTGTCTTGATCCTCTTTGATATGTGAGAGGAAGAAACTCAAATTTGTTTACTAGAATGCTCTTACCATGCCTGATCTCAAGATTGCCTTTCCTTTCATCAATGATATCTACATTCATGTCTTCTTCATTTTGTTCTTGGCTGCCCTCTTGAGAGGTACTTTCATTTTCCTTCATGTTAACATTACTGTCATGATCTTCACCACTGTCATCCACCTCTTGAATGTCCTTTTGGTTCATATTTTCACTGTTGTCATCATTATTAGTTCTATCAGTCATCATTTTTCTTCTCCATCATCCTCTTCTATGTTTGCAACATTATCATTGCCATCATCATTTTTTGTGTTGTCACTGTTAGAGGTGTCTTTGTCAGTGTCTTCATTACTGTTTTGAGAATTTTCATCATTTCCATCCTCTTCCATATCTTATGCATTGTCATTTTGTTCTAAATCGTCCTCTTTATCATTGTCATTTTTTTGCCCATTTTCATGCTTACTGTTTTCATATTCATCATTGTCATGTTCACTGCCCTCTTCTTCTAATTATGCCTCTGTCTCTTCTTTTAATTCTGCCTCTGTCTCTTGATTGTCATTTGTTTCTTCCTCCTCATTTGGCTCACTGCCTTCTTCTTCTTCACTGTTCCGCTCATTTCCTTTGTCCTCCTCTTCACTATTTGTCTCATTACCTTTGTCCTTCTCCTCATTTTTTGGCTCATTGCCTTTGTCCTCCTCTTCACTGCTTGGCTTATTACTGCTTTCTTGTTCTAAGCTGTCTTCTTCTTCATAATATACCCCTATTTCTTTATTTTTATCATCATCATTTTCTTCCTCATGGTTGTCATTTTCTGTTTCCTCATGATTGTCATTCTCTGCCTCATCATCTATTTCTTCTTCCTCAATGTCCTTTGTTTCTTCCTCATCATCATTTTCTTCATTTTCACTTTCTTCTTCTTCATCATTTGTCCTTTCTTCTTGACTATCATTTTCCTCTTATTCTTCATCACTTTCTTCTTGTTCTGATGCTTTAGGGGAAGGTGAAGGAGGGAATTTCTCTTGGGGAGAGGATTCATGTGTGGATGAGGAATCATGGTCAGTGGGGGTTGATGGAGGAAATGAGGAAGGTGGATGAGATGATGAGGGTAAAATTTGCAGAGGAAGAGGCTGTGGATTTGTGAAAACATCATGGGCGATGAATACTTCCCATGGGATACCATGTTGCTCTAATTGATGCAAAACAATCATCTTGATAAGAGAATGGTGGAAAAGACTCTGCATTTGTTGTGAAGGAGGCCACTTTTGCACGATGTATGACATATTGTCAATACTTCTATAAAGGTAATAAGGAAAATTCAGTAGCTTGGCCCTAGTGAAGTGCATAAGAAGTCTTATATGGTAGGAATAAAGTCTAGAAAACCTCCCCTCGCATGTAAAATACTTCATGATGACTTCATTAAAGGGGCATATCTTTCCAATAGATGGGAAAGGGAAAAATAGTCTTGCAATCATCTTGGTATCTTGGTTTCAAGAAAGGCTGGTAATGGCTCAAGTCCAATTTCACCTATTTGAACCATTTTTCTCCCATACAAGTTATTCCAGTGGCCATAGCAATTGTATTGGTGCATAGCTCAAAATTTACCCCAGCTAGATGCACTTGATGGTTATTGTTAAGTCCCTATATTAATAGTGTAGTCCCTTATTATCTTAGTGTAACCCCATTATTGTTATCGTTGTACCCTTGCAACCCCCATATTATTATTATTGTGCCCTTACATTATTATTGTTAGGTCGGCTAGGATTACATTGTGGCCCCATAGGCTCCTATATATAGAAAGGACGTTCTGTCATTTGTATCATCCAAGAATTGTTCATTCTTGTAATGTATTGGAGGTTTCCCCCTCGAAGTGGCTTATTTCTAAGGCGTTGATATCTCTTTTCTTCTATTTTTGGAGCTGGTTTCACAACATTTGGTATCAGAGCTTTGGATTCTAGGGTTTTGCTACTCCCAACAATTCATCGTGGATTTTTCTCTATAACTTTTTTTCTAAGAAGGTTCAGAAGCTGAAATTTTTAGAGTGTGAAGCCAAAATCTGGAGGAACATTGTGGAAAATTTTTAGAGCTTCGTTCGCAATATTTTCAGAGATATGATCTGTGGAAGTTAGGGATTTTTACAGGCTCCTAAATTTCACTTAAAAAGGTCATCATTGAATTTTCGCTATAACTTTTGTTCTATGAAGGTTCAAAATTTGAAATTTTTAGAGCGCGAACCTAAAATCATAAGGAACATCTTCACAAAATTTTAGAGCTTGGTTCACAATATTTCCGGAGATATGATCTGTGGAAATTAGGTCGTTTTCAGACACTCCAATTTCATCTCAAAGAGGTGAGCGTGGGAAAATCTTCATAACTCTCTCTCTGAGCATCGGATTGGAATTTTGTAAAAAGTGACTGGAATTACACGGGATGTAGTTTCCTTTCCATAAATTTCAGAGCCAAAGGAGCAAACAGTGACACGTGGCAAGTCGTACAATTTCGCTCTACTGAACCAGTCCATAATTAGGTCATTATGGAAGATTGGACATAAATTTATCTTGAAGAATCCAAATCAAGTCAGACCTATGGCATTCGAAATCGAATTCAGAGGAATACCTTAGGGCCAAATTTCAAATATTGAAGATCCTTAATCACAGAGATAATTCAATTTCAATATCAAGCTCCACAAAAGTAAGAAAAAGGTGTGTATTTGGTTTTTAAAATTGCATAACGTTTGTTTGAAAAAGCAGTTTGAAGTGATTCCAAGGGAATATTTTAGAATTTTTATCAGTATTGGATTCTAAAATGCTTCAAAAAAATAATTCCATACCCATTAAGACCTCAAAAAGCAATACTATGATGCATGAAGAGGAAGAATTGAAGTATGAGATATCAAAATTATGGTACCAAGTGCAACAAATTTCGATCTTACGAAGAGCAACCAAAGATGACATAGATGGTTTAAAAGCAGAAATGGAGGCTAATTTGGATGGTTTGAAGGATCAAATAATAGCTAATACGGATGATAAATTAGTGGAAGATCACATCGAGCAACAACAACAAGTTCTCCAACTCTCAAAGGATAACCTAACTTTGGTGCAGAATCTAATGAAACAACAGGAAGATCAACATCACATCGAAATAAGTTCTGAAGAAGTCACAGAAACAATAACTCGACAAGTACGATCAATTTCAGCGTATCTCAGCAAGTGGAAGAACCTTCCTGTAGAAGATTCCACATGGGAGGATGAGAATTTTATACAAAAGCATCAAGAAATAATCAAGCGTTGAGGACAACACTTGTTAGAAGGAGAAGGGCATGTTAAGTCCCTATATTAATAGTGTAGTCCCTTATTATGTTAGTGTAACCCCCTTATTGTTATTGTTGTACCCTTGTAACCCCCATATTATTATTATTGTGCCCTTACAATATTATTGTTAGGTCGGCTAGGATTACATTGTGGCCCTACTAGGATTACATTGTGGCCCCATGGACTCCTATATATAGAAAGGAGGTTTTGTCATTTGTATCATCCAAGAATTTTTCATTCCTGTAATGTATTGGAGGTTTCCCCCTCGAAGTGGCTTATTTCTAAGGCATTGACATCTCTTTTCTTCTATTTTTGGAGCTGGTTTCATAACAGTTATGGAGGTTGAGGATAAAAAGTCTGGTCAACTCAAGGTGACTTTGGACTCTTTGTACCTTCTCACAGAAATCAAAACAACCTACCTCTTGTAAATATGCAACTGAGGTAGGGGAGGTTGTCAACTCCTTGGTGTTCAAAGGTTCAAATATGTTTTCTCTTCCACCCTTTCTCTATTGTCCCCTAGGCCTTTGGCTTCCTTCTCCATTGTCACTACTGCCTTCTCTTGGAATTTTGTTTTTTTACTCTTGCTTTGAAAACAAAACCATGAACTACTTGTGAAATGATATGGAGAGGGAAAGTGAGATGATAATGAGAATGGCAGTGATTTTCAAGTGAAGGAAAATGATGATTGATTAGCAAAGCAGTCTCAGTGTATCTTTATCATGTAGATGGGTGAATGTTCTTCAATCAGCAGAGTTTTTTAGCATGGTGACCAAGCCTTTCTCTTCCTTTAGGGTTTTTAACCTTTCTCTCTAAGTTCACCCTTTAAAATAGTATGAAAGGTGGAAATAGATCTAAATACCTCTTAAAGAGCCCTCAGTAGGTTCCAAGCAGAGACATGGAGGAGCTCTGAGCAAATTTGGAGGCTTGCATAGCTTGAAAATCTTCCTGTCTAAATGCGTAGCACAGGAGCGCAGCACTCAGGCCAGTCGAGTTAGCCCTGCATGGGCTGTCGGGTTGGCCCTAAATGTAGCATAGGAATGTAGCACCGATGTCGGGTCCTTCCAGGCAGAGCCTGAACGAACAAGCGCGTAGCGCCGTGTGGTGCTGCACGTTGTCGGGTCGGCCGGTCGTTGTTGAACATTGCAAGCGCATAAAATTTTGAAGGTGCAGTAGTCGGGTGTTAGGCTTCTACACGCTGTCATGTGCTGCTGAACGTGCCCAGCGCGTAGCAGCTCGGGCCTGTGGGGCCTCTGCATGTGCTGCAATCAGGTAGCGCAAACGCGCAGCTCCGGGCGGAGTGGTCAGGCGGTCCTGCACACAGTTAAACGTGTAGCACCATTACACAGGAGCGCGGAAATCCGTTATACCTTACACAGGGGTCATGCACAGGCGCATAGCACTGTGTTCCAGGAGCGTAGCGCCATGTTTCTTCTGCCCTAAGTCTTGCCAGAAACCCTGAAATTTTTTTTTTTTGAAAATCTTCCACTCTCTTTTGCAAATGAGAAATGGGCTTGAGTGATAAACAATGGCTTTTTATACCTTTGAAAAAATAATTTAAAACCAAAAACCCACCTTTGCTAATGTTTTTTTTTTTTTAATATTTTTATCCCTTTACTAATATTTCTTTTACCTTTGCAGTAGGTGACTTTAGGCACACAAAAAATGATCTCTTTGTGGGTGGTCTAAAAATATGATTTTATTCCCCTCTCACTGATTTTGATAGTGATATCTCTATTTTGAAAAATATTGTGAGTCATGTCCACTATGTCTTCTCTTGGCCACTTTTGTTTTGCTGCAGGTGCCTATAACACATTTTCCTTTGATCCCTTTGTCTTTGTTTGGATTTTTACAACCCTTAATAACTCAACAGGGATTTCATGGTTAGCATGATTTTCCATTTCTGAGACTTAACCTCATGCTTTCCTTATTTTGATCATTTTTGAGACCTTTGACTGCACTTTGAAAGTTTAGGCTCCTTCATACTTATACTCTTTACAATTTCTCCCTTTGGTGCAGTGAAATAGTGTTTCCTTGAAAAACCATGTAAGTCACCTTCTGATATCATTTTTCAACTTATGCATGTTGTCATCAAGGAGGTCTCTCTCCTTCATTTCTAGTTTCAATAAATTTTCAATTTATACACAGTTGTGTTGATGTACCTCTATCCTTGTGGTTTGGTTTTGGCTCCTTGCCTGGCAACACTGTTTTTCCAATCAGTCATAAAAAACCCTAATCTTCTTTGAACATAGGCATGATGTCTCTCCTTTGCTGTGAATGTCCTTTGTGATGATTTACCCTCTTAACTTACCTCTATTTCTATTGATGGCCATCTCATTTATTCCTGTAGAAATTTCTAAGATGGGCGGCTGTCCTTTGCAGAAGTTGTGCTTTGATCAAGGAGGTCTCTCTTGAATGTTTTTCCATCAAACTTGGACAAACAGTTGCTTACCTCCCTTTCCATTTGATTTACCTTCTTGGCACATGAAACACTTTTATTTTTAGAAAACCAAAACAATAAATAACCTATGAAACCCTACATGACCTATTGGGAGGGCTTTTGGACTTGGCCTTTGGCTGAAAACTTGACTTAGGGTTTTTAGGTGTAAAACAAAGTTTTGACAAACCTTTATGTATTGCAGACCTAGAAACTGATGACTTTGATTTATCTAAAGAGCCTAGAAATTTAGCTTAAAACCACCAATGCTTGAGGCACTTGGTGAATAGGGGAAAATGTTAGGCTACTTGGCAATCCAAGGTGTAAGTAGAAGGGTTAGGCAAGTCAAAACAGAGGGGTAAGGCATAGGTGGCAAACATAGTGAGAATGAGTGGCATAAGTCCATGATTTGGTCTTCTGGGAGTGATAGGTTGGCCATGACTTGATAGAGTAGTAAAATAGTGAAAAATTTATCCTGAGGATAATGAAGGTAGTGAGATTTCTAGAACACACAATATTCATGAATTTTGTTTCTAGAAATCTGGCATAAACATTTAGTCATCTATAGAAAGAAAAAAAGATTACTGATGACTAATAGTGGCTCCACTTGGGGAGGGCAGCTCCTTTTCAGGAGGTGTCCAGAATTTCAGATCTCTTGGTTTTATGAAGACCAGTGCCTCATCCATTGGGCATTATTTTCTTCATTTCTTTTGTTGATGCTTGCTTGAAGTTGTGATCTCAATAATCTAAAACACATGATTACTCCAACTTCATCTCTACCTACCCATCTACTTTGTCTAGCATTTTTTCTTCCTTGGGTGCACTTGAACTGGCAATCCCTTGACATTTTCTTCCTTTGAAAACAAAACAAACTATCTACTTCTACTCTTATTACTTCCAAGGGTTCAGATTATGCTAATGAACTCTCTTTATTCTCTACCTAGTCTACCTGACTGTCAAGATTGAACTGTATGATAGACTTCATTCTCTAAGCTATAGACATGAAATTGAAAGCATGGTTTAAATCAGGATTAGGCAATCTAACTTACCATGGGTTGTGGCATTAGAACAAGCTGCACACAAACATTATTTTCACAAAAACAAAACTAGAAGGTATGAGGGCAGTGTTTCATCATTAGTTAATCATCCCTATCCTTCTCTTTGGTTCAATTTTAAGCATGTGGAACCAGTATCTTTCATTCCTAATCTATTTCCTTTTGATAAGTCAAGCTTAAATGATTTGACCAGCATTCTTTCACTAACCTATCAACAATAAATTGAAAACATGCTCAGCCATGATTAGGCTAGATGACTGAACAAGACCTTCTTTTTGAACAAGTAGTGGCATTTAGGCTTGCAAGTCACTTTCAGCATCACTATTTTTTAGGTATGGGGTTGTACCTTTTCTTCAAATCTGCCCTTTTTTTTTTTTTAATGCAGTGTTATATACAATGAATGAAAGTTCTAAACTAGGATTCTTGACAGAAATAGTGTTTGTTAGGTACCTATATTACTAGTATAGTCCCTTATTGTTGTTAGTGTAACCCCCTTATTGTTATAATTGCACCCTTGTAACCCCCATATTGTTTTTTTTTTTTTCACAAG
>JAXQQM020084018.1:0-21255 GCA_034641835.2 Pinus albicaulis
AATAAAAAGCTGAAAAGAAACCCTAGGGTTTGAAGTAGCTGGATATGTAGGAATATGAAAAATGACAGCGGTCGTAATTGAAAACCCGTGTGGAGTCATCAATTGTTAGTATGAATCTTTTATCAAAGTGTACGAAAAAAGACAACTTTAGCTACACATAACTAATAGCCCTAACATCAAATGTGGCTGCCAATATCTTCAGATCTGCAGTTAGTTGATGAAGACAAGAGCTGCAAAAAACTAGATCTATGCATAGAAAGACATTAAGCAGTAAAAAGAAGGGTTTGCTCCATATATCCAATAAAGAAGACAAGAACAATTTTTGAAAGAGTTTTTGTATTAAGGGCACCTGGGAGGAAAACAAGAAGATGTTTCCAATTCTCCTCAATGGGATGGGTTCTTGGAAGTCCTCGGCACTTCAGATCTAGCATTTCTCTCTCCTGTTGGTGTAGAAAACCCAGACAAAGATAGAACTCAAATGGAGCTCACACAGCAAATAATGGAAAATATGACAATGACAATGGCTCAAAGTCAGACCAAGAGTTTAGATCCAGAGTGATCTAATAGGCAACAAAAGGTGAAGAATGGTAGGAAAAACCCTCCTATTTATAACAAATATTGGGTCATTCTAGATCTTGGTGCATGATTAAAATAACATTAACCAAATCTAGATCCACCTTTTATGGAATATTTTATTATATTTGTTGGAGGGAAAGGTATTTGACTTGGGTCAAATCCCTTTTATTTGTGAATAATAAATAAATAAATGATTTATTTATCATTTTAAGGAAGAGGTTGAAAGATAATCAAATAAATAATGATTTATTTAATCATTTATGGGTGATTTAGTCATATTTGACAAGGAATATTATTTAAATAAGATTTAAATAATTATTCCTAGAAAATAATAAGATAAATAAAGATTTATCTAATTAATTTCTTTGTTTTGGGTTAAACATGACCAGGAAAATCAAACAAATATAGTTTTGTTTAATATTTCCTTTTGGGGTTTCCTGTTTAGACCATAAACAACCTAATAAATGTGTTTTATTAAGTTATTTTACATAGTGAAAGCAATTTTACTTAGGGTAAAATTGGTCTTACATGGTGAACTTGGGTCCATCTAATGATAGTAGGTTAGATGACCAAAAAATGGTGTAACAAAAAAGGTGTTGCAAAATATTGATACTATGGCATACAAATTGGAGCTTCTTGCTTATTCGCGAGTGCATCTAGTTTTCCATGTTTCATGCTTAAAGAAGGTTATAGGGGAAAAACTTCTAGTTCAAACAATATTGCTAGAAATTGATGAGGAAGGAAAAATCATATTGGAACCTGAAGTAGTCATGGAAACAAGAACTTGAAAGCTACGGAATCGATCAATTTCAGAGTATCTCAGCAAGTGGAAGAACTTATCCACTGAATATTCTACATGGGAGGATCAAAATTTTATACAGAAACATCCATAGCTACTCAAGCGTTGGGGACAAAACTTTTTTGGAGAGGGGCATGTTAGGTCCCTATATTACTAGTATAGTTCGTTATTGTTGTTAATGTAACCCCTTTATTGTTATTGTTGTACCCATGTAAACCCAATATTGTTATTATTGTGTCCTTACAATATTATTGTTAGGTCGGCTAGGATTATATTGTGAACTTCTATATATAGAAGGAGGTTTTGGTAATTTGTATCATCCAAGAATTTTTCATTTATGTAATGTATTGGAGTTTGTCCCATTGAAGTGGCTTATTTCTAAGGCGTTGATCTCTCTTTTCTTATATTTTTGGAGTTGTTTTCATAAGAGAGATGTACTCCATTCAGTTGCTGACGAAGAGATAACCATCATTTCGTCTTGTGAAATGGTACCAATAATAATAATAATGGGATTTTTAATTAAAAATTCAGAAGTAACCAAGGAGGCTGTTGGATCAATACCATCATTTGTAGGAGAAATATTCACTTTTTTTTGTGGCTACCGAACATGGGTATAAATTTGAATAAGATATTCAGGTGAATTATATTGATTAAAACTTCCTAATTTCGAATTGAGAAACCAATCCCATTGTTGATACATGTTGATGGTGGTTGTATGATTTTTAGAAATGTCTTTCTCTAGAAGTTCATCAACAACTTATACAAATTCCTTCTCAATATCTTTTGAATATTTATATGGAATGACTATCAATGATTTGGGTGTAGAAGCTTTTGTAGATGATTTTCACTAGTTGTTAGTTTCAAAATGAGTGTCAAGGATTCCTTTCATTATTCCTTGAATGTGAGTAAACTCAGGTACATATCAAGAGAGAACCCTTCATCCTTTTGGAATTATTCCTCATGTGTCTAAACTCTACAAAAAATATCATCATAGGGATACTTTTCATGTATATATTTCTTCATGCTGACTGTAATGAAATGGTTACCGACAATCCCTTAGGAATCGTGATATTTAAGCGGGATTATGTATAACTTGTTGACATGCAAAGTCAAGAGTTATTTCTTGGCATGCATGATATTTTACAAAGAGTAAATACTAATCCAGCTGGGAAAGTTGCGCAAGGTATTTTTATAGATTTTATGTAAATTACTAGCAATGATGGTCTTTATTGTTTTTTTATGATAACTCCTTTAAAATTAATCTATTAGGAAAAAATATATGTAGGTCATGCCGAGATTCGTGACATGCATATATTATAAGATAGGAAACTTTTTCTTCAAAAAAAATAGTCACTTATTAGAGAGATGTGAAATTTGGCTACTCCAGATATTAGAGGGGGTTTAGTGTGAAACAAATTCTCATGAATGGGAATTAAGACATAATGGAAAATTTTGAAATTTTTTTTACCATAATTTCCTCCCAGAGTTTTGAATTATAAATATGAATGGACAGTGGCTTAGAGGTGTTCCATTTCCAATCAATTAAATGAAAAGAAATTGAAAATAAAATTATGTCAATGATGTAAGTTGACATATAATATGGAGGTTTTATTTATAGCCCTGGAGGCTCTACAATTGTTGACTTGTTTACATTTATTTTTGCATAAGTTGGTAACCCAATTGAAGGAAAGGCCATCTAGATTTTTATGGATAAGAGTAACCTAGTCTAAAGTGAAATGGGTAGCTCATTTTCTACTAACAAGTCTGTAGCACGTGACAACCACAAAGGCTACTCCAAAATATAAAGGGGAATCTGCCTTTGAAATTTCTTCTTTAATTTTTTTCTCATTAATTCTCCAAGGTTCTATCAAGTCATGCATATTTTTTCATACTCAATACATTATTTCTAAGTGAAATTATGAATAAATTCAACATTGTATTGGAGTGGAGGCTTAGGAATTTTATACATAACCTAGAAATTATCAAGACGAAAGGAACCCACTATGATGCCCCCAACAATGCATATAGAATGTGTAGGCACATCTACATGGTTTACGACCCAAGGAATCATATTAGCATAGGATAGGATTTTGGGCCGCATGATAATATTATGCAGGGTTGACTTTGAAACTTGGCAAAAGGTGGTATCTCAACCTTCAATTGCTCCAATGTTTTCCAACTCTACCTCCTCTAAGCTTCCTGGATCTTAATCTTCAAGTAACTTATATATATTATACTAGGTAGACATGTCATCTTCTACTTTTGAAATGAATATTTGAGAGAATAAACTGGCATTTGGATTTTTGTCATATCGTTCCTTTAACGTTGGGTGCTAAGTTCTCTACACCTTTTTATCCTTCTTTCCCATGGTTTGCGTTTTAGCGAAAATTGCAAAGAAAAAGGCCCGAATTGCAAAGACGAATAAAATTTCAGGGATTTGTTTAGCATTTTAAATATTATTGATAATTTAAAAACAAACCATCAATACAATCCACTCAACTGATTAAATTCCATTAATGTTTGAATCCTTCTAATTTCATGCAAAATCACTTCTTATTTATACTTGTATTATTTAATTATCAAAGGACTTGTATTTTCCCTTAAACACACCTTATTTTAATCATGTAGATTAAACCTTTATTATAGGTTAGTATTGATTACATCTTAAGGAATTTCCCTTTGAGAAGAACTCCACCAATTGCCACTTTTCACTCTTTTGCACCATCAAATCCATTGTTAGACGATTGAGAGTTATTCCACCCTTAGATATCACTTTTTTAACTATAAAACAAATCTTGATTTCTATAGCCATTCAACTTATTTATCTTTAAAATAATAATTATAACCCATGAATATCTCTTCCTCTAGGGAGGGTTTGGACAAATAAAGGGAAGAACGTGGACAAAATTATCTTCTTATAAACACACATTAATAGTGAACGAGGCAAAATAATGGATTTTATCAATCAAGTTCATCAAGAGAGTAAGATATAAGATATATTTTGTATTTAGAACATTTTTTTATTTAGAAATACATACAAATATTTTGATATTTCAGCCCCAGATAGGGTTTCCACTATAAGATATATAACATTATGTTCCATGTATTGAGATGCTTTGATATTGGAATATGCTGTAATATAATGATCATTCCAAAAAACAAACCTTGAAATATTTTCGAAGTAAGATAGGATGGATTACATAATATTGATTATTCAGTTGTGATATTACTAACTACGAGTCTATCTTGGACAACCAACCTGTGAATATCGAGAGATGATGAACACGTTATTTCAGATCAGGGCCTTCTCTGATTATTTGCCTATGGTGTTGTTATTTATAT
This sequence comes from Pinus albicaulis, assembly GCA_034641835.2. Classification (NCBI taxonomy): domain Eukaryota; kingdom Viridiplantae; phylum Streptophyta; class Pinopsida; order Pinales; family Pinaceae; genus Pinus; species Pinus albicaulis. Next base: position 4,718 of record JAXQQM020084018.1, read on the forward strand.
TGACCAATATCCTCACATTTTCCTGCAATGCTAGGCCACGAAACCATCAATTTTAGGTGAGTTTTAATTTTTTTTTAGAATTGAGATTTATGTGATTTTAATTGAATTGATTTTTGTTCAAAATGTATCACATTAAAAAAAATTCAATAATTAAAATGGCTTCCAATGCCAAGTTGGTTCATGAGAGAGGCATTAATTTTTAATTTTTTTTCAAAACTATTTTTTCATAATTTGAATTGAGTTAATCTTTTTCTTCTCGGTTACTCTAGAGTTTGTTTACGCTTGATAATGAAGTATTATATTTCATGAAATGCCAATTCTTATATTTTTATAATTTACATTAACTAAATCAAATCTCAATTCATGTTACTTCAACAGATACAAAATATTTCAATAGGCAACATTCCACGCTAGAAATGCTTTTATATCTCTCACACTATATTAATAATTTATTATACTTACTCTAATGAGGAATTTGATATCTCTCATATTATATTAATAGTTTATTATAAGTCTTAGAAACTACACTAATCAAGAATTTTATGTCATGCTAATATTGCGATGTGCACCCAACAAGCAAGGATGACACTCTATGTTAAATTTGGCAATGCAAGTGCAACATATGGTTATTAAAAAGAAGAATATGCATAAAGTTAGTAGGAAGGTCAATTCATAGATTTATTAACCAAATAACTTAGAAATAGATATAACATTTGACTCAACTTAAAATTTAATAATAACATTTTTAATTAGTAATAATATTTAAATTATTTAAATAAATGTATTTAAATTATAACAATAATAATAATGATTTTCTAAGAAAAAAATTAACAAAAAGTTTCATTCAATTAGGAAAAAATATGAAACATAGATATTTCTAAATCACAAAAAAAATAATTACACTTTTCTTCACAAATCAATAATATTGGAAAAAATTGATGTCAAACCTCTTAAGAAATCTCGTCACTATTTTCCTTCACTGCCAAACAATCATGGAGCTTGAGGGGAGTTTTAAAGTTTACATTTTCAGGATTGACATTTTTTTTTATTTGAATTGAGTTTTTTTTTTGTTTGAAAATGAATTTATATTATTATAATTTACATCAACTAGATCAAATTCTCAATTCATATAACTCAAACCGATAAAAAATGTCACATACCCCGGTAGCCTCGCAGGAAAATGCCTCAAGATAGGAATTTTTTTCAACATTTACCAATGTGTAACTTTATAAATTACTTTCTATACTCCCTCAGTTACCATTAGGATAACCATCATCATTACCTAGATAAATATTCATTAAAATCATAGTGAGTTACACTACCATTAGCTTTCCTTAATGTAGCATATTAACATAAATTTCCTGTTATAACTATGCATCGATTCCATGATCATTTTAAATCAATTAGTAAATAACCTACCTAATAATGTAAACATCACATCATGAAAGAAGTTAACATCATGAAAATGATATAATGAACAATCACATCATTAGACACCGATATATCATAGAAACCTCGTAGGGTGAAAACCAAAAAATTTTAATTTTATTATTAAATGCTCGTGAGGGTGTTCACCCCTGACTCAATGGTTATAAGGAATTCCATCCCTTGACAATTTTCATAAAATATTACATAGAAAAATAATCGTAAATGAAACATAACTAGCTATATGCTATTACAATCATCATGATATCATTTACTCATGAATCCTCAATCTATGCCTTTGTTGTCACGCTGTTTTCATCAATTGGTAATCCTAGAGTTGGAACTCCTAAACCTACATGGACTAACAAATATCTATCTACCACAATGTTAAACATGATCAATTCTTTGCTCAAGTCACTATCATTTCCTTCAATTGCTACCATCAACACACTTGATATCATGATTAGATAAAATATTAATAAACCAATAATCAATCTTTATTTGTGACACTTCAACAACAATTTTAATGCATGTATAATTATAAACAAAATGTCATGCAATGCCTTCTTTAACATCATTTCACACGCAATAGTAACAAGTAAATCACTATCAAGCATCATCTTTCTGGAAAATACTAAGAAAATATTTCATGCACTTTCATATTCTTTCCAAAGGAAATCTAACATAGTAGATAATATTCTTGGGCATGCAAATGCATAAAAATATTTCCAGATAACTATCTCAACACGTAATATTATTTTCGCCTACTATTATGTTTTATTTTCCAAAGGGATTAACGTAATAGATTTTACACTTATGCACGTGAATGCATGTTCTTTTTCAAAAACATATTTTCCACATGAGAGCTATTCACAATGGCCATTATATATAAAAATGAAAGCTCTTTTCCAAAAAACATTAACATAAAGGTTATAGATTCTTGCATGCAACTATTTGTCCTCTCCAACATAGTAACATGAAAGTCTACTCCTCTTACATGTGAAACATATGTTTCTTTCTAAATGAAACTAACTAAATCTTGGATGGAAAAATAAACACATTTATTTTCCAAGGGATCAAACACATACCATTTATTCTTTCATGCATCCAAAGGGAAATTTCCCTCTTACCCAAAAGATCTGTCTGAATAACTATGAAAAATATTCTTGAAAAATAAAGATAATACCATAGCTAATCCATTTAGGCATGCAAATACATATTATAATTATCAAAAGAAGGCTAACACAAGAAATATTAAGTGATTGCACCTTCCTTTTCCCTAGATATCTAATACCAAAACTATACTTTTGCATGCATTAAAGTGCATATGTTTCTCTAAAAAATATTTCAAAGGAATCTTAACACAATAGAGCATGTGATTACTACTTTTCCTCTCCAAGAAACTAATTCAACAATGGAGACAAGGACATGATTTTCTCTTCTCTTCTTTTTAAAGAGTTATAACACAAAAAATAATTATTTGCATACAAATATATATAATTATTTTCCAAGGAATCTAACACACAAATTATTATTTTTTCCAAAATTCAACATACTGACTAACTATTATACATGCAATACAAATTATTTTCCTATCATTTCACACATCAGAAAAATTTGTAATATTTCCTCAATAAATAGTATGAATAATAAATCATTCCAAAATAACATAACCAATATTTACTTATGTAAAGCTTTTATGTTAACTCTTTCTCAAAAAACTTAATTATCTCCTTCGGCTAGACTCAACCTTCCCATACGTATAAAATCACATATTCATTTCCAGTAGATCAAATCTACTAGATATTATTCCTATGCACATAAACACATATTCTCTTTAAGAGTCTAACATTTTTATTTAAAAATGTAATGCATATGCATCATGAGAACATCCTTAACAATCTATTAAATGAAATAACTTAATTTTTTTTTAAATTGTCAACGTAATTGTTCTATTTTTGTATGCATGTGAATTACTTATTTCTTTTCAAGAAATATCAAAATTAATATTTATTTGTTTATGCCTGAGAACAATTTATTTCTTGTCAAGAATATTAACAAAATATTTATCTATATATGTACATAAACAACTATTCTTATCCAGCAGAAAAAAAACAAATGGAATCACTTTCTTTTACTCTATTTTTCCGGGTTTAGACATGAATGTTGGAAACAGTTTCAGAACATATGAAAATGAATTTTTGAAAAAGAATCATTTTTTTTGTTTGGGAGAATTTCATTAAAAAAAAACCTCTCTCAGTTTTTACATAGGTGTGACAATTTGGAAGGTTCAAATGAATCTTTGCAACCCATTTTTCTAGATTTAAATATTAAAAAATTCTTTTTTTTTCCATCAACTTTGAACACTATTTTCAAACATATGGAAATTATTTTTTTAAAACAAAAATATGATTTGGTTTGATAAAAAAACCTCTATAATTTTTTACAGAGGTTTCAGGGTTTGGAAGATTCGAATGAATCGTTGAAGCCCATTTTTCCATATGTAAATGTTAAATAATCCCTATTTTTGTCATCAACTTTGAACACCAGTTTCGAGAAGTTTAAAACTAATTTTTCAAATCTAAAAGAGACTTTGGGAGAGAACGACGAATTTTCATAAACAATTTTCACTTTTTACATATCTATCACGGTTTGGGAGATACAAATACATATTTGGACATATTTTCTAATAATTCATTCAATTCACACAATTAATTATCCATGAAAATATTTTAAGAATTCAATGCACAAGAAATATTTTAAAAATTCAGTGAACAAAACACTTATTACTCTATGTACTAAATTCCATGGATATTTTCCCAAGAAAATAACCTCTACCCTTCATCATATGCAAATTTTCAAGAAAATAAATTTGATTCTTATTTCTTCATGCGGCATATGCAAACATGATAATTTTCAAAGGGCATAGTTACTTATCTCTTAATTTACGCTTAGAATACTTCCTTCCTCTCTCTTAGCTCCATTCTACATGTGTTATGCCCTTCGTTCCCCTGTTTTTCCCAAAGGCTTATAATAAATAGAATTAATAAAATGGAATAGAGTTTCTAAATCTTAAAATCATTCCATAAATCACCCATAAATCCCTCCATAATTTATTTTTTCATAAATTCTAAAATCACTCCATAAATAATCCATAAATCACTCATGTTTTTCCAAGTTAGGTTTACTATTGCCTTATGGACAAAATATCACTTACCCATAGTTTTTCTAAAACTATTACTTATTATTTATAAAACTCATAAAATATACCAGCTTGGAAATATAATTTATTTATATAGAAGAATATAAATTCTTCTAAATAAAAGAGTTAATAATTAATTCTTTTAATATTCTTATCATTAGGAATTTAAATAATATTACTTATGTAATCTCAATATAATAATTAATTTTTCTAATTATTCAACAACCCTCATTTTACGAGAGTTTTTATGGTAGCTTAGGTCAGGGATACTACATACTGCCCCCCTTAATGTGAACAATGTCCTTGCTGATTTTCTCTTGTTGGAATATTAACTTTTACTTTTCATTGTCAATTATTTATGCAATGTCAAATAATAATTTAACCATAATACTGCCATAAGTACTCAAATAGCACTAGCCCTCTAATCATCAAAATGATAAAAATAAATTTCTATAAAGTACATGTTGTCTTTTATTTAGGGCTTACACTAGCCTTTCTTTCCCAATGGTGTTGTTTAAATCAAAGTCAAACTCATGGCCTTTGCCTCCAACTATTTTTCCTCTAGTTAACTATTTCCATATCCATCATAAATTAAATCATAACTACATACATTAACAATTTATTTCCTCTATGCATGCATATAGATAATTAATTTCTAACATGGTCATTTTCTCATACAAACCTACAATTTATAGATCATACATGCAGAACTATAACATATGTAACAACTTTGAGACATGAAATTTATTGTCTATGGTAATATCCAACATCTTTAGATAATGTTGAAATCAATAACATAACCTAGACATAATTTCATCTAATCATAGTTGATTGCTGGGAATTATTCAGGAACTGAGCATATTCCATCCAACTGTGAACTATCTCTAATAGTTCCCCACTGAGCTAAGATCTACTTGCCACTAGAATCAACAAACTCATTGATTCCTTGGTGGTTTATTTTATACATTTCTTCCCAACATATTTTTAACAGTGTCCAGCTTTAAGCTCTGCCAACATTTTTCCTAGGAATTTTTATTTTAGTTTTTTCCAAAAAGACTCTTTTATTTTTCTTTAGATCACACCTTTCTCTTCATTGTGCTTTATTTCAACCCACTTAGTATTTCTCTCCAACTAAGTGATTAACATAATATTTCTCTCCCATTATGTTAATATTTTCCTCTTTATTATTTTCTCGTGGGTATTTTTAGGAGACTTTTAGGGAAGGTCCATCTTGGAATTAACCACAAATAGATTTTCATAAGCTGACAAGAAGTCTTATAAAAATATATATTGATTTTCTGAATATCCTAAACAATGAATTAATTAACACAATAATAACATAAAATATTACATCATCAAATTAGTCCCATCATGGCTTCCATAGTTATTTAATCCAATAATACTTCAATTTCTAAAAATCCATTTTAATTTACATTAGTTTCCATTTGCATATTATCATTAAAGAAAAAGAGCAGTTATGTACACCATGCATCTATTCTTGACCCTCAACATGGGTCCCATAACTTAGTAATTTTTTAAAAGTACATTGACAACAATTCATCACATGTCATACCGGTGGTATACACAACAATCATGCAACATAGAAAAAATACATTAACATATCTTTCATACAATAAGAGTACACTTTCTTTAAGGTCCCACCATACAAACCATCAATATTATTATAGAGAAATAATAGTCACATTAAACACTAGGACATAAAATCTGAGCTACAACCATGTAAGCGACAACCACTGGGGAATTTTGTGAAAATAATTTGCATTCATGAAATATAAAACCACTGTGGTATTTTGTCAAATATTTTTGAAGCACGTAATATACAACCAATGAGGCATTCTAAAAAATAGTTTACAAGCATGAAATCTATATCCATTGAGGAATTTAACAAATAGTTTTCGAGCATGCAATCTACAACCATTGAGAAATTCTAACAAATAGTTAGCGGGCATGAAATAAATTTCCATAAAGATGTTTAAACTATCAGAGAGATAGTAAAACTAGAATTTACAAAATAATATGATTCATATTAATATCATCAATGGTAAAAAAATTTCAAAACAATACAATGAACAATCCGCACAGGTAGCGTCAAATCTGACAAATCAACCAAATTATGGATCTGAGTATGAAAATAATTGTTTTTAGAATCAAAGTGGGGGTTACATGTCCTTTTGGTATGAATACCCCCTGATGTTAAGTTAGGTAACATCCAAAACTCCGATGGATGCAATTCTTTAAAACAAAAAAAGTTTGGATCTCATTTACAACTTTTGTCAACCACATGAAATGAAAACTTTCATCTACAAATATACATGACGAAAGACAACCCAAAATTATGCTACTATGAATTTTTCATTGGATTTATGTTCACAATATCAATTCAAATTGTCTCATTTCTCATTTTTAACATCTGAAGATATTATTTCAATGTTTTCCTTTTACAACATTCCATTGTCCTCTTCAAGATCAACCCCAACTTCTAATTTCTCTAGTTATAACACAAACCATTCATGCATTCATTCTTTATAATAAATTCATTGTAACTTTAGTCATGTTTTCTTTATTTTTTTTATTTCTCCCCATAATTATTGTTGTAATAGTATGCATGCAAAGTTGGTAATTAATATGAATAATAACGAACGAGTGCTGAGTATTTTTCATAGGTGTAAGAGAGGTTCTATTGTCTTTTATCTGCATCGATATTCAATCATCATGAGAACAACTTTTGAAGAAACAATATCACTTCCAACTCTTTAATGCAGTAATTAATCATGCGTCATGCATATAATGCTAATTGTAGTCTACTAAAAGTTCAATAAAAATCATATCTGAGATGATTTCCACTTGGATCATACCTTTCCTTAATTTTTTCTTAATGATTCCCAAAAGGCGCCAATGTTGCAACCTTTTTTCTCTGATACCATTTGTTATATACCCCGATAACATCACAGGAAAATGCATGGAGTTGGCAGATTTTCAACATTTACCGATGTGTAACTTTCTAAATTAATTTCTATATCCCCTCATTGACCATTAGAATAACCATCATCATTACCTAGAGAAATATTCAGTAAAGGCATAATGAGTTACACAACCATTAACTATCCATGTTGTAGCATACTAACTTAAATTTGCCACTATAACTATGCATCGATTCCATGATCATTTTTGTTCATTAGTAAATCACCTAATTTATAATATAAAAATAACATCATGAAAGAAATTAACGCCATGAAAATGACATAATGAACAATCACATCATTAGAAACCAATATACCATGGCAACCATTAACAAATATTTATCTGTAAAAATGTTAAACATCAGCAACTCTTTGCTCAAGTCACTATCCTTTCCTACTATTGTTGTCGCCAATACACTTGATATCATGATTAGATAAAATATTAATAAACCAATAATTAATCTTTATTTGTGACACTTCAACAACTATTTGTATGCACATATAAAACATAAAAAAAATGTATTTAAATTCAGTATTTAAGTTCATTGCACATGGATTAGAAACAAATAAATCACTATCAAGCATCATATTTCCAGCAAACTCTAACAAAATATTTCGTGCACTTTCATAGTATTTCAAAAGGAAAGCTAACTTACTGGATAATATTCTTGGTCATGCAAATCCATAACAAGCTTTCAAGATAACTATCCCAACAAGATAATTTATTTGCGCCTACTATTATGTTTTTTTTTTCCAAAGGGATTAACGTAATCGATTATACACTTATGCATGTGAATGCATTTCCTGTTCTAAAAAAATATTTTCCATAGGAGATCTATTCACAATGGCCATTATATATAAAAATGCAAGCTATATTCCAAACAAAGTTAACATAATAGTTATATTTTCTTGCATTAAATTACTTTTCCTCTCCAACTGAATAACATGAAAGTTTTCTCTTCTTGCATGTGAAACATATATTTCTTTCCAAATGAAACTAACTAAATCTTGTATGGAAAAATCAGCATATTTCTTTTCTAAGGGATAAAATTCATACCATTTATTCTTTCATGCATGCAAAGGGACATTTCCCTCATACCCAAAATATATATCTCAATAATTATGCATAATATTCTCCCAAAATAAACCTAATACCATAGCTAATCTCTTAAGGTGTGCAAATACATATTATTTTTCCCAAAAGAAGGCTAACACAATTGATATTATGTGATTGCACCTTAATTTTCTCTATAAATATAATACCCAAACTATACTTTTCCCTGTATGCAAGTGTATATGTTTCTCTAAAGAATATTAACACAATAAAGAACATGGTTACTAGTTTTCCTCTATAAGAATCTAATAAAATAATGGATAGAAGTACATGTTTTCCTCTTCTCTTCTTTTTAAAGGGTTATAACACAAGGAATACTTCTTTTCATACAAATATAAATTTATTCTGCAAGGAATGCAGCACACAAATTATTCTTTTTGAAAAAATTTAGGCAACTCACTAACTATCATGCATGCAATACAAATTATTTTCCTATCATTTTACACATGAGAAAAATTTGTAATATTTCCCTAAGAAATAGCATAAATAAGAAATCCTTCTCAAATAGAATAACCAATATTTATTTATGAAAAGGTATTTTGTCAACTCTTTCTCAAAAAATTTAATTATCTCCTTTGGCATAACTCAAGCTTCACATGCATGTAAAATCACATATTCATTTCCAGTAGATCCAATCTACTAGATATTTTTCCTATGCAGATAAGAACATATTATCTTAAAGAGTCCAAAGTTTCTCTTTAAAAATTTAATGTATATGCATCATGAGAAAATCCTTAGTAATCTCTTAAATGGAATAACTTAATTCTTTTTCAAAAATTATCAACATAATTGTTATGTTTTTGTATGCTCGTGAATAACTTATTTCTTTTCAAGAAATATCAAAGTTAATATTTATTTTTTTATTCATGTGAATAATTTATTTCTTTTCAAGAATATTAACACAATATTTATATATGTATGTCCATAAAAATTTATCCTTATCTGCTAGAAAAAAATGAAATTACTGTGTTTTACTCTGTTTTTCATGTTTTCGCCATCAGTGTTGGACATAGTTTCCAAACATCTCAAAATGGATTTTTTAAGGAAAAAAAAAGTTTTTGTTTGGAATGGGTTCATTAAAAAATTCCTGTCATATTTTACACATGTGTCACATTTTGGAAGATTCAAATGAATCTTTACAGCTCATTTTTCTAAATTTAAATATTAACTAATTCTTTATTTTTGTCATTAACTTTGAACACAGTTTCAAACATATGAAGATGAGTTTTTGAAAACCAAAAGATGTCTTTTTTGGAATGGGTTCATTAAAAAAAATCTCTCTCAGTTTCCATATTTAAATATTAAATAATTCCATGTTTTTGTCATCAACTTTGAACATGGGTTTCGAGAACTTGAAACTAAAATTTCAAATATAGCAATATAATTTGGAAATAATGATGGCATTTACAAAAAAATCTTTATATTTCTACACATCTATCATGGTTTGGGAGATACGACGACATATTAGGACCCTATTTTCCAATAAATCATGCAATTCACACAATTAATTAGTCATGAAAATATTTTAAGAATTCAATGCATAAGAAATATTTTAAAAATTAAGTGAACAATATGCTTATTCCTCTATGCATGAAATTCCATGGAGATTTTCCCATGAAAAGAATCTCTACCGTTCATCATATGCAAATTTTCAGGAAAATAAATTTGATTCTTATCTCTCCATGCACCATATGCAAACACAATAATTTTCAAAGAGCATATTTACTTATGTCTTAATTCATTCTTAGAATCCTTCCTTTCTCTCTGTTGGGTCCATTCTACATGTGTTTTGTCCTTCGTTCCCCTATTTTTCCCATAGGCTTACAATTAATAGAATTAATAAAATGGAATAGATTTTGTAAATCTTAAAAGCATTCCATAAATCACCCATAATCACTACATAAATCTGATTTTTCATAAATTGTAAAACCAGTTAGTAAATCATCCATAAATTACTCATGCTTTTCCAATGTATATTTTCTATTGCCTTTTGGTTAAAATATCACTTACCCATAGTTTTTCTAAAACTATTACTCTTTATTTCTAAAACTCATAAAATATACCTACTTGGAAATATAATTTATTTATATAGAAGAATATAAATTCTTCTAGTTAGGAATGAATTATTGTAATATTATTATCATTAATAATTACAATAATATTCTTCATGTGATTTCAATATAATAGTTAATAATATTTAATTATTCAACAACCCTCATTTTACGAGAGTTTTTGCTATAAATTAGGCTAGTGATATTACACAAAATCTCTCAATAGGCACCATTCCAGGCGAGTGGGACTTTTATATCTAGGATAATATATTAATAGTTTAATATACTTCTTCTGAACCAAACTAATAAATTTTTTTATATCATGTTAATACTACCTTGTGCAAAAAATATGTGAAGTTGGCACTCTGCGTTAAATTTTTTAACGCAAGTGAAACTTAGGGTTCTTAAAAGGAAGAATATCCATAAAGCTATTAGGAAGGTCAATTGGTAGATTTTCAATGAGCTAATACAAAGAATTTTAAAAAATTTAAAAGAAAATTAGAAATAGATACAACATTCGACTCAACTTCAAATTTAATAATAAAATTTATAATTAACAATAATAAAATGTATTTAAACTTGGTTCTAAATTTATAACTCCACAATTCTTAATATTATTATTATTATTAAAAAAAGTAAATGAAGATTTTCATTCAGGAGGAGGAGGAAAAATATGAAGCATACATATTCCAAATAAAAAGACACATCATCACACTTTTTTCATAAATCAACAATATTGTTAAAAGTTCAATGTCAAACCCCTTGAGAAATCTCCTCATGATTTTCCTGCGATGAGAGGCCACCAAATTATCACTAAATTTCATGTAAGTTTTAAAGCTTTTCATAATTGAGATTTATGGGATTTGAATTGAGTTGATTTTTGTTTCAAAATGTATCCGATTAAAAAAAATGAAATAATTATAATGTCGTCCAATGCCAAGTTTCCCAAGCATTATGTTTTAAAGTTTTTCAAAATTAATCTTATGTAATTTGAATTGAATTGATCTTCTTATTTTGGATTCATATATTTCTTAAAAAAAAAATAACATTACCTTAGAGTTTTCTTATGGAAAATATAAATTATAAATCACATGATAATGATGTGTTATGCTTCATTAAATTCCAATTTTAAACTCCTCCTTCTTTAAAAACATTACTTCTTACTTTTAATTTTTTAATAGAACAAAATGAAAATGATTTTATATTGTTATAATTTACAACAAATAGATCAAATTTTCAATGAATTCAACAGAAACAAAATCTATCAATAAGCACCATTCTAGGGTAGAGGGGATTTTATATCACCGATGCTATATTAATAGTTTATTGTACTTCTTTGGAACCACACAAATAGAAAATTTGATATCATGCTAACACTTTTATGTGTACCCAATAGGCCAGACTGACATTGTGTCTTAGTTTTTGAAACACAAGTTTTAGATCAACAAAAATCCCTATTAGGCATGTTGTGTTAATGTTGGTTCTTAATGAGACAAATAAGAAGAAAATGTATTAATATCAATGGAGTCTTTCTTTTGAATGCCTAAATATGTAGGCTTTCTACTTTGCAATAATTTTAACTTGACATAGGTTAGGTTTAAATATTAATGTTTTAGATTTTTTTTAGTGTTCTTTTACTAATATTGAGAATATAGTCTCTATTGTTAGCTCAATTGGGCAAGTTCTTGCTAATGGAAGGTCACAAGGTAACTCTTGGGGTTAGGATCTTGAGAAATATAGAAAATAAATAAATTTAAAAATAACAGTAGTAATTATTTTGATAAGTTCCGAACATTTCGACCTCCATTGTTATCTTAACATTCCAAATTATCATCTTTACAAATGACAAATAAGAATTCAGTACATGAAATCAAGGGTTTTGAAATTTTCCAACCTCTTGGCATTAGAGCTTCCCAATTATGGACTTTCCAAAAAAGTGTTTTTATTGCTATGAATATTTATTACTCATTTAATCTATATCACTGTGCTCATATAACTTAATCGATGAATATGCATGGGAAGTTGGGAGGTCTTGGCATGCTCAGTTATGCTCAAGGAATCCCAACAATGAGCGGTTGTCACATAAGAAATATTGTGATGGGAGCAGGATCATTGCGGTGCATTATCTATCCAAATGTGGAAACTGTAGTCCATGTACTCCAGTCCATATTTGAATATAGCCATCAATACTTATGAGTGAAAACGAGTATTTGAATATAGCCATCAATACTTATGAGTGAAAACGAGTATTACCCAGAAGCATGGCGATGCACATGAGAATATTGAATATTGAACAAATCAATAACATAATAAATATAAATTTATTGAAAATTGAAATTGAAATTATAAACATATACGATTTCAGGCATTTTGAAGGAAAATTTTCTAAATTAGCTTTGGTACAATCTCTCATTATATTTTTTTTTGATTAGTAGAAGATTCAATATAGAGTATAATTTATTCAAATAACTCATTTAGAAGAAAATTATTGGAAGTAAATTTGGTAAAAATATGTCATTATATTTTATTTCACCGGCATAGGAGTCAATATAGAGTATACTATAGTAATATAGTGTGTTACTTCACTGGTATTGGAGTGAAACATGTCACTTGATATAGAGTTGGTATTGGAGTGAAACATGTCACTTGATATAGAGTTGAAATAAAAAATATAAGGACACTACATAAAACCAAAACATTTTTCCTTAGATTGTCTTCTATAGTGCCTAGAATTTCTATCTGAACATCACACCTTAGATATTGCAAATTAAAATGAAACTAAAATGCATGTGCGGAAGCAAAAACTTCATTCAAAACACACATGGAAAAGCTAGAAAATCTAACTCGAAGCCTTCCTGGAGAGAGATGAAAAAAATTGCAGGAGATTTGGAAATGAGATAAATTCTTCTTGATTCCTAGCTTGGCACAAAGAATTTTGGAAATCAACAACATCAAATACAAAATTCTGTATAGGTTCCTTATTTCAAACAATTTTCTCAACGTTTCGACTATCTCACAACGAATTGTATAAACATATCCCAATTTTTATATCCCCATTTTTCTTAGATCATTTGTTGATTCAAATAAAGATTCACACCCACATTGTTTCAATCAATCTTTGTTTTCTAAAGAGGATTTTAAAAATTTTGTTGAGGACACATGATTACAGCCACATCCTACACTTCGAGTAATATAGTATAGTAATTAACTTATACATGTAATACAAAAATGAGAAACTTGAAGAAAATCTAAGAAAATCTAAGAAATAAATAAGAGTAAAAATAGGAGTTAAGGAAACTGATGAATAAAATGTTTTATTTGGAGTCTTGTTTTAGACTTGAAATGTTTAGAGTCTTGTTTTAGACTCAAAATGCAAACTAAAAATGAAGATTGTGTATATTCGGAGTTTTTTATCTCAAAATAAAATGTTTTATTTTAATTTTAAATTGGGTAAATGCATATGTATATGCGAATGTGCATGGCACATGCTAGCATTAATATTTTAGATCAAATTAAATTATAATTTTTCATGGGTGAGATGAATGGCATGAGCCACAAAGGCTATAAAAAGATGGCTTGGCATAATTTTTTTTATTTTTATGATACATCATAATGCTACATGGATGTCATAATGAGAAATGAATTTTGATTAATATTTTTGAAAGATTAGTTAATTGAGTATTATAGAGAAATGGGATATTATCAAGTTTAACATCCATAAATCATGGTGATAAATTAAGAATGTGAATCTTAAATCAATTTCAATTGTGAAATAAAAAATAGCAGTTATGAGATAAAAATAACAATATACACCTACACCTAATGAGATATAGTAATAAACTTATACATGTAACACAAAAATAAGAAACTTTAAGAAAAGTCAATAAATACTTAAAAGTAAAAATAAAATTTAAGGAAACACATATATAAAAAATTTTATTGAGCGAGGGCTTATTCTACAAGCCAACTGTAGATGCCAAAATCATAAGGTCTAGAAACCCTTTTAATAATGAATTTTTACAAATAAGCATTTAATGTGCCATGTAATATCTCGTTTTCTCTTACATATGTAGCTTTTATTTATAAGCCTGCATTAATTGACCGAGCATCCTTAGAACATTCAGTAATATGTTTTCAATATACACTAATAAATTGACAAAATTCAAATTAAAACATCTCAACATACAAAAAGAAAAACTGAGTTATAAAATTGTTAGCTTGCACATTTAAAATTGTATTATAACTACAATGAGAATAGTATAATCATAGATAATACCATCATATGAGAAATTGTCGCATAATGAATTAAAACTCTGAAAATGTCATTACTTAGAAGCTTTCATTCATGCACTAGGAATGTATTACTGGAGGATGAATACATTGAAGTAAGAACAGTTGAATATAATTCATGATTGCCGCACAATGAAGACAATTGCACAAAACAAATAAATGAACTAGAAACTAAATATCACTTCTCATTAAGGTTTTTCCTCCATCTTGGAAATCACTTGGAAGCTTACTTGAACAAGTATGTGTGAAGAACTATACATTGAGATATCAATATATTTTAACAAATCATGTGCATCAAATAGTTTTGCATGTGAAGAGTCCAAGATGGTGCATTGGACCGATCATTTTTTAACCGAATTCACTCATTGAGAACTTATGTTCCCTTGTCTTTTACATACCAAAGGAAATTAGTGGGCATAAATTTTCTGATCACAATTATGTTTTCATGGTATTTATTCAATTTTAGACATTTGTTGTGCAATATGTTTCTTCAAATACCAGTGTATAATATAGTTAATTTTATCAATTTCTTAATTTAGCTCATGTCTAGAATCCTTTTTAGTTTTCTGAAAGTCAACATATCCCCACATTCCAACTATGAAATTTTGATATGTAGAAAATCTCACGAGGATACAAAACATTGAATAAATCAATAACATGATAAATATATTAAAAATTGAAATTCAAATAATGAACATATAGATTATGCATTTGCAAGGAAAGTATTCTAAAGTGGATTTGGAAAAATATCTCATTATATTTACTTGACTCACAGAGGAGTAAATATAGATTATAACACATTAACAAAACACATTTGCAAGGAAATTCTTGTAACTCGATTTGGTAAAATTCTGTGATTATATTTTATTTCACTGATATTAGAGTCAATATAGACTATTTTTTACTTCAATGGTATTTGAGTCAAATGTGTTACTCTTTATATTAGTTAAATACAAAATATAGGGATGCTAGTTAAAAAAAAACATGTTGCCTCATATTGTCCTCTAGACTACCTAAATCACACCTTCGATATTGCAAATCACATTGAAACTACCCTTCATGTGTGGAATAAAAAACTTCATTCAAAACACACATGGAAAATATAGCATACCTAACCCCAAGTTTTCTTGAGGAAAGATGAAAGACTTTGTAGGAGACACAAAAAGGAGAGAACTTTTTCATGTTTGATAAGAAAGTCTTCTACTAGCCTTGAAGTGGAGGTTTCCTGGATTTCCACAAACCACTTTTGACATCAACAAGATCCAATACAAATTCCTCAACATGATATTCATTTCAAATGATTTTCTCAATCCTCAAACTATCTCACAATGAATTGTCTGATCATCTCGCTATTTTTCTTATATCATTTGTTGATTAAAATAAACATTCACACCCACTTTTTTTCAACAACTCTTTGTTTTCTAAATAGGATGGTCGAGGACACATGGTCACACATACATCCCTCATGCTTGAAC
>JAXQQM020073897.1:0-118072 GCA_034641835.2 Pinus albicaulis
CCAACATGAAGTTCACGTTTTGGAACCTGATTCATTGGAGAAGGCATTCAGGTTGGCAAGAAAAATTGAATGTAAAATTATGGCGACAAGGAAGCCTACCACTCACTTCTATAAAGAGGGATGTGTTGCTACTCCTAGATTTCCACAACCTACAAGGTTGACACCACAAAAATTGGAAGAAAAAAAGAGAAAAAGGGCTTTGCTACAGTTGTGATAGCAAATACACTAAAGGTCATAAGTGTGCTGAGAAGAAATTATTTTACATAGATTGTGAAGAGGAAGAAGAAAATGAACAAGAATATTCAAAAGAAGAGGATATACACCAGGAACCAACCCTAGAAGAGGAAGAAATGAGTCCAACCATATCATGTAATGCATTGGCAGGAATTACCACTCCTCAAACTCTCAAGATAGAAGGACATATCAAGAAGAAAAAGGTGATAGTGTTGATTGATTCAGGTAGCACCCATAATTTTATTCATTGTAAGGTAGCCAAGGAATTAAATTGTTTCCTATACCCAGCACCAGAATGTCAAGTGATGGTTGCAAATGGAGGAACTATAAATTTCTTTGGAAAATGCCATAATATCAAGCTAACCAAGGGGGAATATGTATTGACTAGTCCAATGCTTTCCATTCCTATGGGAGGTGCTGATGTTGTACTAGGAGTACAATGGTTACAATCTTTGGGGACGGTAGCTTTTAATTTTCAAGAACTTTTCTTGAAATTTTTTTCAGAAGGAAAGGAAGTCGAATTACGGGGTATTGCGGGGAAGCCGGGAAGGATAATAAGCTCTAATGTCATGACAAAGCTTCTAAAGAAAGAACAACGAGGCGTAATTGCACAATTATGCTCACTAGAAGTTTCAACATCAAAATCATCTATTTCTGCAGATCTCCAACAAGTCTTGGACAATCATTCCAAGGTGTTTGAAACTCCCAAAGGACTCCTACCTATTCATGATCATGATCATGCTATTCATTTGATTCCAGGAAGTGTTCCTCCAAACATCAGGCCTTATAGATATCCTTACTTCCAAAAGAGCGAAATTGAACGTATGATTGCAGAAATGTTAGAGGCGGGTATAATTCAACCTAGACAAAGTTCTTTCTCTGCTCCTGTAGTATTGGTACACAAGAAGGATGCGAGCGCATGCATTCCGGATTATGGGGAGCCATTCGCTCTCGTAAGGAGATAAATTTCCCATTCTGTGATTGATGATTTTTTTTTTTTTTGTAAATTGGTGGGACCTTTCCTATTTTCTATTTATAATTGAAGGACAGGCTACAATATAATATTCATACTATGGCCTCAACCTGCCCGTAGGAAACCAGGTCTGTTGGCCATCTGAGTGCATTGAAAGCTTGCCAAAATTGAAATTATCTCTTCCTTCTATAAATCGCATTAGCTAACTGTCCTACTATTGCAATATGTTCAAGCATATAACATAGAATAAGTTCACATACTTCCAAAAAAACCATAAAGCAGAATACTATAAAAACTAGCCATCTGAAGAGGAAACTGGGGCTGGGTCCTTGGCATGAGACCCAGGCATGTCAACCTGTTTCATCTGCTGGAGCAGCTTCTCCATGCGTCCCATCCTGTCATCCATTCTCTGAATGCGGTCGGTTGCTTGATATTGGGTAATTTTAATATGCTGCAGATGACTTTCAATATTCTCCAACAGATCTTTGAGATACAGTTTTGTCTTTGGCTGGACTTTGAACTCTGGAGGATGAACACTTTGTATTGCTTTTGCCAGAAGACATTTCACTAACCAATATGTATGAATGGTTTGGTTAAATAAGGTAAGGCGACCTCGGGTATTGCCAGGGTCCTGTATGAAATCGAGAATTTCAGCTTCAGCTTCATTGTCTTCAGGGTCCGTCTGAAGATCTCTTTCCCAACCACGAATTTGATTACGGGCTGGAGAGGAATTGCCTAAAATGTAGTTAACTACAAGATTTTCCAAATGCTCCTGGTTAGTTCTTCTTCCTCGTTTCTTTGGCACATGTTCCTCCTGAATCTTTTGTTTACCCTTGGCTGTTTCAGAGCGCAGACAGCGTTTCCCCATGATGAAAATGTTCACTGCCCGAGGGTAAGCGAAATTGACGAGGAAGGAGTTGCACGCCTCCTCTTCGTCTCCCAAGCTCTTGCATGCGACAAGCTTTGCATGAGCATTTGGGATGAGGAGGCGGTGTCTTATGCACTTCAAAATTCGAATTCACGAGGCAGCAGAGCCAACACAGCGGGATGGGCGTATAATCATTCCACTGTTGATCCAGGTGGATATTGGTGGTCACCCGCCTATTCCACTTGGGGCTCCACCATTGTCTATTTCAGTTTTTCAGTTTCGGCACGGTTTACTATTTTTAGCAGTTTTTCGGGTCCTAAACTTCCGGAGCCGTTTTGAGGCCCTAAACGACGTTTTTTGGGAAAACGGAGTGCAACATGGGTCCATGGACCGATGTTGCACGTTCCAAATTTGTAGTCCTCGGATAGATCTTTCTAACGAGGTATGGTACGCGTCAAACGGAGATCGTATGCCAAAGTTACGCCCCTGGGAAGTTGAAACACCAATTTTCCCAAACGGGGCCCATAGTTTTGGCGCTTCATCTCCTAGGGTTAGGGTTTTGGCTGTTTAGGATTTCCCATTGTTTCTAAATAATAAATAGGCCCTCGAGCCTCATTGTAACTCAGTTCAGAGGCCTGTAGCCGCCACATCTCTTCTCAGAGATAGCTACCGGCGCCCTAGCTAGTTTTATTTCCATTCTGTCTGTAAGCAAATTTCAGTTCTTTGATATTAATGAAATGAAGTGTTATTTCCGCTGCATCTCTGTATTTATGGTTATATGTTTAAATACCATTGCGTTCACCGCAAATGGGATCGGTGGTATCGAGAAGCGATGCCTTTTTCTCAATCCTTCTTTGCATGTCCCCAACGAGGTTGGGGTATAAGGAGCTAGGGCTTGATCTGGTGGAACCTTTGCAAGATCGGCCTCGCAAACCTCGACGGACGCCCATGGGGGACGAAAAGAAAGATGAGGGAGCAGGAGATCCTATCAAAATATTGCTCGAGGAGGCCCTTGAAAGACAAAGGAACGTGATGATGGATAACTTTGCTCAGATCCTTCAACGGCTACCCACCGGCGGTGCATCTGCATCTAGCAGCCACTCTGGAGGCGCGACTCCTTTTAAGGTACAAGTAAATTTTGAAATTCCCATATTTGAGGGTCAAATAGACGCAGATGCCGTAGATAGATGGTTGAATTTGTTAGAAGGATATTTCTCGGTTCATGACTTTTCAGACCGGGAGAAGATTATTTTTGCACTCCTCAAAGCTACCCCCCATGTTAAGGACTGGTGGGAAACCTACTGTGAGAACAAAGACTAGACAGAACCCTCTCTGTTCTCGGCCGTACCAACTTGGAATTCTTTCCGAGACGCCGTCAAGGAACAGTACTATCCTGTGGGGAGCTATGAGGACAAGTACATACAATGGACCACGCTGCGACAACAAAGGGATCAAGATGTGCATGAGCTGACGAATCTGTTCCATACCCTGCGCAAAAAGTTGGGTATCAAAGATTCAGAGAAACATTTGGTGCTAAAGTATCGCAGCTGTCTGCACAGATACATTCAGGAGGAAATGGAGTTCCTCGACATCTCCTCGCTTGGTACGGCATGCCGGTATGCTGCCAAGATTGAGCAGAAATTCAAACAGAAGAAGCGAGACTTTGGATCTGTGAATCAAAAGCAAGGAAAAGGTGCTTCCAAACCGCAGAACAAAGGACAGAGCATGGCGGCTAAAGACAACCCGTCAAAGCCACAAGAAAAGAACGACACCGTAAAGCCAAAGAAGGACACGGGAAAGTGGTGTGAGTTCCATAAGAGCTCCACTCACAACACAAGTGAGTGTCGGGCCAAGCAGTCGCTAGTGGCCGAGATGAGGGCTTCTGAGTCAGATGCATGCTCTAACTCTGAATCAGAACCTGAAAAGGTGAATGAAAAAGGGAAACAAATTATTGATGCGGAGCCCAACGCCCCTGTTGCCACTGCAAAGATCCAAAAGGAGGAACCGGAAGATCCAGAGGAGGAGGAACGTCTCTTCCACTCCCAGATGTGGGTAAAGGGCTCCCCGGTACAGTTCATTGTCGACAATGGGAGCCAAAAGAACCTCATTTCAGCAGACGCCGTGAAGCGGTTGGGCTTGCCGACCACGGCTCACCCACATCCATACACCATCGGGTGGCTTCACCAAGGACGAGATCTTCGCGTCAGCCAGCAGTGTCGCCTTCCCTATAGCATGAAACCCTTCACGGATGAGGTATTATGTGACGTTGCTCCTATTGATGTTTCTGATGTATTATTAGGACAACCATACTTGTGGAAGCGTCATGCTGTGTATGAGTCTCGACCTCGTGCTGTTATTGTTACTTTGGGAAATAAGTTGTACAGGATACCAGAGGTACCACCTCCTGCTACTATCTCTTTGGTTACTGCAAAACAATGCAGTAAGCTCATTTCCCAAACCAGGAAATTCATTTTCCTGATGATCCGCCCCCAGGGCAAGAAGAAGAATGTGGCCACGACCTCCAGACAGGGCTCCTCTGCACAACAACAACAAATGGATAAGGTTGTGGAGGAGTACGGGGACATATTCACCTCACCCACAGGGGTTCCTCTGCACTGTCAGGTCAAGCACCCGATTGATCTGACCCCAGGTGCGCCGCTACCTAATGGACCGATCTATCGGCGCTATGTTCTGGAGAATGATGAAATCAAGAGGCAGATTCAGGAGCTGTTGCAGAAAGGTCACATCAGACCAAGTTCATCGCCCTGTGGGAGCCCGATCGTGTTGGTACAGAAGAAGGATGGGACGTGGAGACTCTGTATTGACTATCGGGCGCTGAACAAGATCATTGTTCGGAATAGGTACCCAATCCCACGGATTGATGACCTTCTGGACCAACTCAAAGGTGCAAAATATTTCAACAAGATTGACCTGAAGTCTGGGTATCACCAGGTACCAATTGAACCCTCCGATGTGTGGAAGACGGCCTTCAAAGCCAAGGAAGGCCTTTTCGAATGGTTGGTCATGCCTTTTGGGTTGACGAATGCTCCCGCCACCTTCATGAGGATGATGGATGACATCTTGCGGCCATTCACCAACTCATTTGTAGTGGTGTACTTGGATGATATTCTGATCTTCAGCCAGACTTGGGAAGAGCACATTCACCACATCCGACAAGTCCTCCAAACACTGCGGCAACACAAGTTGTGTGCCAATTTGGAGAAGTGCACTTTTGGCATGACCCAGGTTCAATATCTGGGATACATTATTGATGAAGGGGGGGTGCATGTGGATCCAGCCAAGATCCAAGTCATTCGGGATTGGCCAGCCCCAACCACTATAACAGAGCTTCGCAGCTTTCTGGGTCTTGCTAATTTCTACCGAAGGTTCATGTTGGGATTCTCTCATATCACTTGGCCCTTGAGTCAAGTCACCAAGGGAGGAGCGAGAGAAAAAAAAATTTGGTCGGAACCTCAACAAAAGGCGTTCACAGAATTGAAAAATCGCCTCTGTTCTGCCCCAGTGCTCACTTTACCACACTTGCAACAGCCATTTGAGATCGAGACAGATGCCTCTGACTATGCTATTGGGGCAGTTCTTACTCAACAGGGACATCCAGTGGCATTTCACAGTGAGACATTGTCTGACACGGTTCGCAAGTACCCCACATATGACAAAGAAATGTACTCCATTGTGCAAGCTTGTCGACAATGGAAGCATTACATTTTGGGGAAGGAAACAATCATCCACACAGACCACAGGCCCCTGCAGTTCATACAGACACAAGGGAAGTTGCAGAATGATCGCCATCAGAAGTGGTCTACATATCTGCAACAGTTTCATTTGAACATCAAGTATAAGAAGGGTAGCACCAATCATGTTGCAGACTGCCTCAGCCGACCACCGATCGTGGTGCTCACCACTGTACTCAACGCTTGTGGGCACGAGACTTCTGATTGGCCGCTTCTCTATGAGAGTGACCCAGAATTCGGCCAAACTTACAAGGCACTCCTGGGGGGTACGCAAGTTCCAAATTTTCACCTCCAAGATGCACTTTTGTGTCACATGGGACACCTTTGTGTTCCTTCAAGCGAGCGTGCCAAGATGATATGGGAAGCACACTACAGTCGAGTCGTTGGGCATTTCGGGGTTGAGAAAACAGTAGCAATCCTGCAGAAGTATTTCTATTGGCCGAACCTTCGAAAGGATGTCGAGAAGCACATCAGATCCTGCACTACTTGTGCCATTGCCAAACCGACCATCAAGAAGCAAGGCCTATATACTCCTCTACCTACCCCTAGTCGACCTTGGGAATCCATCTCCATGGATTACATGTTGGGCCTGCCTTCTACTAAGCAGGGAAATGACTGTGTTTTTGTGGTCGTCGACGGATTCTCGAAGATGGCCATTATGGCGGCCTGCAAGAAGAATATCACAGCAGAAGCCACTGCTAAACTCTTCTTTGAACGAGTGTGGGTGCACTTTGGGATCCCACGGTCTATCATATCAGATCGGGATAGCAGGTTCCTCAGCACATTTTGGTCCAGCCTCTGGTCGATGTTGGATACCAAGCTCACCAAGTCCACAGCTTTCCATCCCCAAACGGATGGCCAGACAGAGGTCGTCAACAGAATGATTGTACACATTCTGCGCATGTACAATTCAAAGCATCCACGCACATGGGACGAGAGCCTCCCTTATGTACAACATAGTTATAATCGGGCTCTCCACAGTTCAATCGGCCATAGCCCCTTTCCGGTGGGCTTGGGATTCCAGCCACTATGCCCCATTGACGTAGCCATGCCATTTGCAGCTGCTCAGGCCAATTCAGCTCATGTCCAGTCTGAAGTTGACAAAGCCAATAGCTTCATCGAGTGCATTCAACACATCCGCCAACAGGTTCATGATATATTGGACAAAGCCAATGCCAAGTACAAGCAACGCCATGATCAACACTGGGTGCCACACAACTTCCGGGTGGGTGACAAAGTATGGCTACATTTGCAGAAGGAGCGCCTCACTGGACCCCACCGCAAGCTTCGCCCGCTCCGATACGGGCCGTACACCATCACCAAGGCAGTAGGGAACAATGCATTCGAGCTCAGTATTCCACCATTCCTTGGTCTGCACCCAGTCTTCAATGTGGATCGTCTTGGAAGTCATACTTCCCACCTCTATTGGACACCTCGGACATTGCTGCAGAACAACTCACACCAGGCAGGTTAAATCCAGGCCCCGTGGAGCAAGGCCACCACAGTTGCATCATGGACATGCAAATCAAGAACACTAGCCAGCAGAAGATCCAACTATATCGGGTTGGCAAAGCTGGCCAACTCCTGCACCAAGGAAAGTGGTTCACCAGGGACCAAGTTCAGCAGAAATTTCCTCATCTCATGGAGGAACTTAACGCAATGGGGACCATTGGTTCCTAAGGGGGGAGGAATGATCCAGGTGGATATTGGTGGTCACCCGCCTATTCCACTTGGGGCTCCACCATTGTCTATTTCAGTTTTTCAGTTTCGGCACAGTTTACTATTTTTAGCAGTTTTTCGGGTCCTAAACTTTCGGAGCCGTTTTGAGGCCCTAAACGACGTTTTTTGGAAAAACGGAGGGCAACATGGGTCCATGGACCAATGTTGCCCGTTCCAAATTTGTAGTCCTCGGATAGATCTTTCTAACGAGGTATGGTACGCGTCAAACGGAGATCGTATGCCAAAGTTACGCCCCTGGGAAGTTGAAACACCAATTTACCCAAACGGGGCCCATAGTTTTGGCGCTTCATCTCCTAGGGTTGGGGTTTTGGCTGTTTAGGATTTCCCATTGTTTCTAAATGATAAATAGGCCCTCGAGCCTCATTGTAACTCAGTTCAGAGGCCTGTAGCCGCCACATCTCTTCTCAGAGATAGCTACCAGCGCCCCAGCTAGTTTTATTTCCATTCTGTCTGTAAGCAAATTTCAGTTCTTTGATATTAATGAAATGAAGTGTTATTTCCACTGCATCTCTGTATTCCAGTTTATATGTTTATTCTTGTTGCGTTCACGTATAAATCCGGATCAACGCAAGTGATCACCCATACCATTGATCGAGCATGGCGGTTCTTCATCATGGTTATTAATTGTATGAAGGGTGGCCTACCGTCATGTTGCCACGGTCTGTCCTTTGTGCCAGTTGTTCACCCCGATCGGGGGGTTGGAGGTCTTTATTCACAATCAGCTGAAGAGATTGTAGCTCTACATCCCAGATTGCATCATTAGGACGAGCATCTATGGATCGTTCTGTATTTTGACATCCCCAATTAGCCAAGTAATCCGCTGTAGCATTTCCTTTTCTTTTGATGTGGCTGGGGATTAAATATTGAATCTGTTTGAGCAATTTACTTACTTCTTCAATGAGTGCTACAGTTCTCTAGCTTTGGGATATTTTCTCCCAAGGTGTACCTTGTTTGAGTTTCTGGATAACTCTGGTTACCATGGCTGAATCTCCTTCAACAATAATTCTCTGGTAATTTTCTCTGACAGCTATGAGGATGCCTTGCTTTACCGCCATAAGTTCTGCTTCATTGTTTGTGGCATGACCCAAATCAAATGCATAGAACCGACAGACTGCTCCTTGGGAGTTACGGAATATCCTGCCTGCTCCAGCTTGTCCCAGATTACCTTTGGAGGCTCTGTCGTAATTAAGTTTGACAAAGCCTGGTTGAGGAGGCGACCAGTGTTCCTCTATAGTTTGTTCAGGGGGTCTATATTTCCAGAGTCCTTTATAAAGCATCTGTGGTTTTAAATTGAGTTGCTCTAAAATCTGGGATTCTATCCCCACCGTCTGCCAGTCTTCATCTGACCATCTTTCAACTAGGATCGTTTCACGAATGTTTTCAATGGAACGTTGCCAGATGTGTTGCAATGGTTGGGCTATTTCTTGGAAGATTCTGTGGTTCCTTTCTTTCCAAATGTTCCAAAGGAGGAAACCTAATGAGAGGGTCCATGCTCTATTAATCACTTGACAGTGATACCGTCCTTTCCTCCAGTTACTAATGGTTTCAACAATACTATCATTGTTTTTATCCGTGTGGCGGAAAAGAAGCTCCAAGTTCCTCCAGATCGGCTGCACCAAAGGACAAGTATTGAGAAGGTGTTCAGTCGTTTCACTCTCTGCATGGCAGAGAGCGCTATAAGAAGGACCTATCATACCCCTTTTCTGTAGGTTCTCCCAGGTGAGGATCCTGCGATGGCTTAACAGCCACAAGAAGTATTCTACTTTAGGCCAATGTTTTAGTGCCCATATGTTTTTCCATAGCGGCCATGCAATATTCTGAATTTGTTGGGAGTGGATGTAGTATCCCTCTTTAATTGTGAACTGCCCTTTTATTGTGTATCCCCATCTCAATATATCTAGCCCTGCAACTCGTCTAAGTTTCCTTGTTTTCAATTCTTTGGTGAAATTGTCCCATTGTTGCGTGGCTGGGGCTGCCTCCCACCCATTCTTATCTTTCCATTTTCTCCAGAAATAATTATTATTTGGACACCAATAATGCTGCACTAATCGCTGAGTTGGTGTATTTGTGTATAGGAAAATTTCCCCCAAATCTAAACGAGTAAACTGTTTTTCTCTTTGTTGCCATGAGTCTTCCCAAAATAGAGCTGTACCTCCTTCTCTAATCTCCCAGAAGCTGTGAGATCTAATTAAATGCCTATTTGTGGCAGCCAAATTCCAGATTAAAGAGCCTTTTGGGACTGTATCTATCTTCAATCTTCTAGATATTGTGTGTGGCATAACATATTTGGTTTGCCAGATGTTCTTCCATAGATCCGGACCTCCTAGTAGCCAGCGCCACCATAGCTTAGCTCCTAGCACATTATTCAATATGAATGGGTCTCGGAGGCTCAGCCCTCCCGCTATCTTCAGTTGAAGTAGTTTATCCCACGATACAAGAGCCCATTTCCTTTTTGCTTGTGCTCCCTGCCATAATTTTTTTTTGAACATGCATACCAATGTGGAGAAAATTCCTTTCGGACATGCTCTGCCAGATAGTTGGTATACTGGTAGGGCTTGAAGAACCGATTTTAGCATGATGAGGCGCCCAGGGGCATTCAAGGCTCTGAAGGCCCAATTTTGTATTCTTTTCTCCACTCTTGTAAGAATGTCTTGCCAATCTGCTTGTCTAATGGGTCCTGAATCTAGATGCATTCCCAAATATTTCATAGGCAAGGATCCCTTTCGGAATCCTAAGGTTCTTGCTAAAAAAATTTGCACTGCAGCATTACAATTAAAGAAATAGACATTGGATTTATCATTGTTGATTTGAGTACCTGATGCATCCATGAAGATTTCCAAGATTCTGAGGATCACTTTGCATTCTTTTAGCGTTGCCATGCAAAAAAGAAGGATATCATCAACGAATTGCTGATGAGTTAAAAGAAGGTGAGGTCCCCACATTTTTAGGCCCTGGATCTTTCTTTTGGCTAGATGAGCTTTAATAAGTCTTCCTAAACCTTCTGCTGCAATTATAAACAAGAATGGAGAGAGGGGATCTCCTTGCCTCAGGCCTCTCGATATGTTGAACGGAGCAGAGGGACTACCATTGAGCAGAATTGAAAAATGTGGCGTAGAGATAAAATATTTGACCCATTCGAGCCATCTGTCTTCAAATCCAAAAGCGCGCATTACTTCTATGAGATACTGCCAACTTATGCGATCATACGCCTTAGACAAATCCAGTTTTATTAATAATCCTTTCTGTTTGTCTTTCGTAAGAGAGTGTATTGCTTCCTGTGCAACCACTATTCCATTGAGGATTTTTCTTCCTTTGACAAAGCCTGTCTGCTCTAGAGAAATTATAGTGGGAAGCAAAGGCTTTAAGTGATTGACCATAATCGTGGAAAGAATTTTATAAATTACATTACACAGAGCTATCGGTCGAAAGCCCACTGGAGTATCTGCGTCTTTGCTTTTAGGGATAAGCGTAAGAAAAGTTGCATTCAGAGCTGGATAGACTTTCTTATTCCTACGGGATTCTTCAACCACCTCTTGAATATC
The DNA here is from genome assembly GCA_034641835.2 of Pinus albicaulis. Lineage (NCBI taxonomy): Eukaryota > Viridiplantae > Streptophyta > Pinopsida > Pinales > Pinaceae > Pinus > Pinus albicaulis. The sequence continues at coordinate 11,110 of JAXQQM020073897.1, forward strand.
AGGTCCCATAAATGTCCAGGTTGCTTTAAAAAATTCACTTGTAAACCCATCTGGTCCAGGGGATTTGTTCTTGGGGAGATGCAGGACTACCTCTTCTACCTCCTGGAGAGTGACTTCTCGTAGCAGGGCTAAATTTTTTTCTCTAGTAATCAGTCGAGGGATGTGCTGAGTTATTTTTTGTATATCTGCAAGCCTATTTGGGATAGGCTCCGTTAGGAGATCTTTGAAGTGTGTCGTCAATTCCTGCTCCATTTCTTCATGCTTAATTAAACGTTCGCCATTTTTTGCTTTAAGAGAAAAGATTCTGTTATGCTGGCGGTGTTGTAGCATAGCTTTGTGATTGATGAATTATTGGATGAAGTACATGGAGCAATTTATTTTACCAAGTTGGATCTTCGTTCAGGATATCATCAAATTAGAATGAAGACTGAAGATATTCCAAAAACAACATTTCGAACTCATGAGGGTCATTATGAATTTTTGGTCATGCCTTTTGGCCTTACCAGTGCACCTTCTACATTTCAAGGGTTGATGAATTCCATTTTCAAACCCTTCCTTAGAAAATTTGTGCTAGTATTTTTTGATGATATACTAATCTACGACAGGTCTTGGAAGGATCATGTTCAACATGTTGACAGGGTGCTCAAACTATTGCAGGAGAAACAATTATATGCAAAAACATCCAAATGTTTCTTTGGAGTACAAGAGGTGTAATATCTGGGTCATATTGTATCTCACGAGGGTGTTAAGGTAGACCCTAACAAAATTAAAGCCATTAAGGAATGGAAAGTCCCCACAACCATAAAGAAGTTGCGAGGATTTCTCAGGTTAACGGGGTATTATCGCAAGTTTGTTAAGAATTATGGGAGAATAGCAGCACCTCTAACAACATTATTGAAGAAAGATGCATTTTCATGGACTCCTGAAGCAACTAAGGCCTTTGAACATCTTAAAGAGGCAATGTGCCTAGCACCGGTCTTAGCTACGCCAGACTTCACAAAAACCTTCATTGTGGAATGTGATGCCTCAGGAAATGGAATTGGTGCAGTTTTAATGCAGGAAGGAAGACCCATTGCTTTTGAAAGTCGTCCAATCAAAGGAAAGTATTTACAGAAACCTGTTTATGAGAAGGAAATGTTAGCAATACTGCATGCACTAAAGAAATGGAGAACTTACCTAATGGGAAGACACTTCAAGGTAAAAACTGATCATGATAGTCTTAAACACTTTTGGAACAAAGACTATCTTCAGAAGAGCAGCAAAAATGGGTCACAAAGATGTTGGGTTATGACTTTGAAATAATCTACAAAAAAGGAAAGCTTAATGTTGTTGCAGATGCACTGTCAAGAAAGAATGAAGAGGTGGAAGCATTGCTTTGTGCCATTTCTATTATCCAACCAGATTGGATAGCCGAAGCAAGAGATGAATGGAAGAAGGACAAAGATGTATGGACACTCATTCAAAAGTTGCAGCAAGATCCTAGTACATCTGATACATTTAGTTGGAAAAATAATTCCTTATGGTACAAAGATCGCTTATATCTTTGTAAGAATTCCCAACTAAAACAAAAGATTCTTCTGGAATTGCACACTTCTCCTTTAGGAGGACACTCAGGATTTTAAAAACTTACCACAGGGTGAAGAAAGAATTTTTTTGGGATGGCCTTAAATCTGATATTCAAAAGTTTGTGGCGGAATGTTTGGTTTGCCAGCAGAATAAAGTTGAGACAATTAAGACCCCGGGACTTCTACAACCTTTATCCATTCCAAGTCAACGTTGGGAGGAGAGTTCAATGGATTTTATCACAGGTTTACCTAAGTCCGAAGGAAAGAGTGTCATCATGGTGGTAGTTGATAGACTTACCAAGTATGCACACTTTTGTGCATTATCTCATCCATTTAAAGCAAGTAAAGTTGCTACTACATTTATGGACACAATTCAAAAGCTACATGGAAACCCAAGGGTTATTGTGAGCGACAGAGATCCCATTTTTACTGGAAATTTTTGGAAAGAGTTATTTTCTTGTTTGGGTACTCAATTAGCTCATAGCTCATCTTATCATCCTCAATCTGATGGTCAAACTGAGATAGTAAATAAATGTTTGGAAGGATATCTTCGTTGTTTGTATCTGATAAACAAACACAATGGGTCAAGTGGTTACCTCTTGCTGAATGGTGGTATAACACTTCCTTCCATACTGCAGCAAAAATGACCCCATTTATGGCACCTTATGGATATCATCCACCATCCATCACATCATCTTTAAGGGAAAATTCGAAGGTTCAAGCAGTGGAAGATCACATCGAGCATCAGCAAGAAGTTCTCGAACTCTTAAAGGATAACCTGAATTTGGCACAAAATCGAATGAAACAACAGGCAGATCAACATCGTAGCGAGAGAAGTTTTGATGTAGGAGATTGGGTATTTTTACGGCTACAACCATACAAACAAATGTCCCTCAAGCAAGCAAAGAAGGATAATAAATTATCGCCAAAGTACTATAGTCCTTACAAGGTGTTGCAAAAGATTGGTACTATGGCATACAAATTGGAGCTTCCTGCTTCTTCGCGAGTACATCCAGTTTTCCATGTTTCATGCTTAAAGAAGGTTATAGGTGAAAATCTTCCGGTTCAAACAATATTGCCAGAACTTGATGAGGAAGGAAAAATCATATTGGAACCTGAAGCAGTCATGGAAACAAGAACTCGACAGCTACGAAATCGATCAATTTCAGAGTATCTCATCAAGTGGAAGAACTTACCCACAGAAGATTCTACATGGGAGGATGAGAATTTTATACAAAAGTAGCCAGAGCTACTCAAGCGTTGAGGACAACACTTTTTTGAAGGAGAGGGTCATGTTAGGCCCCTATATTACTAGTATAGTCCCTTATTGTTGTTAGTGTAACCCCCTTATTGTTATTATTGTACCCCTGTAATCCCCATATTGTTATTATTGTGGCCTTAAATTATTATTGTTAGGTCGGCTAGGATTACATTGTGGCCCCATGGACTCCTATATATAGAAAGGAGGTTTTTTAATTTGTATCATCCAGGACTTTTTCATTTATGTATTGTATTGGAGGTTGCCCCCTCGAAGTGACTTATTTCTAAGACGTTGATATCTATTTTCTTCTATTTTTGGAGCTGGTTTCCCAACAAGTAGCGTGGTGGGCATTCTTCTGATTTGGTAGATACATTTAGAAGCCTAAAGGAAGAAATAAGGAGTTATAAGGAAAATAATGAAAATCTCATACAGGCATAAGAGAAACAAGCAGAGTTGAATGCAATACTTCTTCAGAGCTTGTCATATTTGCAGAAACAAGGACCACTATGAATCAATCATGGACATGAGGACAAAACCAATGGAGCATATTGGAGAAGATCTCCTAGTAGACATAGGTTAGATAGAGAAAATACAATGAGAGATGGTAGGTTTCTGGACACTCTGGATAGGCAGGGTAATGAGTACAGGTGTCATTCTAGTTCTGGTTCGAAAAGACATCATTACCATCATCGGTATCATCCTTATAGGAAGAATGACAGGGGGTACTTTCCAGATGAATTTAAGAAAGCCAAACCACCTACTTTTGATGGAGACTTGAAGAATCTAGAAGATGCAGAGGCTTGGATAATTGGAATGAACAAATTATTTGAGTTGCATGAGTACTCAGATAACATGAAGGACATAATTGTTTTCTTCAGTTTGAAAGGTAAATCAAAAATATGGTGGGAATATGTGAAGCGGGTCAAAGACATCAGAACATAGGACTTGAGTTGGCATGAGTTCAAGAAGCTTTTCAGGAAGAAGTACTTGTCAGGGAGGTATTATGACAACAAGGCTAAAGAGTTCTATGAGCTAAGAATGGAATATATGACATATGAAGAGTACATGACCAAGTTCTTGAAGCTATTGAGATATGTGCCATATATTACCGATGAGAAGGCTAAAGTTCAACGATTTGTTAGTGGTTTTCCATTAGCATTCAAATACCGGATTGGGTATCGGATGAGCCTCGGTCACTTGAGGAAGTCATTGGGAATTTGAAGCATTTATATAAACAGTCAAAGCACAAGAATGAGTCTGAGCAAGGATGGAAGGGGAAATACAAGGGAAAAAATGGCAGCCTAAGAGAGCAAGGCCTCAGACTACAAATGAGAAATAAAACGTGGCACCACAAAATAATTTTAATGCAGCTGGAGAGAGACATAGACCACAACAGCAACATATATCATAGAAGCAACATGGAGGTAATGGTATGGGAAGGTTAGAGTATTGGACATGCGGTGAGGAGCATATTAAAAGATATTTTACACAAAATCAAGCAGGAAGGCTTAATATATATAGTGCGTAGGAGGCACAAACTGTTGGGGATGTTTGGCAGAGCATTCCTTGTATTTATGCAGCGGTGGAAAACAAACAGGCCGATCACCAAGATTCTATCATTGAGATGGATGGTAGCTTTATTAATCATGCATATAATTATATTAATGTTAGTCCTAACTTCGTGGATAAGTGTGGTTTGAATCAGGAAATGCATGCAGTATCTTGGTTAGTGCAGCTGGCCACAGGTATGAAGAAAAGATTTCATCATTGGGTAAGAGCTTGTGCATTCGAGCTAAATGGTATCCCTATAACAACGCACTTGAACATATTTCCACTAGGTTCCTACAATATATTATTGGGTATGGCTTGGTTATATCTCCATAGGACCAAGGTAGATTTCTATGAAAAAGCTATCGAATGCATGGATGACAATGGAGAACCAAGAGACCTATAAGGAAAGAAGAAATCCACATTAGTTAGGATGGTGACAACCATGCAGGCCAAGCGCAGTCGTAGGAAAGGATGTGTGTTATTTGCATTTCATATCTCTAGTGACAAAGTTAAATAAGTTGAGGATGTAGATGTGTTGAACATGTATCCAGTTTTGCAGCAGTTTCAGGATGTGTTTACAGCAGAGATATCATATTTTCCACTGTACAAGGAATTATAATTTTCTATTGAGTTGGTACTAGGGGCAGCTCCAACATCAAAAGCACCTTACATGATGAGTACACCAAAGCTGGTAGATTTAAAATTGCAGTTGAAGGAAATGTTGGACAAAGGGTACATTAGGCCAAGTGTATCACCATGGGGTGCATCGATGTTGTTTGTGAAGAAGAAATATGACACTCTTAGACTATGCATTAACTACAAGCAGCTGAACAAAGTGACCATCAAAAATAGGTACCCGTTACCAAGGATTGGTGATTTGTTCGATCAAATAAAGGGAGAAGCGGTGTTCTCTAAGATTGACTTGAGATCAGGCTATCATCAAGTACACATCAAAGAGCAAGACATATACAAGACCGCATTAAGGACCAAGTACGAGCATTATGAGTTTGTTGTAGTTCCATTTGGTTTGACTAATGCCCCAGCTAAATTTATGTGTTTGATGAACAGTGTGTTGCATCCTTATTTGGACAAGTTTTTGATTGTGTTTATTGATGGCATATTGGTATATTCTAAAAATGAGGAAGAGCATGTCGAGCATTTGGCAGCAATGTTGAGGTTGTTGAGAGAGCATCAATTGTATGCTAAGCTCAACAAATAAATTTTCTTCTAGGCTGAGGTACACTACTTGGGACATGTTGTCTGCAAAGAAGGCATTGCAGTAGATCCAGAGAAGATAAGGGCCATCATGGAGTGGGTATCTCCAAAGATGTAGATGAGGTGAGATTATTCATGTGATTAGTAAGTTACTACAGGAGGTTCATCAGGAACTTCTCATAGATTTATTATCCTATTACATCATTGCGGAGGAAAGGTAAGAACTTTGATTGGACAGAGGAGTGTGAGGCTACCTTTTAGAAGCTTAAGTAGTTGTTGACACATACTCCAGTGTTAAAGATTACAGATCCAAACAAGGAGTTTGTAGTGTGTAAAAATACTTGCAAGAGAGGAATTGGTGGGGTCCTTATGAAGGATGGATAGGTGGTATGCTATGAGTCACGGGAGCTAAATGAACATGAAAAAAACTACTTGACACATGATCTTGAGATAGCAATGATCATACATGCACTAAATATGTGGAGGCACTATCTTCTTGGTAGGAAGTTTGTATTGATGAGTGACCACATTGGGTTGAGATACTTGTTTGACCAGCCGAATTTGAATGCCAGACATGCTAGATGGTTGGGCACTAATAGTTTGACTTTGAGATCAGGTACATCAAAGGAAAGGAGAATATGGTTGTAGATGCTCTTAACATGCGAGTACAGGTAAATCACTTACCAACGATGAGCTCCTATGGGACAAAATTACAGGATAGGATCTTGCAGGCAGGTCAACAGGATCATAGGTATATGGAGATTGTGCACAGGTTGTAGCATAGTACAGGTATAGGTACATGTGGTACAAGTACACATGTACAGGATTTGGATTACCTTCTCACAGTGGATGGATTGGTTATATTTAGAGACAAGATATATGTACCAGAAAACAATGAGCTCAAGAAGGTGATGTTGAGGGAGTTTCATGCAAAACCATATTCGGGTCACCCAGGCTACCAAAATACTTTGACTGCAGTGAAGAGATTCTATTATTGATTGAATCTAAAGAAGGCTGTGGTGGAGTATGTAGCCAAATGTTTGAATTGTTATATGGTTAAGGCAGAGTGTAAACATCCAGGTGGATTGCTACAACTGATTGCCATACCATAGTGGAATTGGAGGTCATTTCCATGGAATTCATCACAAGTTTTCCTGAGACAAATATGAAACATGATTCTATTATGGTTATTGTGGACAGGTTGAAAAATTTGCACATTTCATACCGGTGAAGACTACATACTGAACTAGCGATGTAACACAAGGTTTTATTAGAGACATAGTCATATTTCATGGCGTTATAAAGAATATTTTCTCAAATAGGGATGAAAAGTTCACTTCCAATTTTTTAAAAGAGTTGTTTGCAAGTTTGGGGACTGATTTGGCCTTCAACACAACTTATCATCTGCGGACAGATGGTCAAATTGAGAGGGTCAATAGGATATTAGAGGATATGCCGAGGATGTATGGGATGCATCAACAACAGAAATAGGAAGAGTATCTTCCAATGGTAGAGTTCGCTTACAAAAACGGGTATCAGGAGTCATTGAAGATGAGTCCATTTGAGGCTATGTATGGGACGAGTTGCAACACTCCTATAAGTTTGAGTGATCCAGTTAAAGGGTACTAATTGGACCGGAGATGTTGGCAGACATGGAACAAGAAATGCAAGTGATCAATAAGAACTTGAAGGCAACACAGGATAGTGAGAAGATTTATGCAGATCAGAACAGGTTGGATAAGGAGTTTCAGGTTGGGGATCATGTGTACTTTTGCATCAATCCCAAGAAGAGCTCCTTGTGGATTGGATCATGTGCCAAGTAGGCACCAAGGTTTTGTGGACCCTTTGGGATTGTTGATAGGATCATACCAATGGCCTATTGACTTTCACTATCTTCCACAGTGAAATTCCATGATTTTTTTCATATATATTTTCTTAAGAAGTATGTTAAAGATAATGATCATGTGATTGTCTGGTTTGTATTGCAGATGGAACGCGATGGAGGATTCTAGTTGCAACCTCAGTGTATATTGCAGAAAAAAGGTGTTCATGCTCTAGAATCGAGAAATTGAGCGAGTTAAAGTGAAATGCAAGCACTTTGGGCCCGATGAAGCTACATGAGAGATGGCAGATCAGATGCGGGCCATGTATCCTTCCTTGTTTTCTAGTTGAGGCAAAGCAGTTTTAATGGTGTGATATTGGTTTTGTTTAGCATATGTTTGGCGAATTTTTGGCATATGTTTTAATGTGATGGTTGGATGTATGTACATATTTATATGGATGTAAATATTTCCATGAGCTATGTTATAAAGCTCCAATAAGTGGTATGATGTCATGTCATTATAGTTTTTATGTTGTTATGATGTCATGTTGGTTTGCTTTTCAGTATGGAAATCATTGTAAATACTGCATTGGGCTATGTTATAAAGCTCCATGGGCAGTATGGTTTATTTTTAGTAGTTTTGTTAAGGTATATGTGTGGTTGAACACCGAGGATGGTGTCCCCCAAGGGGGAGGGTTCTGTAACAGCCCTGGTGAAAATTCCATGGAATAAAAAGTTAAAAATAATAACTACAGTTGATGGGACATTTATTCCTAGCTGAATGTTGGGAAAAACATCCCAGGGGGGTGTTAATTTGGTTTATTATGGCTAAGGAAATTGGAAAAGGAAAAGGCAAAGGCTTTGGAAAGGAAAAATGGCATTTTTGGCACATTTATTTATTAAAATAATGGAAATTAGGATAAAAGGGAGATGAAAGGTAACGGGTTGCATGTGAGGAGGAAATTTAAGGAAAATAATGGAAAATGAAGAAAATAGAGGCCTCTTCCATAAAAAGGCTTATGAGGATCATTTGGTACCTTTTTTCAGTACATTTTTTGGAGCTCTCTCATTATTCTCTCTCTCTCTCTCACACACACTCTTAGACACAAAGTTTTTGGAGCATTTTGGCATTGGAGCAAAAAAGGCAAGAAAGTAGGAAAAAGGAGGAGTAGGAATCAAGCAACTACAACAAGATTATGGGTAGGTATATATTTACATGTGTATTTTCCTTGCTAGATTTGGCATGCATGTTATTGCATGTGGTTTCTTGTTGTCTTAGCATGGGTTTTTCCAGGTGTGACAATGTTTTCAGCCTAACCTTTCCATTTCTGAATAGCTATGGTGTTGTGGATTTCTCGTGTTTTGGTTTAGCTCGATTACCGGATGGATTCAAAGCTAAGTGGGGTGGATATTCGAATTGATATAACACATGGCCTAGTAACCCCTGAACTAGACTGTGGGTTGCGGTAAATCTGGATAATGTGTTTCCTCGATAGGCCTAAGAATCCTCGACTGGTGAATGGTGGGATATACAATAGAGCCTAGAGGTGGTTTACTCTTCATTCAGGCCTAGGAATCCCAGGTTTGGGAGTGTGGTAAATCCTAGAGAGTATGTCTTGGTTTAGGGCCTAGTGACCCCTGATTTGGACTGTGGGTTGCGGTAAATCCTAAGAGACTAGGAGACAGGAAATTCCTCACGGTTTAGGTGGAGATGATCCGGTGATATCCATGCTTGTGTTGGCCTAGTGATCAAGAGTAGATCATGGTAAAGTGTGGTTTATGATTGATGAGGGTGAGGTGGTTTAGCCTCAGAATGCCCTGGTTTTTTTTTCGGTTTGAGTCCCACATTCATGCTTGGAATATGGCACAGGGGTGATTGGCTAAAGAGAGATTTGACTAAGCCAAGCTATGGTCGGGTGGAACATAGAAGTTCCATCTCTGGTTGGTTTTTACACTCATTAATGAGAAGATCATTCCTTTGGTATTTGGTATGCAAATGTATTGGTTATTATATGGGTTTCATCGATGTTATATCCATGGTATTTTTGTCGTTATTATGTTGGTTATAAGCATGTATTTTATCAGTGATGTATGTCTCTATCTATATTTTTTCCTGTAAATGAATATAAAATGTATTTTTGGTCAAATAGATTGTATTGTAGCTTATGATGTAAGGGAGAAATGCTTCTTAGCTATTCTCAAATAAGTATTAGACCCCTGTGTTTAATTCTGTTGTTTACACCTATAGATGCAATGTTTGTGACATGTTTGACGAATTGTTTGTCATGGCTGGGTGGGGTCAGATGAGTTCTCGATGATGTGATTGCTTCCATGTATTTTTATTTTATTTTATTTATCCTCTCCTGAAGTTACAAGAAGTTCTGGGAAGTGACCTAGGCTCAGGGGCTGAAAATGTGGCACGGATCCTAGAGCTGTAGGCACAATAATCACCTTTTGGGGCCCTGACTGTGGCCTTGACAAGGCAAGCTCGTGGCTAAGGGTCTATAACTGCTCCCTTTCCCTTACATGCCCATAGCTAAGCCTCAAATGGGTTAAAAACCAGTTCCCCCTCGGGGAACAAGGCCCTGGAAGGTTGGGTTACCTCTTGGGGATGTCAATGATGCAATGTAGGGTGTGTTTGTCGTGTTTTTGTCAATTCCACTTCCTTAAGGTAATCTAGGGGGCTGAATCTCATATTAGTAGCCTCTTGTCACATTTTTACCCTGATTGGCCGGTTACTTGGGTGGATGTGGGAAGAGGGTGTTACACTATCAACCTTCTATCATGGATAAATTGTATTTAAGGATTTTAAACAAAATTAGAGATAAATTGACCTAGTTTACCTCATATATATATATATGGATCATAACTTTTCTTGATTAATGATTCTTCTATCTTGTATCCTATGGGGACCTAGTTGAGCAAACCCTCTTGGGATGGATTGTGATGCAATTTATCTCTTTTCATGGATGCCTATGGTGAATCTTGGATGTTGCATTGTGAAGTGGCTTAGTTTATTTTCTCTATTTTTGTATTATATTACATGCAATTAATTTTATTATGTTAAGTCAATTTATTTGGTTTTTTTTCATTGTCCCTTGTTGAGCTAAACCATTCCCCCAAGCATTCGAGGAATTCATATATAGGTTTTTCTTTCCCTTTATCATTTGGAAAATTGAGAACCTAAATCACAAACCCTAGGGAAAGTTAGTTTATTTGCACTAGTTTGTTTAGGTTTAGTATCATTCCAAAGAAACCCTAGAATTGTTTGTATCCTAGACTCCATATGCCCTAGATTGAGAAGGAACTAATTTATCTCTCTTGTAGTATTCTTTTAAAATATTAAAAATAAATAAATAAATATATATATATATATATATATATATATATATATTTCAAGGTAATTTAGGGTTAAATTACAATAAAATTTTATATTTTCAAAATGACTTGTTATGTATGCCGTAAGGTTAGACATAGCGTAAAAATGCATTAGAGAAGCAAAATTGAATTCTTTCATGCATTTTTATCCATTTTCTAATGTTGAGGTGAAAGGTTTATTTGTTGTTTTATGCCTTATTAATCATCAAATTTTGTTGTAACTTTGTGCTTAGTTTACTTTGTAATTTAGCCTTATTTATCAATCTATTCACTAATTTTTCATGTCTAAATTTGTTGATGTAACATTTTTTTTTTTTTTTTTGTGATTTGGTAATTGAAAAACCTAGTTTTATAATAGCCTTGAGAATTTCTTGATTTGATGTGAATGGAAAACCTATTTGAGACTCTTTAGGCTAATCCTAGCCTTTAGATTAACCCATAATTGTTGGCATTGTAGTATTTCCATTGATATCAATAGGTGTACGATTCCTATGTCTTGTATGATGTCAACAAGTGTATGGTTATGAAGCTGAACTACAAAGAGTCGTTTGTCATATTGTCTAGAGCCTACACCTAAAGCTGAGCTGCAAATTGAGTTGAAAATGCACTTACATGAGGCAACACATGTGACTAGTTGAGGAAGCTTTACTCATGTGTACAAAGTTTGTTGAGGTGTTATTGAGACTTGTTAAGGCTTGGAAAGGTCCTACAAGTGTTGAATAAGGTGTGCCAAAAGTTGTAAGTAGTTTGACTGAGATTTGAATAAGTTTTGTGTTGGAAAATAGGGTAACTCATGTCATAGTAGAGAAACCTGCGTCATAACTCACTTCCTGAATGGACAACCTGCATTATCCCTTCTAGAGTGATTTTCCCGTATTATGTGTGTATTCCATCCAATTGCAGGGGAATTTTCCATGGTTTTTGCAGATGGTATTTGGTGGATAGAGTCAAATTGAGTTAATATTCATTATAGAAGATGGTCAAGTAAAAAATGACGAGGCTTAGTGTTCATTATTGATTGTAGCTTTCCTCAATGATAAAATGTTGGAGTGTGAAGTAGAAGGGGTTAGACTAAGTGAGAATGTATGAGAGAGTGACCTATAATATTTTAGAGATAGAGTGTATATCAGAGCTCAGATTTGGCGCACATGTTAGAGGATGATGGAGTTGTAGTAGATATTTATGTCTAACATGCTTGTGTTGTAGGTTGTGTTGCTGCCAATTGGTGTTGATATGATTATTAAATTATTGTTGTAGATATTGTAATAAATATATTGGATCAAAGTTCAAATTGCTGACATGTTTGTTGCAGGGATTCTATTTGAGATTTTATGGCTACAACATTAATGTTTTGTGTGATTGGTAGTATGTGTTAGCGATGGATGAGTGTGATTTTTGAATTCTTATCATGTGTTGTTGTAGGGTTTGAGTTTGATGAACATATCGATTGGTGTGGATTGATGTATTGATTGAGTTTATATTGCAGAGATTGATTTTGTTGGAGAAAATTGTATTACATGTGTTTGATTAAGTTATTAATGAGTTTATTATATGCATGGGTCGTAGTTTTAAAGTAGATGAAATGAGGTCCATGAGATGAACTTGAAGGTTGGGGCCTTCTATGGGAAAGTGGTGGATTGTGTATTCAGGTAGTGGTATGAGAACTTGGGAGTGGTGGTTGGATAGTCAAGTGGTGGCTAGGTGAAACTTATTGAGAGTGGCGACTTCCTGCAGGAGGTGGCCTGCAAAGTTCATATAGGGAGTGGCCTAGAGCGAGTATCAACTTGCGTTATTGGAAAGTTGTGGTTTTCAAAATAGTGATGGCCAGTGACTATGTAAAAGAATAATTTCATAATAATATAAGAAGAGCAAAGTAGAACATTTTATTAGCTTCTATAACATAGGATGTGTTCTAGCCACGAAATTTGGTGGAGAGGCTAGAATGCATGAGATCTCCAAAACCCAGAAATCATTTCTGGAAATTCCACCTAGAAATTACTTAATTCTATTATTAACCAAATTTTTAATGTTTCCTAAGTATAAAATTAGGAAAACTCATTAGTTAATCAGAATTAATTAATTCAAGGTGAGAACTCTCTAGAAACTCAAACGAATCGATCCATAAATGATTTGATCCATTGATTAAGATTTAATCTTGGTCGTTGGTGTTCCAACTGGAAGATATAAAAAGGGATCAATGTGGTGATGGAGGACACACTAGTGCAGACACTCAGTTGAACAGGCAGTTTGATTTTCTCTGTAGCAGAGACTCAACAAAAAATATAGAGCCAGTGGGTGAGTAATAGGTGGTAGAGTAGGTCAACAACATTTCAAGAGGAATTATTCTAGTTTTGGGAGAGGCAGTAAGAGGAAGGTCAAAATTCCCAGAGGTTTTGCGAAAGCACTACGCAAAGGTTGACGTAGAAGGGTCTGCGTGTGGCTAGGGAGGCAATTTCGAGGGCATAAATTAGTTGTGGGGTGAGAGAAAATTCTCATAATATTTTTTCCAGTGTTTTTCCTCAGATTGTATTGCTAGTAGAGCATCGAAATTATTATACTCAGGATTGTTTCTGAAAAATAATAATAAAACCCTCATTTGTTGCATTAGTTTTTCTACATTGGGTTTTTCCGAGGACAATTGCGTAGAAATTACGATGTCGAAATTTTTATGTGTGTGCTATAATTTCTCAGTTTCCTGCATTTTACTTTCCGCAGTTTTATTTGTGAAGGTTGCAGTGTGAGTTATTTGATATTTGTTGTAACAAATAAATTGCTAAATTAATTAACAATTAGGAAAATGATTTTCAATTGCTACAATAAAATTTTAGACTTGAAATTTTCACATGGTATCAGACTTATTTTAGCATATTGGTAGCTCAGATTGAAGAAGTAGGAATTTCATTGTTCATAGGGAGCAACAATATAAAATTTGCAGAGGTTGCACAGATTACCTAGATAGGGAGTACGAATTGCTTGGGAAATTAAATGTTCAGTTGCAGGTGGCAGAAAAAGATCGATTTCTTGAGATTAGTGATTCCAACAGGCAGAGGGAGTAGCAACAAAGTTATTTTTGAGAGAAGATTACTGATTTGTAGAATAGAAGGTTTTGCACTAGTTTGCAATAGCAGAATCAATGCCAGGGGGAAGAGGAATAACACACAGAAGAATTCTTCAGTATGACCAAGGATCAATTTGATATTCAAGGAGCTTCAGAGTTGTCTTCCAGATTGGAGGACTAATTTTCTTGCTTGTTGGCTCAAATTCACAGTTTGTTTGATATATAGACATTGGAGCATCAACTCATATGACATGGATTAGAGAATATTTCTATAGCTACAATGAGGAGTAGATGGATTTCCATATTACGATGGGAAACAAAACAAAATGTACTCTAGTAGGGAGAGGCACCATCGATTTTCAAAGGGAATCATGAGAAGTACTAGTGCTACAGAGGTATTACATGTACTAGGATTGGGTATGAACCTTATTTCAGTATCCCAGCTAAAAGATAAGGGATATGATGTCCATTTTTTAGGGAAGAATATTTTTTTTCAAGCACCCAAGCTGGAAGAAGGTGAGACAGATTAGAGTTTGAAGCAAAAAGTTATACACATTGCAACTCGATTCTCCAATGGCACTGGTAGGTAGTAACAGTAGAAGTGGGAAGGAGATGAATGAGTTGTGGTATAGAAGAATAGGACATTTACATCATGGATCACTCAAGATGCTCAGGGAAACATTAACAGGGGTTCTAGAACTAGGCACAAAAAACGATGATGTATGTAGAGGGTGTGTGCTTAGGAAATATGCTAAGGAAACATTTCCAAGAAGCAACAGGAGAGAAATTTGTGTGTTAGGACTTATACACTCAAATATTTGTGGCTCGATTTCCACTAGAGCTCTCAGTGGGGTCGAATATTTCATCACCTTTATTGATGATCATTCCATAAAAACCTGGATCTATTTCTTGAAGACCAAGGATGAGGTCTTCGATAATTCCAAGGAGTTTAAGGCTCTCGTGGAAAATATGATAGGGAAAAATATCAAGGTGCTTCACCCAGATAATGGTAGAGAATATATTGATAAATACTTCGTAGATCTTTGTGTAAAGGAATACATCAAAATATATTGGACAACTCCATACAATCCACGACATAATGGAGTAGCGGAGCAAAAGAATAAAACTATAGTCGGGGCTGCAAAATCGATGTTATATGACCATGATTTTCCTAGGTTTCTATTGGAAGAGGCATGTAACACAATAATATATATTTAGAATATGAATTAGCACACCAAATTAGATTAGAATGCAAAGAAGGGGCTTCTCGTTGGGTATAGAGAAACCTCAAATACATACAAGATGTACATTCCTAGCAGTGGAAAGGTTGTAGTGAGATGAGACGTAAAGTTCATGCAGGGCCGATATTTCAAGAGATCTCGTGATATGCTTGTAGATGATCAGAATAATCTAGCAGAAGGTCCATTGGTCCAACAACAAGGGTAGCCACAGGGGCAACCAGTGGGACTGCAAGCAAAACAATCACAAGGATTTAGTACAGTGACCAATACCAACATTTCCTCAAGTGCAAGAGATCTAGTAAGTTCATAACAGTCAGAGTATCATAGGAAAGATGAGGAGGAGTTGGTTGAACCCCCAGCACTAGTGTTAAATCTAGAAAAGAGGTTCATCAGACATTGAGATATGAAAAGGAGTTTATTGGAACTCCTAGGATGAACAAGGGACATCATAGACAACCTAACATGTACCAATCATTCGTGTCTCGAGTTACAAAACCTTCCAACTTTTAGGAAGCTGCACAACATCAAGTATGGGTAGATTCCATGGTAGAAGAATAAAACTCTATCATGATAAATGATGTTTCATAGGTGTTTTTGAGGCCCGAGGATAGGTCAATTATGGGTTCTTGATGGATCTACAAGATCAAATATGATGCAGATGGAAGTGTAGAGAAGTACAAGGCTAGGTTCATGGAAAAAATGTATGCACATAAAGAAGGGATAGATTATGAGGAGAGCTTCACCCCAGTTTCCAGACACACTTTTATTCAGTCAGTTATGTCCCTAGCATCTCAGATGGGATGGGAGATTCACCAGATGGATGTCAAGACAACATTCTTGAATGAAGTGATAGAGGAAGAGGTGTATATTGAAAAACCATAGGGCTTCGAAACTCATGAGAGGCGCACTCATGTGTGAAGATTGAAGAAATATTTATACAGTCTCAAGCAGGCTATCGGGGCATGGTATGGTCATATCAAAATTTACTTGCAACAGAAGGGATTCGTCAAGAGTGACTCAGATCCCAACCTTTACTATTTGATAGTAGAGGGTGAGCCACTCGTCCTAGTATTGTATGTGAAAATATCTTCTTAACGGGATCATTAGGGCTCATAGGGGATTGCAAGAGAAACCTAGAAATAGAGTTTGATATGAAGGATTGGGGGTTGGTCCACCATTTCCTAGGATTGGAAGTGTGGTAGAAGGATAGGGAGATCTTCCTTGGGAAGGGAAAATATGCTATAGAAATTTGGAAGAGATTTAGAATGCAAGATTGTAGACCCATGTCTATGCCCATGATCACTAATTGAAAGAAGATAGATGCATCAAATCATAAGGATGTTGACCCCACTTTGTACAGATAACTTATCGGTTCTCTCATGTATCTGGTCAACACTAGGCCAGATATTTGCTTTGCAGTCAATACCCTCGGTCAGTTTATGGTAGAGCCGAAGAGGGTACATTAGATAGCAGCAAGGTATATTTTGAGGTATGTGAGAGATATAATCGAGTATGGGTTGATATATACCCAAGGGGATGATCTCAGAATATGTGGATTCACAGATGAAAATTTGGCAGGAATTTCATTGGGCAGGAAAAGTACCTCTAGTTACTACTTCAGTGTTGGATCAAGGATGGTTTCTTGGTGTAGCAAGAAGCAGAAGTTAGTAGCACTGAGCTCTACAGAAGCAGAGTATATGGTAGAAAACGCAACCACATGAAAATCTATATGGCTTTGGAAGCTACTAGTAATATTGTTCAGGCAGAGGATGGAGGCGACCAATGTCTACTGTGATAATCAAAGTTGCATTAAGCTCTCTGAGAATCCAGTGTTTCATGACAGGTCGAAACACATAGATATTCAGTGTCATTTCATAAAATATAGTGTACAACGTGGAGCGGTCCAGCTACAAGATGTTCCCATAGAAGAGTAGGTTGTAGATATACTCACAAAAGCTCTACGGAGAGCTAAGTTCATATATTTCTGAGAACAAATGGGTATGGTGGAGAACTTGTTTTAGTAGCAGGAACTAATTATTTCAAATTCTTCTCAGTTGTAGTTGTTGCAATTGCGACAACAATAGATGAGAGGAAGTTGCAGTGCAAATTTAGGGTCAACAGCAACACAGATGTAGCATCAGAGTTTCGCAGTGATTAGTGGGAAGTGGCAGGCAGTCACAGTAGCCAGACATCAACAACATGACATGAGGTGATATAGGGATAGGGTGTTGTGGCAGAATGTGCAACACTAGAGAGAACACAATCCTTGCTAAGAGGGAGTGTTATTTGTTGTAGCATCAGAGATGTTCTAGCCACAAAATTTGGTGGAGAGGCTAGAATACATGAGATCTCCAAAACCCAAAAATCATTTTTGGAAATTCCACCTAGAAATGACTTGATTGTTTTATTAACCAATTTTTTTTTTTATGTTTCCTAAGTCTAAACTTAGGAAAATTGGATAATTAATCAGAATTAATTAACTCAACGTGAGAATTCTATAGAAACTCACACATATCGATCCAGTAATGGTCTCAGCCATCGATTAAGATTCAATCTTAGTCATTGGAATCCCAATAGGAAGATATAATAAGGGATCGATTATGTGATGGAGGACACACCAATGTAGATACTTAGTTGCCTAGGCAGATCGATTTTCTTAGTAGCAGAGACGCAATAGAGAAGATAGAGTTAGTGGGTGAGTACTAGGTGGTAGAGGAGGTCAGCAGCATTTCAGGAGGAATTATTCTAGTTCTAGGAGAGGAAGTAAGAGGAAGGTTGAGATTCATAGAGGTTTTGTGCAAGAAATATGCAGAGGTTGATGCAGAAGGGTCTGCATGTGGCTAGGGAGGCAATTTTAGAGGAAGAAATTAGCTATGGGGTGAGAGAAAATTCTCACAATAATTCTTCCAGTATCTTTTCTCATATTAGATCTCCAGTAGAGAATCTAAATTAGTGTACTTATAATTGTTGCTAAAGAATAATAATAAAACCCTCATCTGTTGCACCAGTTTTCCCATGTTAGATTTTCCTGGGATAATTGTCCAAAAATATTACGATGTCAAATTTTTTATGTGTGTTGTAGAATTTCTCAGTTTCCCGCATTTTACTTTCTGTTGTTTTATTTTTGAAGGTTGCAGTGTGATTTATTTGATATTTGTTGTAACAAATAAATTGTTAAATTAATTAGAAATTAAGAAAATAATTTCCAGTTGCTGCAATAAAATTTCATACTTTAAATTCTCACACATTCGATGGTGGTTTTCTCCCTTTGGGTTTCCACTTTACATCTACTGTCTCTTATGCGTGATATTATTGATGGTTTCTCATTTGCTTGATGTTCTCATGGTTATGTGCTTATATTTGTTGCTTATGGTTCATGGTTATGCATAGATATTCTTATGTGCTATGCTACTAATGAATGAATGAATAAGGATTTCTAATAAGAAAATAAAAAATTGGTAAAATCAGTCATAAGACACAATATTGATTCACTCCCCCTCTCAGTATTGCTCAAGGTTTCCAATAATAATTCCCGTGAAACAATCTACAATTTATTCATTCATCCACCTAAAACACTAATTTGTCATACCTTTATTCTATGGATCTATGCTATAAGATCCTTAGGGGACGCTTACATTAAATCCTTCAGTTATTTGATACCTAAGCCCTACCAAGGAAGCCTCACTTATGTTGGATTGTGTCCTTCACTAAAAATGGACGAGTAGTTTCAGGGGTGACATTAGTTACATTCTCGCATGTTGCATATTGTCTAAGTCACTTAGTGAGGTTTTTCCCTAGGTGCTATATTTTGCTATAACACTTCTCACAATTTGCAGTAGCACCACTCTCATTATTGGATTGATGCACATTGAAGGCCAACTTCTGGCCTCCTTGAGCCAAATCAATTAATTAACTTCCTTTGTCATGAGTGCACATATTAAGACTTCTAAAGAGAAACACATGGTATGCAATGTGGAATGGAGGTGATATTTGCATGTAAACTAATAACCATTTCTTTTGGACAATTAATATCAAGGAAATCCATTATTTGAACGATAATTCTAGTATATATATATAAGTTCCATTTATTTTATCAAATTATAATTTAAAAAAAAAAAATTATAACAAATTTAAAAAATAATAATAATAAATTTATAAAGTATTTTAATTTTTATTATTAATATGTTTTATATATAATAATTTATAGAAAGTTAAATACTTAATTATTAATATTGTTATTTAAATTTAATATTAATATTATATATATGTATGTATGGTTTGGAATATGCTCTGATATTATTTTACTCAAGTAATAGATAGTTTTCCTTTGACATAGGAGACAATTAATGGCCAAAATCGAAAGGCATATGGCAAGAATGAAAGTCGGCCTTTTATGGACCAACAACTGAGTAATTATAAGTGGTGTTGATCAATATTGACTCATAAGTCATTGATTTATTAAATTTTGATAGGCTATGGGTGGAGCATTATATCAAAGAGTGAAATATATTAAGAGATGGTCGAAGCGAAACAAGGTAAAGGAAGTCACATACATAAAAGCCAAAGGCGGATTTAATACGAAAAGGCTGAAGTATAGAGCAAAGGGGGAATAGTAATTTTAAAAGGCGCAAGGTTTCTTTTTGGTGCCACTTTCCATCGCAAATCGCATTCATGCCGCTCTCCGCCATCGCACTTTCCGCCTTTGCGATTTGCGATCATCGCAAATCGCACCCATTGCAGATCTGCCCCATCGCAAAAGCGCAAAGCGCAGTTTTCTGTTTGTGCCACTTTCCGTCATCGCACTTTCCGCCTTTGCGATTTGCGATCATTGCAAATCGCACCCATCACAGATCCTCCCCATCGCAAAAGCGCAAAGCGCAGTTTTTTGTTTGTGCCACTTTCCGTCATCGCACTTTCTGCCTTTGCGATTTGCGATCATCGCAAATCGCACCCATCGCAAATCGCACCCATCGCATGTCGCACCCATCGCAGATCCGCCCCATCGCAAAAGCGCAAAGCGCAGTTTTCTGATCGGTGCCACTTTCGGCCATCGCACTTTCCGCCTTTGCGATCCGTGCTTTCCATATTGGGTCCCACCTCGTACGTTCATTCCCATACCCCTCATGCGCATTTCATGTGTTTCCTTTGCATTTCCACCAAAGTCTGAAGGTTTCACATTTTACGTTAAAATTTCAACGTTTCATATGTATTCCATCATGTGCATAAGTTATTCCGCGGACCATTCTCCACCATCGATCCCCACCACCAAAACCATGATCGAACGGCCCACAATGCATTACCCCACCAAACCCTAGCATACACCGTACCATTGCCTTTTTCACCATTTTTACACAGAAAACATTGTTCGACCACCGCCGTGCCATTGTTCTACAATCCTCCATAATCACCCCCCGCATGCATGAATTTCATAATCCAGTCCATTGTTTTGCAGGGTTATAAAGAGGGGAAGGCCGCCAGGATTACACAGTCCCTATTTGCAGCGGCAAGTCTTCACAGACAAAGCTTCAAGGGCCTTATAGCAACTTGCAGACAGTGCAGACCGTTTTGATAGAGTATGAGCCGAAATCACAGAAGCAGGGCTTCCATCATGTTGGGACTCCACTACTCCTTCTACACTCCGACCATTAATAGAATATGAAGCATGCCTGCAGGAGGAAAGAAACCGAATGGATGTCTTGTCAGACAAGGTGCACATTGTATGCCAGCCAGATCGCCAGCTCATCAGCAAATGTGCCACCACCAATGTCAGCAATCGCTTAAACTCCTTCTCATCCATGAGATTACTGTTAATTCATGATCCAGCCCTAGCGGCCTTTTTACTTTTTACTTCAGCTAGTCATTTTCAAGTTTCAGGGGGAATTCATATTTCACCCTAGCAATTTACTTTTTACTAAGACTGTTATATCATTTTTGTTCTAAAAACGGCCAAGGGCCTAACAGCAAATGATGAGAGGTTTTAAAATTCCTCATCATGAATTTGTTATTTTGACAAAGACTTCAACAAAATTTTCAAAGATGGTGAAGATATTTCCCCAAATTCTTCTCGCCCATGTAAGGAAATTCCTATATAAGCAAGAATGTATGAGAACATGTGGTTCCGTATTTCGAAGAAATGGCGTTGTAAAAGTTTTTGAATGCTTGTCATGGAATTATCATAAATACACAGAGTTCAAGTTTCAAAATGGTTATAGTTCTAGTTATGTATGAGATTCCAAATTTTTAATGCTATAGTTCGTGACTCTTTCTTTGTGATATTGTATCATTGTTCTCTCCACTGTTTTCAATTTCCTTTTATCGTGTCTTGGAATGCGAGTAACTTGCCACCTTGGGTATGAATTTATCGTTGTCTGATACTCATGCTTTACTGGTCTATGTTGCTTTAAATATGGCTCATACACAATATGTCGTTCCGCTTAACACATCATTCATGTTTCCTCTGTATTAAACATCGTGGAATGTTACTCTCACTGAACTGATTGATATGTATGGATTCTTAGTTCCTAAGCCCATATTATGTTGAAATATGTTTTCTAAGCACCATTTCATTGGTAGTTAGTACTCCCCTTTCACTTTCTGCGCCCCAAATATTTTTCTGTTTAAAATACCTATATGTCTTTGAGAAACTGGCCCTCTCTGATGAAAGTTGTCTCTAAGTTGTCTGAAGTATATATGTATTGAAGATTCCCTTCTTGTCTTTACAGTGTCTTTATAACTTGCTAAATCCGAAGGTATTTTGGTCCCATCCATATGATGATGCTTTGCACAAGTTGAAAAGGTAGAGAGTCCTAAGCTGATAATAAGCCTGAAATATACTTTATACTCCCTACTGTTTAAGATGTCCTAGGCACTGGTCTTTGTCAACTCAAGGCTATCTCTAGGAGCTACAACATCTTTCTAGCGCCGTTGCTGGGGACGAAGTCGAAATAAATTAAAATCCCTGGGCCTCGACAAACCTATTCACTCTTCAGTTAGGTGAGCATGAAGAGTTGAGAGTTGTACATTCCTCACCTTGGCGACTCCACATTTGTGTTGTAAGTTAATTTGTTTGCAGTCCTGGCTCCTCGTAAGCCACACCTGAGGTCAGATACATCTCAGCCAAAGACACCTTCTGTGTCTGACCCGGAAAGGATCCTACATAGAAGGGGCTGGAGGGAAAGGCAGTCAGTTCATACCGAGATTCCTGAATTCTCCCTAGAAAACTTTCCATATCTTCCGTCCTCTTCCTCTCAAATCGCCCAAATACAAGGCCCTGACTCCATCATAAGAGATACTAGTTACTATTCAGAGAGCCCACCTCGGGGAGGTGTCCATATCAAAGACGAAGCCGAGTCTAGCAATACTTCGCATTACTCTTTCCACCCTACCCCTGAAGTTGAGGAGATTAAGGAAGTTACTGAAGTATCTGTTGTTCACAGCCCGACATTCTCGTCAACCCCTCAAGCCGCTGTTCACTACATCCCCATCATTATCCATACTTCACTTCCACCTTCTCCTCCTCCTCTTACAGCTCATATTCTTGCACTACCTCCACCCCCTCCAATGGCTAACGTCCCCGGTTTCCTGTTAAATAAATACTCCCCTCTGGCTCTACCTAATGTGCTAAATGACATGCCACATGACTATTTAAAGATCTTGCCCCGTTTCAATGGGGAAAATGAGATCAAAGCTCAGAAGCATTTGGAGGTCTTTTGTTCTTTCGCAGAGAATTTTAATGTGGAACATCTGGATGTGGTCCTAAGACTGTTCGTGCAATATTTAGATGGTGAGGCTAGAAAATGGTTCAAGACATTGGGAAACCATTCTATCACCACCTCGGACGGAATGGAAGAGACTTTCCTCAGAAAATGGGGAGAGAAGAAGGACCACGGACATTGTCTTACTGAGTTTAATACACTCAAGAAAAGACACAATGAAGGGGTGGCTGAATTTATTAAGAGATTTAACAAATTGTACCTTAGCCTCCCTGCAGAGATGAAGCCTCATCAGACCGCTACCAAGGTTGTGTTCGTGGCAGCTTTCGACTCAGAGTTCGGCTTCTCTCTGAGAGAAAGAAAGCCAACCACCCTGGATGATGCTCAGACAGATGCACTGGAGCTCGAGGCAAACTTTGCCTCCACTGGTAAGTCTAGGGGAAAATCTGAGCAAGATACAAGAAGAAGGGGAAAGGAAGAGGTATCCACCTTAGGCCAAGATAGAGATTCAGCAAACGACAGGATTGAGGAGATGAACAAAATGATCAAGAATCTCTCAAGCAAGCTAGTAAAGCTCGAAATGGAGGCAAAGAATTCATCCTCCAAGAATTTCCAAAATGCTCCTAACAGAGGTTTTAACCCTCAATACAGAAAGCCACCCTTGCAGATACTGCAGAGGGGACAAAAGAAGTAGCAAGACCAAGTTCCACACCCCCTCTATTTGGAAGGGCAAGTAGAGGGCTCTACTGAAGATACGGCTTATGAGCAAGAAGAGGCTTACCTTGCTTTCTCAAACAGTGATGAAGTTGAATGTCCTTTACATGAAAGTAACGAAGTAGAGGTGCAGGCACACACAGAGGGAAAGGCTAACAAAGACACTGAAGATCCTGAGGTTGAGGATTACTGCAAACAGTTCGTCGACTTCATGCAAGCTCAATTCAATAGAAGACATGACCTCAGATCTTCCAGGAAGAGAACTCGCACTCAGGATCAGGAGGAGGACACTTCGCAAGAAGAAGCACCTGCTCGAAAGGAGGCAACACCACAAAAGACCCTAGACAAAGGTAAGAGGCCCCTTAAGCCATCTCCGCAGTCTGATAATCAAATGCCTTCATCTTCACAAGTAGTTGCACACCCTAATGATAAGCTTACCGAAAAAGAAGTTAAGCCTCCCCCTCAAAGTGAAGAGTCAAAAGATAAAGAAACAAAGGAAGTGGCAGTAGATAGGTCCTCCTCCTCTTTTAGTTTACAGAAAGAACTTGAAAAAGTGAAAATCCCAATTCCTTTGACTGAGTTGTTAAAAAAACCAGCATATCAGTCCCAAGTCACATCCTTCATGCTTCCCCCAGAAGTAATACACATCCCTGACAGTCTCAACTTACAAGAAGAAAGACCTATGGTAGTGTTTGGTCCGCATGTCGAAGAATTAGACCCCTCTACGCCTCCCTTTTACGTGTCTTTGGTGATCCATGACCTATTACTCCACAATTGTATGTTAGACTCTGGAGCCTCCCACAATCTAATGCCTCTGTCTGTCATGGAACAATTAGGATTCCAGATCACTCGTCCATATCAGGACCTGTACTCATTTGACTCCAAAAGAGTTAAGTGCTTGGGCATGATTAAGGACCTGGTGGTCAACTTGGCCCAAATCCCAGCTAAAAGTGTAGTAGTGGACATCGTGGTGGCTGACATTCCAGCCCGTTTTGGTATGCTACTATCAAGGTCCTGGGGAACAAAAATTGGCGGGTCAATTAAACTAGATCTAACATATGCCACCATCCCAATTTTTGGCGGGCAGGAGAGGAGATTATACAGGGAGACCAGATTTGTAAAAATGGTTACCAAAGCTGACTGTTCAGAAAATTCACCGGTCTACAGTAAGGATAGAGATTTTTCGTGCTTGATGTTAGAAGAAGATTACAGTTATGCCCAGGAACCTTCCTTATGTCAAATAAGGACTCAAAAATCCCCAGAAGGTCTTGAAACAGGGGTATGGACTCTACATTTCGATGGGGCAAATTCGAAAGAAGGTAATGGTGCTGGAGTTTTATTGATTTCCCCTACAGGCAAATGGGTCCCACTCTCCTTCAAATTAGAGTATGAAGCCACCAATAACGTGGCTGAGTATGAAGCACTTTGCTGGGGCTACAGGAAGCAAGGAATATGAATATACAAACCCTGAAGGTCTTGGGTGATTCAGAATTAGTGGTCCGACAGATCAGAAATCAATGTCAAGCTAAACATCCTCGTTTAAGAGCTTACAAGAATGAAGTATGGGACATGGTGGAGAACTTTTTGTCAGATTTTAATATTCAGTTCATGCCTCGGGAGTAGAACAGGATGGAAGATTCACTTGCAGTAGCTTCCAGCACCTTCCGGCCACCCCAAAATCCCCTCCTGAGGTATGAGATAGAAGTAAGGTACCGACCTTCGATTCCAAACAATGTCAAACACTGGAAAGTGTTTGAGGATGATGAACAAGTGAAAAGGTTTCTAGAGACAGTTGGGGAGTTCTCTAATATGGAAATCGAATGTTGTGAGGGGGATGATGTTGAGAACCAATCAGAAAACAAGTGGGAAGAAAAATTGTCCAGGAGAAAAGT
Source organism: Pinus albicaulis (assembly GCA_034641835.2). Taxonomy (NCBI): domain Eukaryota; kingdom Viridiplantae; phylum Streptophyta; class Pinopsida; order Pinales; family Pinaceae; genus Pinus; species Pinus albicaulis. Next base: position 36,519 of record JAXQQM020073897.1, read on the forward strand.
GTTACAACTGAAGGGAAATGTCATCCCTAGAGGCCTGGTGCCCCTAGAAAGGTTGTTTGACAAAAATTATGTCCCCAGGCAGCCCAGCAAAATGACAGACGAAAACTAGGTAGAAGACCTAAATCTGGGTACTGAGGCTGAACCCAAAATTGTGAAATTATCCAGAAAGGTCCCGGATGACTATAAGGAGAAGTACCTACAATTATTTCAGTCTTATAGGGATGTATTTGCATGGTCCTATCAAGACCTGAAGACGTTTGATGTCAGCATTTTGCAGCATGAAATCCCCCTGAAGGCAGATGCAAGGCCTCACAAGCAGAAGCTCAGACAAATAAACCCTCTACTACTCCCCTCCATTGAGAAAGAAATCAAGAAGCTGTTAAAGGCTAAAATAATTGTGCCATTGAAGTACTCTGAATGGGTGGCAAATCTAGTCCCTGTCCGAAAGAAAAATGGAGAAATAAGGTTGTGCGTGGATTTTAGAAATTTGAATAGAGCCTCCCTGAAAGACAATTACCCATTACCAAAGACGGAAAACATTCTGCAGAAAGTGGTGGGGGCCTCTAGGATGTCTATGATGGATGGTTTTTCGGGTTATAACCAGGTGGCTGTACTCCCAGAAGACCAGAAGAAGACTTCTTTCACCACGCCCTGGGGTACATTCATGTACACTAGGATGCCTTTTGGGCTGATTAACACAGGAGCCACATTTCAGAGGGCTATGGACACAGCTTTGTTGGGGAACAAGATAAATTTCTGGTGGTCTATCCGGAAGATATTATAGTATTTTCGAAAGATGACGCTGAGCACATTCAACATTTACAGAGAACTTTTGAGAAATGGAGAAGGTATGGTCTTTCCCTAAATCCTCAGAAATCTTTATTTGCATTAGAAGAAGGTAAGCTCCTAGGACACATTGTAACTAAGGATGGGGTCAAGATTGATCCTAAAAGAGTGGAGGTTATAAATGGCATCTCCCTCCCCAGGAATAAGAAATAAGTCCAGGTGTTCTTAGGGCGTATCAATTTTCTGAGACGATTTATCCCTAACTATGCTGAGATAGTTAGGCATATAACAGATATGTTAAAAAAGAATAATGAGGTGAAATGGTCACCAGAAGCGAGGCAGGCCTTTGCTAGGATAAAGAATGCATTTGCTGAGGCTCCTGTGCTGGCAAGGCCAGATTTCACTGAACCATTTATGATTTTCTCTTTCGCATCACCTCATACAGTAGCTGGAGTTCTCCTACAGAAAAACGAAGATGGGTATGAACAACCCATTTCTTTCTTTAGTCAGGTGCTTCATGACGTAGAATTGAAATACAATATATTGGAGAATCAGGCCTATGCCCTGGTAAAGTCCCTCAAGGAATTTCGCATGTATATTCTGCAGTCTCACATTACTGCATTTGTACCCACCGCAACGGTTAAATATATCCTCGTTCAGGGTGACAGTGAAGGAAAAAGGGGTAGGTGGATTGCAAAGATACAAGAATATGATCTGGACATCAGACCCACTAAGTTGATTAAAGGGAAGGGGCTAGCAAGAATTTTATCAGAGTCAAATCATCAAGCTTTGGGCATCAATTTATCTATGATTGCAAATGAAGATTCTGAGGAACAGACAGGGCAGCAAGAAGTGGAAATGGCCACTCAGAAAATACTGATGAAGTATCTTACTAGTCCTTGGTACAAAGAAATAGTCGAGTATCTCCTAACACTCAGCTGTCCACCCAGCTGTGATAAATCAAAATACAGAGCATTGAGGCTGAAATCACAAAAGTATACGGTTGCCAATGGTCAGCTATATTGGAAAGATCTTTCAGGCATACTGTTATTATGCCTCACGGAAGGCGAAGTGGAGAACATAATGACCGAATTTCATGAGGGAATCTGTGGAGGACATTACAGCTGGAGGAGCACAGCTCAGAAAATTCTGAAGGCTAGTTTCTACTGGCCTAAATTGTTTGGAGACATCTTTGCTTGGGTTAGAGCATGTGAAAAATGTCAGAAATTTGCTGAAAAATAAAAGTTAGCGGCTCTGCCGCTGATTCCTGTACACGTTGATGAACCTTTCAAATAGTGGGGAATTGACTTCATAGGTGAGATTCACCCGCCCTCAAGTGGACAACACAAATGGATCCTGGCTGCCACGGATTATTTCACGAAATGGGTGGAAGCCATACCTGCACGAAATGCTACAGACACAGTGATAATCAAATTCATGGAAGAGAACATTATATGGAAAGTTTGGATGCTCCGCTAGCACAGTGACCGACAAATGCCCAAGCCTACATCTACAAAATTTGTGTCTCTCACGCATATATTACCGGGTCACTCTACACCTGTCACCCACAGGAAATGGTTTGCTTAACTATCAAATAAAACGCTGTGAGAGCTCTAAAGAAGATAATAAATCTAAAATTAGAGGAATAGTGTACAATCAAGTTCGTCTGGTGGTTAGGTGTATCGGCTTAGTAAAAGAGCAATCAAATTCCCACAAGTGCTAAAAAGATATGGACGAGCAGCTGTGTTCCCTATACAATTAGCTTTACCCGTGGCTCGTTTTATGCAAGAGACTCAGGAGGAACCTGATGGCATGATTAGAAGAATTAACCAACTGGTGGAGCTAGAAGAAACTCGTAATCAGGTGAATCAGAGGCTAATAGAATACCAGGAGAAAATGAAAGAGCTGTTTGATCAACATGCTAAAGACAGAAATTTGCAGGTAGGGGACCTAGTACTCAGGTGGGACGTGCGAAGGGCTGATAAAGGAAAGCACGGTAAATTCGACCCCCTTTGGTTCGGCCCTTTCAAAATTGCAGAACAAGGTGGCAACAATAATTTTAGGCTAGAGAATTTGCAGGGGGATTTGTTGGACGCCCCTGTCAATGGTCAGTTCCTCAAGCCTTATTTTCAGTACTCATCCGAGCCGAGAGGGCCCGATGTATCATATTGTATATTATTTCCTGTTTTACGCATTGTTTTAATAATGTGTGTGGGTTGAAGAATCATGGAGAGAAGAGGTAAAAGTTGACGAAGATGAGAAGTGGCGTTCACAGAAGACAAACAGGTGGCCTGCGTGGTTCTCGACACATTCAAGGATAAACGTGCCATACCCAGGTGGAGCCAATGTTGATCAATATTGACTCATAAGTCATTGATTTATTAAATGTTAATAGGCTATGGGTGGAACATTATATCAAAGAGTGAAATATTTGAAGAGATGGTCGAAGCAAAACAAGGCAAAGGAAGTTACATACATAAAAGCCAAAGGCGGAGTTAATACAAAAAGGCTGAAGTATAGAGCAAAAGGGGAATAGTAATTTTAAAAGGCGCAAGGTTTCTTTTTGGTGCCACTTTCCATCGAAATCGCATCTATGCCACCGCCATCGCATCTTTCGCCTTTGTTTATCGCGATCATCGTGATGCGATCCATCGCAGTATCCGCCCATCGCATAAAGGGCAGCTAGCTTTTCTCGTCGCCACTTTCCATCACAAATCGATTCATGCCACTTCTCGCCATCGCATCTCTTCTTCGCTTTGTATTTGGCATCATCGCAAATCGCACCTATCGCACGTGACCTATCGCAGGATCCGGCTTCTTATCGGTAAGCGCAGTTAGCTCGCTTGTACTTATCATCGACTTTCCGCTTTTTTGTTGTATTTGCGATCATCGTAAGTCGTCCACTTTAAGTCGCACTCATCGTAGATCATGATCGCAAAAGCGCAAGAAGCATTTTTCTGATCGGCGTAACGTCATCCGCTATCGCACTTTCCGCTTTGTATCCGCGCTTCAGATTGGGTCCCACCGTATATTCATTCCTGCACTTCATGGTGTACTTCGCTGCATTTATGTGTTTTGCATTCCCACCAAATTCTGAAGGTTTCACATTTTACGTTAAAATTTCAATGTTTCATATGTATTCCGTCATGTGCATAAGTTATTCCACGGACCATTCTCCACCGTCGATCCCCACCACTAGACCATGATTGAACGGCCCACGATGCATTTCCCCACCAAACCCTATCATACACCGTACCATTTCCCTTTTCACCGTTTTTACGCAGAAAACACTGTTCGACCACCGCCGCGCCATTGTTCTCCAGTCCTCCATAATCACCCCCCGCATGCATGAATTTCATAATCTAGTCCATTGTTTTGCAGGGTTATAAAGAGGGGAAGCCCGCCAGGATTACACAGTCCCTATTTGCAGCGGCAAGTCTTCACAGACAAAGCTTCAAGGGCCTTATAGCAACTTGCAGACAGCGCAGACCGTTTTGATAGAGTATGAGCCGAAATCACAGAAGCAGGGCTTCCATCATGCTGGGACTCCACTACTCCTTCTATACTCCGACCATTAACAGAATATGAAGCATGCCTGCAGGAGGAAATAAACCGAATGGATGTCTTGTCAGACAAGGTGCACATTGTATGCTAGCCAGATCGCCAGCTCATCAGCAAATGTGCCACCACCAGTGTTAGCAACCGCTTCAACTCCTTCTCTTCCATGAGATTACTGTTAATTCATGATCCGGCCCTAGCGACCTTTTTACTTTTTACTTCAGCTAGTCATTTTCAAGTTTCAGGTGGAATTCATATTTCACCCTAGCAATTTACTTTTTACTAAGACTGTTATATCATTTTTGTTCTAAAAACGGCCAAGGGCCTAACATCAAATGATGAGAGGTTTTAAAATTCCTCATCATGATTTTGTTATTTTGACAAAGACTTCTAACAAAATTTCAACATGCGAGGAAGATATTTTTCCCAAAATATCTTCCCGCTCTTAGGTAGATGTCCCTATATAAGCAAGATCGAAGAAGAAAAAGAGGTTCCAGATTTCCTGAAGAAAATGGCAGTGTAAAATTTTTTGTATGCTTGTCGTGGAATTATCAATGCAAATACACAGAGCCCGTGGGGTTTCAGCGAAGAGAAGTTCTAGTTATGTATGAGGATTCCAGTCTTAATGCTATATAGTTCATGACTCTTTCTTTGTGATATTGTATCATTGTTCTCTCCACTGTTTTCAATTTCCTTTTATCGTGTCTTGGAATGCGAGTAACTTGCCACCTCGGGTATGAATTTATCGTTGTCTGATACTCATGCTTTACTGGTCTATGTTGCTTTAAATATGGCTCATACACGATATGTCGTTCCGCTTAACACATCATTCATGTTTCCTCTGTATTAAACATCGTGGAATGTTACTCTCACTGAATTGATTGATATGTATGGATTCTTAGTTCCTAAGCCCATATTATGTTGAAATATGTTTTCTGAGCACCATTTCATTGGTAGTTAGTACTCCCCTTTCACTTTCTGCGCCCCAAATATTTTTCTGTTTAAAATACCTATATGTCTTTGAGAAACTGGCCCTCTCTGATGAAAGTTGTCTCTAAGTTGTCTGAAGTATATATGTATTGAAGATTCCCTTCTTGTATTTACAGTGTCTTTATAGCTTGCTAAATCCGAAGGTAGTTTGGTCCCATCCATATGATGATGCTTTGCACAAGTTGAAAAGGTAGAGAGGTCCTAAGCCGATAATGTTCTAAATATAATTTATACTCCCTACCGTTTAAGATGTCTCAGGCATCAAGTCTTTGGCAAACTCAAGGTTGTTCTAGGAACTACAACATGGTGAGTGCATAGACTAGGATGGATTCCTTTTCTCTTATATCACTATATTCCCATGCAAATGCATTTTTATATTTCTCGTAACGGTCAGAATAACTGCTTTATCCGTAGGTCGTGTTAGGATTAATGTTTAAATATTTCGGTGTTCAATTTCAACTGACCGTCGGTAGTATGCGGATTAGTTCTCAAAATGTTCAATGATTACTTCACCTTACCCTTATCCTCTTCCCCAGATCTCTAATGGAGGCAACAAAGAGTGAATCGACATTAAAACCATTAATGATATCATCCTATGCTTCATCATTAAATTATTGTGCTTTTCCTGCCGTGCAGGGAGAGGTAGGGAAAGATCAGATTCGTGTTCAAATTGCCCCACAGTGACTACTCTCAAATCCATGTGAGGTTTGGCTGCTGCTGTCTGCAGTTTTGAGTGCTTGCCCATATGAGATCACCATAGATTCATACCTACATCTCATATATGCATCCGCAATGCTGGGCCACGGTCTTTCCAAGATTAAAGGATGACCCCCTAGATTGGATTTGGTTTTTTAAAATGAGAAAATTAGCCGGATAATTCCAAGAAGCCACAAAGGATAACATCTTTATCATTCTTCCGGCTTGACAAAATTTATCTAATAATTCAAGGACCGTGGGTGTAGTTCTAAGTCCATGAAGTCCTAGGAGATAAAGAGGTCTTTAGTCATGACATTAATGGCTGCCCCCAAATTAATCAAAGTGTTGGTTATGGGTTGGTCATCATATGGACAATACCGTAGGATTCCCCTCGGGTCATTATATTTAGTTAATAGAGGCTCATCAATCATAAGATCTGGATGTTTCCATAAGATGGATAGTATCGTGTCTTTTGGTTTTCTTCCGGGTGCTTTTGACACACATCCTAATCGTTTTAGCATAGATAGGTACTTCCTTAAGAGCCCGTAACAATAGAAACCACACATACAAATTTTTTTAGTTCGTAGGAATTCAGATTCAGTTCAGGCCGTCTGAAGTCGCGCCATGAGGGTGTGGGAGGACCCTGCTTTCTACACCAGTCAGCTACCACAAATGCACCAACCTTGCTCGGGTTGGTCGTTGTAGAAACATCATACCTCCCGAGCTTGTTACTGCTATTGTGCACACCGGGTGCTGTATCACTGTTACATGTCTAATAGATGTCTCGTAATCGACCATATCCTTCCTAGGTGACTCACATTCTTCTTCTAAGGATAATGGGAGTATGTCTGTGTTCTGGATACTTTTCCGACCGAAGCTTAACCTTTATTGAGTCCAATGGGAATAATAAGATAATCTAGAAGGTACCGAGCACCCATGCTCAGGCTTCCTTATTATTCGGTTTGGGGTTAAAGCGGTAATGGTAATTGGGGTCTTACGAAGGTGCATGATTTTGAAGAGAAGGCAAGCTTGTAATCGATGTTGCATTGGTAGTAACAGACTGACCTTGGCCATTACCTCTCCAATTCTAGCTCCAAGTATGAGGTTGCGATGGAGGAGATTGCATTGGAGGTGGGGAAGGCCAACGGGTTCCATGGTGAAGGAAATTGTGTTGAGGAAGGAGTAGGATAAGCCCATGGATAATAAGAATATTATAAACATTATTCCTAAGGATAAAAAATAGAAAAATCTCGAGGCATACCCGTATGTCATGGATTCCATGGCCTCTTTGATCCGATGAAATAGGAAGACTAGACATCCTCGCTTGATTCTTGAAGCAGTGACCTTCATTCTAGGCAATTCAGACATTGATTTGTAGAATGTGCCAATTCGGGCAGATGTTGCATAGGCCGACGCTACTCACCCAAATTGTCTTTCTAGATGTTTCTTTTTTGCATCGGGGGACAAAATATTGCTAAGGTTGCTTCAACTTCGCTGTTATTTCTTAACTTGTACCGTAGTGATCCGTTGCAGAGAGTGCTAAGGAGGTTAGTTTTTGAAAATATTCAAATAGATTTCCGATCTCTCCGGCTCGGTTAATCCTCCATTGGTGGACTTCCGTATTTGGAATGAAGGGTCCCGAATTGAAATTCTCCCCCCGACTAATCCTCTTGAGTCTTCGGGCAGCAAAGCTTCATTATTTTCCGTTTTTTCTGTGATATGTCTCCTTTTCCCAATAGGTTCAAAAAAAGTCGGTCCGTAAAGTCAACTCTTATACCTCTTAAGAATACCTATTTCCCATTCTTTGGGGCTAAGTTACTAAACTTAGACCTTTGTAAATTGTAATGGAATCGCTCCATATAGTATTCCAAGCTCTCCTCCTCCTTCTCGTGCACTCCTGGGAAGATCTCTTCCTTCAAATCCTTGGTTCGACAAAGAATCTTGATACTTAAAGAGAAAGGCCTCCCACATGTCATTCCAGGTTTGAATCATGCCAACACCCAGCCTCATGAACCATATTAATGCTGCTCCTTTTTAGAGTATAAGGAAACAACTTCGCTCGGGTGTTCTAAGTGTAGTCATATCCTACACAAGATACTTAATTCGAACAAAAAGTATCAGATATTGAACAACCATCCCTCGAAAGGATGGTAGGATGACAGAGGAATATTTTTCATAGGAGCCTCATCCCTTGTTACTATTATTTGGAATTCAAAAGTACCGTAGCTATTTGTTCGACATTCTCATCCCCCATGGTTGATTCTTCTTTGAGCGGGGATGAAATGTCCCTCGTAGTATGTAGGAGATTGATAACAGCGACCCTGTGATGTTCCAAGACCAAATGCTCAATCGCCATACAAGCGTCCAAATGATGATCAATCACGTTGTTCGTGTCCCCGATGCTCCCCACTCGGTCTCCCCTTGTCCTCTCTCGATTCTTAGATTCGGATCAATGATTTTCCACTATTGTTTTAGATTTGGGCCTTGATATAAGGAGTGGATATGTTGTTCAAAGGGTGGCGAGGTTCAGACACAGTAAGGCACTTATGCCTCAAAGTTTCGATATAGTAGCCGATTTTGTGGTCCGTCTTCCTATTATCTCTCGTATGAAGTAGATTGTTCATTTTCTACCCTTGAGATCATATCTCCAAAGAGTGTCTTTCTCCCAAGCCCGCACTCTTCTTTTTTCCTTCTTACGACCCTTATTTCTTGTAGTTAGTAGAGTGTGGTGCTTTTTGGATTTTTCTATCATCCTACCGGCACACATAGAACCTATGTGTATCAATTCATCCTACAAGTGCATCAGCTTTCTACAATGGCGAGCCCGCCTGGCACGTTAGAGCGTCGCGCATGTTATTACCTTTCATCTTACCGCCCAACGAATGTATAGATGAAGAAACCCTAAAGAAAAACACTCAAAAATCACATCAAGTGTCCCAAATAAAGACATTGGTGAGCCCGCTTAGGCATTTTAGAGTGATGCGCAAGTTCTTACCTCGTCTATCAAGCCGACAATTGTGTCACCGGAGACACACTAAAAAACACATAGAAATTGCACTCTAAGTGCCCCGCCAGAGCATTGGTGAGCCCGCTCGTGTATGTTAAAGCGATGCCGAGGTTCTTACCTCTTGTCTTACCGTCCAACAATTGCAGCATCGGGTACACTTATCTCCTAAAAAACAACTCTAGTTGATTGACTGCCATTGCCATCCCCGGGAAATCTGCCAAAATTTTGGGCCGTATTAATCACTAAATGACTAAAGCAAGATAACATAAATTATCAATCCAGGGACATCTTATATTTCAATGACAACCGCATCGTCCGTGTCGATACATCAAACCGTAAGTAAATCCAACAAAGGAAATCGTCAAGTAACGTCGGAAAGAAATCACTCATGCATAAATAAAATGATCTAAAGATTGTGATCACACCTCAATTAATCTATCCTAGCACGCCACACAATAGTTACCCAAATTCGGTATCTCTAATCTCACATGTGTGTAACAACATATAAAATATTGGAATTGAAGCAGCATCTCTTCATAGCTAATAACAAAAGCAACAAAACTTCCACCGATACATAAAGAAAATAGAAATAAGGGTATACGCCTACCTTAATCACTCGCATTCCCCGTTAAAGAGGAGGTCCCTTCCTCCCTAGCACGGCACAACAGAAGAGAAAGAAACGAATAGAAACTAAATTAGATGATGCATGTAACATCAACAACATGATAACTTGTATTAATATGATTTTTTTCTCCGCTAACCTTTCTACCTCAAGGGTCGAGAACTATATAAATATGCCATCTCGTAAAAACGAGGGATGCACCAATCATTTATGATTCTCATACTGATCAAAATAGAATACATATGGTTACAACCACTTCTTAAAAAAAGGTATGACTCGGAAAAATATAGATTGCAATAAAAACCGCCTAGAGGTCGTTATCCAAAAATACAATACTTAATAACTTCTACAACTATCACAATAAATCACAATCGTAGCATAACAACAAAGGACAAGTCAACATCGAAGTTGACGAGATCCACTACAGTACAACTATAACAACAATCCGTCGTTGTCCGTAACAACATGGTGTAACAAATTAATCGTAACAAAGACACCTTTAATCGCTCTTGTACGCCCATGACCTATATATTTTGTGCTACAAATATATCTCTGGAAATACAACAAAAGACCATAGATCTTCTCCAAACATTCATCCTCAGCTAGTCATAAAAAAGACACGATACATCACAATAATTGATGAAATGGCAAGGTAATGAAAATAAAGTGAAAACAACACAAGTTAAGATAGAAAGGTAGGAAAAATAGGCAAAGATAGGCCTAATGGTTGTAGTCATGAGGTGAAAAATGGGGGAAACAAATATAAGAACAGTACAAAACCATCACTCCAACAATACCCACAACAAGGTGTTGGGGATGAATCTCCACTCAAATTTAAACAAGTTGCAACCAATACTTCTTGCACCTATCATCCCCTAGCCCTCAACCAACTTACTACTATCAATTATTTTCTTCCGCAACATTTCTTCCTCAAGAATGAGTGAATGAATGCATGCCCTTCTTTCCTCTCTTTCTCCGCCATTAAATAGAAAAAAATTGTTCCAAAAACCATAAGGATTGAAAGGGATTTGCATGTACACCATCCATGTGTCCACGAAAACTTTTTATTTTATTTATTTATTATTAAATTTTTTTTGTTATTTGTCATTTTATTTATTTATTCATATTTTTTTCTTCACAACCTATTACTTATTTTTTCACTCATATGCCATAAAAACACTTATAAATCACTTGTTATTGCATCATCCTACTATTTTTCCATGAATAATCAAGCATCAGAGATACATTAGATACAATAAGGTAAAATTCTAATATATTTCTAGTTCTAAGTGTTTTACTTATAAATTTGGCTTAATTTGCAAAGGTCATGGAAACCGACATATTCTAAAGCCCTCCGATAACATTTTATAATTGCATCCAAGGTTCAAATAGAATCTCATGGGACAAAGCCATCCCGAGCACATGGGTAGGTGTCAAATAAATCCTCTATGGTGTTCTCGTATGTTGGGTGTGAGAAAAATATTATCAACACCACAATTACATGGTGTAAAAACATTTAGTCAACAATTGTGTGGCCCATGGAGCATGTATCTAGATTACTCGGGAAGTAGATCAACCTCAAGAAAGCATGAATAAATCTTCGGTAGCTTTTCAAATATCAACAAACGAATGATGATGTATCCAATAAATATTATATGATGATGTATCCTATAATATTAGAAATTGAGGAAAATCCGATATCTGAGCAGGAATATGACACGTAGTTATCATTTATCTACTCATATTTCTCGCAATAAGTTTCTCGGGTTGCTTATTTTTAAAGACATTAAATACAATTCGCTGAGAAGCGAGAATGATCATTCTTTGTATCTCTTTGGTCAATGTTGGAACTTTATGGTTATGTACATATCGCTTAATTTAATAGAATAATGTACTTTTTTTACCATTACACTTCAATGAGAAGGTTATGCATTGGTGATAATCAAGTGTTTTTAGTATTTCTAAATGTCATGCATCGGTAGGAGGACCCCATGTTGCATAGAAGAGTTGTAGTATATTTACTTATTTTACTTTGTTTTAATATGTTTCATTTACCTTTAATTTTTTCATTTTGATTTATAGATCTTTTCTCACTACTTTACTTTCTTTACAAAGGTCTCAAGCGCTTTGAATTAAAATAAAAAACACAAAAACATTTAGCTTGTCGCAACTTCTTTCATTAAAATTTGCATTCATTCACATTCTCAGCGTTTATAGGCATACTCAACTTCATTCAGATAGCTCTGCTGATCTTTCGCACAACATTTTTAGGCATATCATTGTTTTAACAAGAAATGGATTCTAAGTTTTGTATACACACACCTTCTGAAGTTTTCGAAACAATTTCACAAGTCCTTAAATTCTCAAGATCGACTTCTTTTTCCTTTCATAGTTAGTTTTATCTATACCTTGCTTTCTTATATAGTATTCATTTTGTTTTATAGTTACCATTTATTTTGTAGAGTAATTCGTCTACTATCTTTCATAAATTAGAATGCAAAAATCTTCATAGTATAAACTCGCTATTATCTTTCATAGATTAAATACATAAACTCATAGATTAGAAATTAATGCTTTCATATTGTAAACTATCTTTACTTTTCATAACTCAAAATTTAATTGCTTTCCCTAGAATTAGCTTATTGCTTTACAAGCTTAAAATAGTTGGATCAAATTTATTGTTTTCTATAGATTAGAAATTGATTCCTTTCCTATAATATATTATTCTCGCTTCATTAATTGGTTTATGTCCTTAAATTTCATTGAAAAATATGTGTTCTTTGTTTAGACTTCATATCATAAGTATAATTTCATTACTCTGTAACTATTTCTTAAATTAAGATTTGCATCTCTGATCATTTGTTTCTTGCTTCTAGTAGAATAGATTCCTTGTTTTGGATGAAAATTGAAAAGTTTTAATATCCTAGAACATATAATGTAGTGTGAATCACAAGTGTATGAACCTCGATTGAAATTTTAATGTAAGTACTGAAGCATAATTAAATTACCCCATATAAGGCTTATAGAGTTTCAGATTCTTCATTCATTATGAGTAAATGTGCATGTATAGGGTAGACCGGGTCTCTAGGTGTTATCTTCCACCTTTTTTGGTATCCCAAAGGGACCATATTACATAGCCTTGATTTTATTTCAGGATCCTCGTATCCTTTCCTTCCTCAACTATAACAATACTTTGTATCCCACTTTGAATGAATTCTCTATTCTATGTTGATCATGCCTAACCTTATTTTTTTTCCTATGATTCCGCAACATCTCATGTACATGTAGATGGGTGTGCCTATCTTCAACATTTTTTTTTCCTTTAAGGAATCCCTCACAAGATCCTCCCTCACTCCTTTCTATCCATATGCAATACCTAAAGTGGTTAAGGTGGGAAAATATCCAAAACCGGTTTCAAATGGGGACTTACCAATATAAGTGTGGAGTACTATGTTATAAGAGAATTGTATATATACTACATTTTCTTTATCCCAAGCATTTGGATGCTTTTTGATTGTAGCCCCCTCAAAAGACATACAAAATTCCTTTTCATTACTTCTATTTTTCCCGTCTTTCTACAAAAATGGAATGTTGTATACCTCTTCAAATTTGGCATCCATATTATCAGTGACAATGAACCAAGACGCACTAATAAATCTTATGTCCCTATTTAAAAAAATTCTCCTTGGTATCCCAAAGTGAACCAAAAAATATCTAAAGACAAATTCTGTACTTCTTTCCCAATGTGTGGTCTTTTTATAGAGAATTATAACACACATCTAACTAAACTCACAATTAATACCATGAATGGGTAGTCATGTCCTTTTCTAATTGTTGGTAAACCTCCCACAAATACTATGGAAATTTTTTCCCATGGATGAGTGGGTAGTGAAAGGGATGCAGTATAGACCTCTTTTCCTATTATTAGGCTTGATCGTACAACAAAGAAACCATCCTCTTATGAACTTAGCTACCTATTCTTGCATCCTAGGTAATTACACATACCTATGCAAGTTGGCCACTGTCTTCCCTACACCAAAGTACCCACAACCCTCGGGAGGTGTGAGCCTCTAATCAACTACAAATTTTCATTTTTAGAACACATAATTTATCCATCCCGTAGAGTAATCCATTATGGAGATGGTAGTCAATTGTTTTATTAACATTGCGCACATGAATCTCGTCCGTAACTATTAAACAACTTCAAGACTTCATTATTTTTAGATGTTCTCTTATATGCATCATGGATTAACGGTTCCATGTGTGTGCAAGATTTTTGAAATATGTATCTTTGATGTGGGTGGGACTGAAAGGATATTTTCCAATTAGTTTGTGCTACCTTTCATATGCTTAATCAATAAATGAAAGTGTTGTAGAAACCTTGGTTGATTATAATTCCTAGTCTATTGTAACTTATTCTGGGCCTACAATTAGTACTATAGTGGGCGCGTGATAATTGTGGTTACTTTCTCCTTTCCCCCTTAGATAGTGTTTCCAATTTTTAAATGCTTGTACCATGGAATAGATTTCGTTATGTGGGTAGGGTAGTTAATAACTATCCTATTAAATACTTTAGAATAGTAGAATACATGGCTTCCTCCATGCATCAAGACAACTCCCCATAACATGTCCACTTGCATATGTCTCCACTTCAAAGTGTTGTTGCAATTTTTGTAATGCTAGAACGAGTTTTCGACTAATATTATTATTTAACTCCCTCAAAGGCCTTTTACCAACCCTTTCCCCACTGGAAACTCTATCCACTATACTGCGGAGTGGCGGGTGCTGCTGGCGTTGGCTGGAAATGAGATTAAGGTGAATTTTAGGTATTGGGTTTACCTAGCGAAACTCCCGATCATAGAAAAATTAGTAGGATTTGGCCACTTAAGGATGACCTAAATGATATATATAACTCTCCTCCACCTATCACATATCCTTGATACAAAAAAATACCACTATGTGAACTCACACCTCTTGAAATTTTCCAAAGAGTTAGTGCTTCTTCAATATCTCTAGCACCTACATCAAATGTGCGATGTGGCCCTTATGTAGCACTCGTATACATATCATCCAAATAAACAATAAACAATGAGTCTATAAAAGGAAAAATATATCATTCATTAACCCGATGAATTTAGTTGGTGCATTGCATAGGCTGTATTAAACATAACTAACCACTCATACAAACCTTTCTCATTTTGAAGGTGGTCTTCTAGGTTACCCCTTATTTTAATTAAAACTTGGTGATACCCCGACCTTAATTCCAACTTGGTGAAGTATTTGGCCTATTGTAACTAATCCAAAGAGGAGAATCTATCTTGGGTAGAATTTACCTATTATTCAATGTAATTTTTTGTACCCCTATAATCAATGCATACCTACCAAGTACCACCCTTCTTAGGAATAGTTATAATGGGTAACCCACATGGTGAGGTACTTGGTCGAATAAATCCTCATTCCAATAGTTGTTGTGAACGCTTCTTCACCTCATTTTCCTTTATAACTCATGACCTGGATTACCCGATGTTTGGCAATAGAGAATTAAGAAACAACACAATCTCATGCTCCACTTCCTCTTGTGTGGTATCCCTTAGGCTCTTGGAACACGCCCCGTGTATGCCTATAGAAACTCTTTAATTGTTGTTTTTGTTCCTTAGAGCACCCCTCTAGGGATGGATTAGCTCTCATGGAGTCTTCTATAGAAGATTTTCTCTAAAAATAGAAAAACATACTTCTTTCTCAGGAAATAATGAAATTATTGGCCTCACTAGCAAGATATTTGACTTTCCCCTTATGTGTGTTTATGATGAAGGATTTTCCATCCTTGATGAGGCGATACTATTGGTTATCCACATGTACATATAAGGATTCCTAAATACAATGCTACATGTTGAAAATAGTAGCAAGAAATGCCTTCGACTTGTGCCTTAGTAGAGAAAGACTAGAAACAATTTTTTCTTTAGCATGCACGAGTTCCTAGGAAATAAGACGTTCAAGGTGACAATTGACTCATGCATAGAGTTGGAGAGGTATTTCTAGTGGATATCCAAGTGTGAATATATATTTCGAAAGGAAGAGTGAGAGTCTCACCGTCTAATTGAGGCTATGACGAGTTAGAAAATTCACTTGACTTATTAACAAATCAATCACAAGTCTAAGTTCTAAATTTAAACTCGCCAAATCTTTAGCATGATCAAATCATAAAATGAGGACAAAGGTACCTTTGTAATCATAATATTGAGCACATGTTTGTGTGAGAGTTGGTTTCTAGTAAGAGCATGTAAGGAGAATACTATACGAGTTTTACATATAGAATTTTCCTCGCAAGAGTATGCTAAGATTTAGGAATTCATTCGTAAATAATAAGGGATATCCATCGCTAAGAAATATGAGATTTACAATGAGATAAGAACAGAGGATGCATAAGGAAATAGCGAGTGTGCTGCCTAATTTTGCAAGGAGGTTTTGTTAAGTATCGTGAGAGAGAACAACCTTGTTTTTTGTGGAAACAATTTTCCTTGTAAAGAGATCAATTGCTTGATTTTTTAGTCAATAAAATTCTCATGTGCCTAGTAGTGGGTTATCCTGCTTGGGTTCCCTAGAAAATATTATGTAATTTTTATCATGTGACTATGCTTTAATTCTATTTCCCCTCTATTCCACTACAAATTTAAAGTAGAGGAATTAGGAGACTTGGTGAATCGAACCTAGTTTCGCTTAGTTCATCAAGGGCTCCAAAATTTCAATGAAATTATACACCACATACATCAAGTGGAACTACATCCAATTCTACTTCATCAATAAAATTAAAACTAATAGAAAACTTTATCCCGCATTGTTTTTTTACATTTGTCTATACCTCCTTATTGATCCAAACCAATAGATATGGATTAGGATGATCATGAGTCTCTGGTTCGCTGACCAAATATATTGCTATGAGATTCACCTATGATATTGAGTCAAAATAGAGCATCGATTCTCATCTTCTTGAAATGTACCTTTATATGGAAGAGCCTGGTCATTCCTTATCTTCCTTTGTTGAAGGCTACCGAAAGCACCCCCTTCTCGCATTGATGTAAAAATAATATTTTCATCCATGTTCAAGTTGTTTCCACCTAATTTTCTTCTTATCATATTTCTTTCTATTCTTCGAGTTGAGCTATGGATGCAAATTCCAATACTTTTCCTATGTATGACGATTAATGTTATAATGGTTGTGGTGGGTCGGAGATCTCGCACCGCCATGTTGTGACTACTCGATTGATGCAACTATTGGAAAGGTACTAGTAAGTATATTATGGAATATAATTCCATATTAAGGGTAGAACCACAAAAAAATGGTCATTTAAGGCTTTCCAAATGGTTCCTAAAGTTTTTCATCAAAATTTTCCAAACAAGGTCCGCCAATAAAAGTGAGTCTAAGGTAAGCCCATTTTCTCAAATTTTCCACTCTAATAGCATCAAGATAGCCGAGAGATAATATATTGATCCAATCCTATTAAAAAACATAATGAAATTTAAAATTATTCTTATCTTTCCTACCCCGCCACCATTATTGTTGTTCACATTATTTCCTACATCACTCATTCTTTTCTTCCATTTTCCCATTATCCTTGGATTATATTTTCACATAACATGGATATCATAAGACTAGAGAATAGTTGAAGAAATAACTTATATACTTGCATGGGGATGTAGAGGTGTCCGCCTCATTTGACTCACCACTTGACTAGTCACAACATTATCTATGAAACCAACCACACCATCTACGTGTGGTCTAGAGGCTTTGATTTCATGTGGTACGTATCTAACCTTGGTGCTTTAGTAAAAATATCATATGGATCCCCAGATTAAGAATAAGACAAATCAAGATACTAGGATCTAAAATTGGTCTCTTCCTCAGGGCAACCCCTCATAGGTTGACATCCTTTGATATGCAACCTAACAAAGACTTTGGTAACCATTTAAATGAGAATTCTTTGGAAATACGGATTTAATCATATGGTGTCTTCTATGTCACTCTTAGATGTGATCAAATATGTGAGCTACATTATCTTAAATGTGATCAAATATATGAGCTACATTATGGTACTAAAATGAGGATAAAAGCTCAATATCCATCATATCGTAAAGGCAAGGATCGAAAAATCATTGAGGAATTACATTAATAAAGCATTACATGTTCTAAAAGAACCTTGCTTGATCATGATTTCATTTTTTTATTAGCACAAAATTGTATGATAAAAGATTCTCAAATTGAGGTCATTATTTTATTGATGAGCACCAAAGGTGAAGCATTATGGAAAACTATTTTTTACATTAGTGAAGCAAGGTATGAAACGTCGGCGGGTTGATCCACTATTCTAGAATTCCTTGAGCCGCATGATCACGACGTTTGTGGCCGTGTGAGTTTGGGGAACACGAGCACGACGTCAATGCTCGATTGGGCATTCTCGTGGAAGTTGCTTCATTCACTATCGATATTACCGTTTTTGATATAGACTTCGTCTCGAAATTCAAACACGGTTTTTAGTTTTATGCATGGGTTTTACTTTTATAATTTGAAGTTGAACTCTTTGCTATATAAATAAATAAGGGCACCCAATCAATGCATTCTTTCTTATTGTTATGCTTGAGAATCCATTCTCTTCCGGTGGGCTATGGAGATTTGGGACGTTCCCACGCTTCTCTTTATTAGGAGAATGCATCTCTTCTTTTATTTCATTCTCTCTCTCATTACCCTCACGTATTCTCCGCCGTTAAGTTATCTCGATCATCGGCATTCTCATCTCAAAGAATGCTTTTCATGAAGAAGCTCGCTGATTCATGTCTCCATATCACATATGATCCATACCAATCATTGTCCATTTCTTGGAAACCACACGTTTCTTCCTCTCGTGAGTGGATGGGTGTCAAATGCAACAAATACGTACAGAGAGTGGTTTCTCTCAATGTTTCATCCATGGGATTGCACAGATCATCTCTCCGCCAATCTCTCCTTTCTTAAGATTCTCGACCTTAGCAATAACACTTTTTCATGGTCACATTCCTTATCGTTGGGAAATTGTAATATTCTTTTTCTTGATCCGCTCGTAGTGGACAAGACCGGTCCATGGTGTTACCGTGGTATTTTCTCATGGTATCGGCCCATGGTATTTGTTGTTGGCTTTTTGAGGGAAATAATAAACATGTCTATCAAGTCTATAAAAAGGGATAGAAGCTAGGCATTTAGGATCATTCGTATTATCTATTTTATTGTGTTTGGGTTGAGAACTTGGCTTGGCCAAACTTAGCATTGATCCCGGTGGACAAAAACCCCGTGGTGAATTTGTCGTGGATCCATCCGTGGTCCACGATTGTGCTTCAAACATTGTTTTCTATTTTAATGAGCACGAGCATGCCACCGCAAAGGCTCGTATATTTTGGTGTAGGCATGTATCTTTGTTTTCGTTGAATAATATAAATAAAAGGTTGCATTTCAGATCTCTGCTTCATGTTCATGGTTTTTATCGAATGACATTTTATTGAGAACATTATAATGTGCTAAATCTCACTAAATTATTAAGGTTTGGGATCTTACAAAGGGTATCGCAGATGTGCATCCCGCTAGCTTGAGGGTTTATCAAAATAATTTTGAGACCGATGGAGGGTTCGAGGAGAGACTAGTTTTTGGTGATCCTACTAAATCATCCTAGCTAGAAATCCATCAATTTTGGTGGCTTATTCACATCCACCCTAATTGATCTTGCAGAAATATTGCCATATCCATCAATTAGTTTATGCGTGGCTTAACGTTGGAAGATTTTATGCTTATATAGCGTATCTATTGATTGAGGGTCGAGATCTATTGCCCCCCATCTAGAAATCAAGCCTATTTTCAATCCATGAGATTCCGTAGATTGAAGTTTTGGAGAGGACAATTTATGCTAAATCTAAGGTTAGTGAAACTGCTCAAAAACCTCGCAGCTCCAATATTAATGCAAAAATGAGTTGATTCACCGTGCGTAACTAGGCCAATGGAATTTGTTTTTCCGGCTACCAATATTTGAAAGCTCAGGGGAGTTTTTACATGAGGAACGTAGCCGTATTCCAAGATTATAAGACTACGGAACATAGAGGAAGTTCCAACTACCGATCGAGCCATATTTCACTCGTGTGCATCAATTGACTTAGAGCAATCCAGATCGTCAGTGGCATCGAAGGAAGGCTTGTGGTTAGATCCGGCTGGGAAGCATATAGAAACCGTTGTTAGGGCCGACATTTGAGAGATCGTGTCACTTCAACAAGTTGCATATTGAAGCGGCCGGTCGAGAATCCGAGACACAAGATCGTGGAGCCCCATGCAACACCGAAGGGCCATTCATCGCCACGCTCCATGTGATCTATCCACCGCAACAAAGAGAGAGTGCCATTACGCCAACCAAGAGGGACGAAATCGCCGGGAGTAGGTCACAGATCGGGGCCTGGCCTTCTCCCCGACCTACAACGAAGTCTTCCCACCGCACATTCGTGGTAACCTCATCACAAACGACCGTTGTTAAGAGCCCGGACCGTTGCATTATCTAAGCGTCGAAATCAAAACTTCGTGTGTAGAATCGATGGGGATTTGACCCATTGATTCGATCGACAATGAAATTATTGGGAGGTTTGTATACATTCAAACCGTCATGGAATAATTCATGCACAATCAAGTGAAGGATATTGCAACTCATTGTGGTGAAAAAGGAGGGCGACGCAGAGTGCACACAGAGAGCTAGGACGCAACTCTCCGTGCAATATAAGAAGGTGCCAATACACCCCGTCGAAGGATGCAAGATCACAGCTCGCTATCACACCAAGTAGAGGAGCGAAGCCCCGAAAGATGATCGGTGCCAGCTCACCCACAACACAACTCTTCAAAGGTAACGAGTTGCCGTTGTAAGTCAGCGTCAAACTAATAAATTTGGGGGCTTATCTTCCATCGTATTGAAGCCATTCAATGTTCAACGTTCATAAGGGTGGATATATCCTTGTTGGGTATTGGTTGGAATTTAGGAGATATAAGGATTTAAAAGGGGTTTGATTTATATCCTTTACAACATAAGAGTTTCCATTGGTCAATAAGGCATACGTCAAGTATCCATATGTGCATAGTATTAACACTTATTCAAAATAGAAAGGTCATCGATTTCCTTATGGAGGTTGAAGATTTAAGCCTAGTTCTCAAAAGGGTGTAAATCAATTTATCAAGAAAGCGAAGAGAGAAGAAAAATTATTGAGATCCATTGATGCCAAACCACAATGTCATCATTTTACTTTTGGAAACGCCATAAGAATCGCATAAGGATACACTTCTGTTCAATTGTTTGGGCTACAATACTTCCGTGAATCACATATGGCAACAACATACAAATTCAAGCAAGAGCAAGAACAATGTGCTCCCCTTCTCTCAAAAGGTCAATGTTATCCTTCCACAAACAAAAGACATCTCGAAGGAAGGTGTAAAAAAGCAAGTGTCTTTGAATCCTGGATCCAAATTGCACAAAGTTAGAAGATCTCTCCTGCGCCTAGACACATTAAATATGGCTTTGAGCTTGATAGAGAAATCAGAATGGGAAGGGCCGTGTTGGGCCTTGAAGCCATCCATGCTTGCTTTGATACAACCTAGGGGTTCTGGAGCATTCTTTAGAAATGTTAGACTCCATAGTTGCCTCTTGTCTCAAAGAAATCATAGCCTTAACAACACCACTATCGCCCTACAATGATGAAATCATGAGGAGGAATTTCTTGGGTAATGGTAGAAGCACTTCAAGGGTTGAACAACACCACCGTTTCTGGCTTTTTTTCCAAGCACACAATTTGGAACGTATGGCAAAATCTCGCATTTGGTATGCTTATGTCGCATCTAGAGTGTGATGGTTTAATCCTTCGTATGCCCCAATACTTTTTGCACCGAAATTACGCCGTCTCATCCAAACTTCATCAAAATGTACATGCAAAAGATCATGTCTCCGATCTTTAGGAGAAGATAGGGCCATCTCGCGAACGATTGAGATCCAAATTGTTGGCCATTTGGAGGAAGGAGCGATCAGAGTCACCGCCTACTTATGAAGTAGCCGAGGGGCCGATCAAAATGAGGATCAAACTACTTAGAAAGAACTAACCAAGGAGGAAATAACAAAGATTTGTGGAGATAGCAAGAATGAACTAAGGAGGAAAGGATTGCGTTTTGTATGCAAGGGAGTTTGGGCACCGGACCATTCATGTCCAGATGATAAGGAGGCGACAAGGATGGAAAAAATTAGAGACCTCTTTAGATCATGTGAATTCATCCATAAATGGATTCACCGGTTTTCGTGGAGAGGGCCTATGAAGGATCCGATTAGTCATACCAATGGTGAGCAACACAATTCATGCTCTTCTCGCCGAGAAATCCTGATAAGTTGACTGTACTCACTCTCGACAAAGTACATGACGAAAGGAAGGGGGTAATTCCTCTTGATGATGTGGTATTTGAGTCTATAAACACACCGGAGACATCCATAAAGAGTATGGGCAATCAAAGATAAACAACAATCCACCAACAAGACATCCATGTTGGACAACCAAAGAGGATGGACAACTTATCCTCACATGTAAAGAGGTCCAAGAAGAATACACTCAAGGAGAATCAAATGAGGAGCTAGCCATAATAAATCAATATGATGAGCATGATCATGCAGGCAGCATGACAAATATAGTATGCGTGATTAGTCATTTCTAAAGGGCCAATCAAAGGTTCTAGTTGAAGTAGTGTGGTCGGTGGGGCATCCTATGGTAATCAAATATAGAGACATTCCGCAGTTATGCACTAGAATTTCCAATGAAAGAATTTCAGGAGAGGATCATGTATTTCAAGATAGATCTTATGTTGTTGAAGCAAAGAATTTGGACAACTCGAGACACTGCCTTACAGAGAATGTTAAAAATCGAGGAACTCATAGGGAAATGTGCCAAATCACTCTATCAAGCTGCTAGTATTGAGGAACAACTCAAGTCCCCACAAGGCCACATGAGGAGTGACAGCTGGGAGTTACATAGCAATACTATAGAATACCGTTAGATAAGGCTTCGCAACACCAACAACCCACCTTTATACATTGAGAAATATAGGGGAGAGTTCTCCAAATACATCATGTTGGGTAACCAAGTAGAGCAAAGATGAATCGAGCATCTCACAACATCAACATAGTAGATTTGCAGATATCTACCCTTTTCCCAAGTATGGATTGGCGAGAGATTATGAGTTGGTATTTTATCAGGATTGATTCTTTGGAGGATACCCATAAAATGAGGGAGAATTACTACTGGGCCATTTGTGCAGGCAAAATGATGAAGGGTTGAAATGGTACCATAACCCACGGTGTCCCGTGATTTAGGTGGTATTGGGATCTAGGGAGAACTAATGGGCAGGATTTGTCAAAGGATTGCTTTGGGATCTAGTAAATCTATTGAGGGAAGGATTGGTCAAAGGATTGTTTGGGATCTAGGTATCGAAAGATCCATTCAAGACCATTTAATACAGGGATGGAACAATACATCAGTTGTATGATCCTCGGTATCAATGTACAAATTTTGTTGTGGATAGAAGTGGATTGCTTGAGGACAATTTGGGTGGGAGGATTTCTAATATTCCTTTCTTGATCCCATTAAAGTGGACGGAATCGGTCCATGGTATTGTCATGGAATTTCCCATGGTATTTGCCCATGGTATTTGTTGTTGGTTTTCGAGGAAAATAATAAAATAAGGTGCATCAAGTCTATAAAAGGAATAGAAGCTAGGTACTTGAGATAATTCTAGTATTATCTATCTTAATAGAAAGCCAAGGAGAACTTGGTTTGCCGCCTCTAGCATTGATCCCTGTGATCTAAAACCTCGTCGTGAATTTGTCCGGTGGATCCATCCAGTGGTCCACGATCGTGTTTCAAAGATTGGTTTTCTATTTTAATGAGCAGCCGAGCATGCCACCTAAAAGGCCTAAATATTTTTGGTGTGGGCATGTATCTTTGTCTTTTGTTAATAATATAAATAAAAGGTCGTATTTCCAACCTATTTGTTCATGGTTTTTATCGAATGACATTTATCGAGAACATTATAATGTGCTAAATCAATTAAATTATTAAGGTTTGGGATCTTGGCGTAAATTTATTGCATTTTAAACATACTTTTTAATTGTGATCTCGAATCAACCTTACTCGTTCTATCTTCACTTCTTAGTAGTGGTGTTGTAGTTTACGCATCATCTCTATGGAGCATTCGTCAACTTACAGGTACAATCTTGACCTAGTTGGGAAACATATCCTCTTTGAGATAATAAACTCGGTAGAAACAACCTTCACGACAACGTTCCTCCGAATTGGGCATGCTAAGCCGACTTAGATCTATACCTCGGGTTTAATAGTATCACATGACAAATTACATCTCCTTGTTCAATCACACTAGCCTCCAACAATCGCAAATGGGAGGTAACCACTTTACTGCAATATTCCCGCCGAGTTGTGTACCAAGAACACCCATTGACTATACTCGCTATGGGTACTAATCGCCTGAGTGGCGTATTCTCGTCTCCCTCTTCAATTGCACGATCCTTCAAATTTTCGATATACCACAACTAGCTCAACAAAGGTAGTGGCCCCGGAGTTTGCAAGGTAACGCAACTCAAATGGCTTAACTCAGGCAAGAATAAACTGTTGAAAAGATCACCACGAGCTTGCCCATTCTTATTTCTCTTACTAATCGTTCCACTCCAGGGAAAGATATATTTATTTAGTAACGACTTCAAGTACACATCTCTTTCTATAGGTCATCTTCTCTACTAAATTATACTACCTAAACTTGGAAGGAATCAATTAACAGGAGAAATACCTACGCAACATTGGAAATTTAACTAATTTAACTGCAAGTAGTTTATTTTAGACACCAATAATTTTATAGGGCCTATCCCTTTTGCACTTATCACACTTCAAAACTTGCAATCTTTAGATAGCGTCCAAATATTTACAAGGAAACATCCCTTCCAATATGGGCAACTCAAATTTTAGGTATTTAAATTTATTTCAAAATAATTTTAATGGAAGAACTCGATTCTATCACCAACCTCCAACAACTAAGATATCTATATCTTTCCTATAATCAATTATCGTGTAATATACCTACTGGGATTTAGGGAAATGTGTGAATTTACTAGAGCCAGACCTATCATACAATAGGCTCAATGAAAATACCTTAAGTTGCAGTATTGAAAATTTAGCTTTTTATTTCAACCTTTCAAACAATTTATTACATGGACTCGTGCCTTTAGGAATAAGCAAGATGACTAGATTCAAGCCATAGATGTTTCTGCAAATCAATTAAGTGGCCATATTCCAAGTACAATCCAGTTACAAAGAACTAGAGTACCTCAATTTTTGCCAATGCACTTGAAGGTCTAATTCTAATTATACCAATGAACTTCAAAGCCTTGAGGACATGATTTATCCTCACAATAATCTATCAGGAATAACTCAAAAATGCTCCATCATTGTAATTTTTCTTTCAACAAGTTGTCAGAGAAGTCCCTAAAGGAGGAGTTTTCAAAAATCTTAGTGCCATGGCATTCATGGGAAATCTTGATCTCTATGGACCTTGGGTAAACCTCGCCACCATGCCAGTGCTCACAAACATCAAAATATTTCGCATACAAAAAGGGTTATCATACCTATGATTATTATTGCAACATTGCTGTATTGTGTCTCGTTTTTGGGAATCTTGTGGATTCAAAATTGCAAGAACATACTCATACGGAGGTCAAGACATCCCTTCACTTTGGGGCATCGAAGAATTAAGTATGGAGAGATCATGACCAACAAATTAGACTAGGTGATGCCAACTTGCCAGGAGTAGATAGTTTTTGAAAAAGTGCACAAAGGGGTTCTAAACGATGGAACAATTGTTGCTATCAAGCTTCTCAATTTGGAAAATGAAGGGGCTAACAAGAGTTTTGACAAATAATGCAAAGTTTTGGGTAAAGTTAGGCATCGAATATGAATAGAATCATAACATCTTATTCACCTCCAAAAGAAAGCTTTGATATTTCCATTAATGCAAAATGGAAGCTTAGAGAAATGGTTATATCCTAATGGCCAAGAAGAAAGTAATTTGAGTCAAGTCAGTGTTGGAATATAAAAATAGATGTCACACAAGGCATGGCATATCTCCATCACCATTGTTTTGTACAAGTGCTCCATTGTGATTTGAAACCTAGCAATGTGCTTTTGGATGAAGATATGGCAAAAGATATTTAATAGACTTTGGCATAGCTAGTATATGTTTTGCAAATTTGAAGGATTCAGAGATCACTTCAACACATGCACTCAAAGGGTCAATAGGCTACATCCCTCCACGTATTATGTGAACTAACAGTATTATCAAAAAAATGTTAGATATTATATCAACTAGATATCATACACAGCGTTGGAAATGTCTTCTTTTTATTAAAATTTGTATATTATAAAACTTACCATGAGAATGTTTCAATGTAGAATATGTATTGGGTATGCCACAACAAAAGGTGATGTTTATAGCTACGAAATACCGTTATTGGAGATTTTGAATAGAAAGAATCCTACAACATCTTTGTGGAAGGAATGAACTTGCCGAAATGGAGGGTAGTGATTTTCTAAACCGAGTAAAAGTTGTGGTCGATGGGAGTCTATTGAGGAGGACAAGTATGAGCACTATAGAAGATAAGAGTTGAATTGCCTCAGTCAACTCATAAGTGTGGGTTTGCTCGCACAAAAGAATCTCCTCACACGACCTACTATGATGGACATTGTTAGTACATTGCAAAGCATCAAAGAGACTTTGGGAGCTGCTGTGGATTCCAAATTTCAACAAATATCACATTTACTAGGCAAGATAAGTACTACTTCATAACAACATTGGCAAAGGCCAAAGTTATTCTAGTAGTGGTTGAATAATTGAACCATGAAGTAATTTGATCCGTTGTCGTTGTTTTAACTAAACCATGAAGTACTTGATTCATTTGTCATTACTTCCATCGAGTTAAGGCTTATTTTTCCTTCTTCTCTATGCAACTTGTTTATAGTTCTATTCTCTCTCTCCTTTCTTTATGGGGCATGTCTATTGTAACTTGTTGGGTGGATGAGCATG
This sequence comes from Pinus albicaulis, assembly GCA_034641835.2. Classification (NCBI taxonomy): domain Eukaryota; kingdom Viridiplantae; phylum Streptophyta; class Pinopsida; order Pinales; family Pinaceae; genus Pinus; species Pinus albicaulis. Next base: position 63,348 of record JAXQQM020073897.1, read on the forward strand.
AACAATAAAGTGAAATATGCCATAATGGTATCTTATGTAAATGTTTCTACAACTATAAAGTCCCCTATTCTTATTTTAGAAAAGCTTTTTTATGTATATCAATCTTATTGTTCAATATTTTTCTACATCTATAGTAAAATGAAAATGTTCCGTATATAGATAGACCAAAGGTTTGGATATTTGTTTTAAAGATTAAAGAACATGCCACAAGCAATTTTGTTTCAATAAGCATTCATCAAACATGAACATGTTGACAAAAATGAAGCTCCTGACCATTTTTTAGATGTTCCTCCTTTACACCAAACACTATGAAGCCACAAGTATTAGAAGACCAATCTGTATTCACACGTCTTAGCCCTTATTCCCAAAATAGTTAAGAATTACGTTGGACACCTAATTTCCATGGAGGTAGTTGTAGTAGTTGTAGGTTGAAATCGTAGCACAATTATTATAATTAGTTCAAGATTTTGACTTGAATTATATTTTAAAATATTATTGTGACATCGGTTTTAAATAGATCGGTTGGAATTTTGAGAATTTCAAACAAACAGAATGGAGAGAATAACGCTCTCTCTTAACACAAAGAAATTTAAATAAATTGACAGAGACAGAAGCGTACTTTGAATAAACTCTATTACTTTCAAAAACTAATACAATCTTCCTCTAAACAAAGAGGGATGCACAACTACGTTGATCGCCGCGTACGCAAGGCACAAAACTTCAAAACAATGCTCTTTGCCTCTCCATGCGACAAAACAATGCTGCCGTAATGGTCTTACCGTGTTTTTTCATGCTCATGCTCTACACAAATGTTCACAACACAATACAAGAATTGCGTAATACAATACATATGCGCTGCCTACTTTATATATATATGTGTGGCGCGATGTCAGTAAACATAAAAACAAAATACATAGGAAAACATTACGGTAAATATGAAAAATTTATATGGCACGACATATGTGCGGGGACCACTTCATAGTTTCCGCAATCGACAATCGCAACAATATATGCGGTGGGTAAATAAATTAAAACTCCGCAACCTTTGTCAATCAACAAGTGTGGACCCCGCTACGTGACGCTTTCAACATTCCGAGGGGGTTCGCGCTCCCCGCCGCAAGACTTACTGCACCCCCGCGCGAATGCCGCCACGTGGTCTTGTGGGACCTACCCGGCCCGCCATCGTGGGGGCGATTATATATATGTTTTGTTTATATTAAACGTTCCACCCGTTACTCTTCATTTTGGTTGCTGAGGGCTTGTGTTCAAACGACCGGTTTTTAATATTCGTTCCTTCCGTAGAAAAGATCTTTACGAAAATCTTCGTCCTTCCACTGCGGAAGAACGGCTCCGTCCATCACTAAATTAATTTCTATCTCTCAGCCATAGGTCGCGGCCCATAAAAAAATTAATCATTCCCATTCTTCTTCAATGCGTAGTGTCGCGCACTAATCTCTCTCGTTTCTCGCCATGGCCGCCGTCGCCTTTGTACTTTGTTCTTTGTTCTTCCTACCCAAGGCACATGACAGGTGACTTTAATATTTCAACACTTCTTAAAGTCGACCGTCGGGTTATTCATCATACCCAAGCATTTTTTCTTAAAAATTCGCACTTTCCGTCCCAATGGTTTAGTTAAAATGTCCGCATATTTCTCCTCTATTTTACAATGATAAAACAACTTCTCACCATTATTCACCCACCTCGATATAATGAAACTTTGTATCTATGTGTTTTGTTCTCTTGTGAAAAACCGAATTCTTTTGATAATGCAATAGCTGAGCTATTGTCACAATAAATCACCGTCCCTTTGTCTATTCTTGGCACAAACTTCTAACATCCTCCTCATCCAAATTACCACATGCCGCCGCCGTAGCCGCCACATACTCGCTTCGCCGTAGACAATAAAGCAATTGGTCGTTTCTTAGAAGCCCACGAAATGGCTCCCCGAACCTTTCGTTGAAAATGGCAACAAGAAACAATGAAGGAGGCCTCCCGAAACATCTTTCCCGATCCTAGATGGAAAGTGATCACCTAAACTGTGGGGACCACACATGTGATTTTTTTGTCGAAAAGTCTATTTTTAGGACATACGGAGCATGATCGTAGGATTCCATTGGGAGATTCTTGAAGTATGCGACATGTTGGTAAAAAATAGATGAGATCCTTATTTTTAGGACCCAGGCTATTTTTAGACCTGTGGTCTCCTAAAATATGGAAGTCAAATATTATTTACCCTTAATAATATTTAGACTATAAATGTTAGCTTCTTTACTCTCTTGAAGCACTTCTACTTGATGCTCGGATGTGGCACATGCACGACATATGAAATTCGAATTTCCTATGAGTTAAGTGAGCTATTGCATGTTAGACTCTGAAGTAGACTCATGTGCGTAGCTTTGGTGAGCGATTGAGGAGTTAATGGAGGTGGTGTTCTGTTAACTAGTTGAACTAGTTGTATTTAGTTTAACCGGCTAATACACCAGAGATGAGTTAGAATTAAATATTATTTAATTCACTAATTATTAACTCATTATTCAACTAAAGAACACATCATTAACCTGCATGGACAAAGCTCAAAGGAGACCATGAAAGAGGTAGATGAAAGGGTGATATAGCTATCGCTTGGAGGACTCGCTTTATATGGGATTTGCATAACACTTGGAGGAAATTACCAATGAAAATTGCACAAGCTTGAAGCGTGAGATTCGAACCCCGGATCTCTATTTATACCAAATTTTATTGCGCAATAGAGGCAGCAGAAGTAGTGGGTGTGTTTTGAACCTCGTGACTTGTTCAAAACCAAGGTAGTTTTTGTGTAGCTTTGGGGATAGTACCGAGTACTTGTGAGGAGTTTGTACTATGTATTTGTCAGTGTTCTCTCCATTTATAATATACTACATTCAAGGGTTTTCAGCTATAAGCTTTCCCCATACATACCGTGTTAATGTGTGTGATGATTTGATGTGCTATCGCTCATTCTTTCCGGCATGTGACAATTAATCGTAGAAGAAGGTTATGTGTTATGCATGCAATTCTAAATTGATGTATGATCGTTAATCTTCATTGAATAAGTGATTTATTCAGCAAATTTTTACATGGTATCGAGCAATATTAATTGTTGAGATCTATTACGGTGATTGCAAACTTATTTCTTACGTAGCCTGTGATGCGGGCTAGGTAGCTTCCCATTATCTATCCTTCTTTGCAAGGTGAAAGATCCGGTGAATGCCTATGCCGTCAATCTCTGATTTGGAAATAATTAGCTCTCAATTGTAGATCTTGCGATTGAGTTATCACCGGTGGTGAAATTGAATTTGCAGATTTGTGTTCTTTTGTGTCATGCAAGGAAAATGTCTTTCACTCCAAGTTGCGATTGCATTATGCCTGAAGGCAGTCAATTATGTTGCATGGAAGGACCGCATGGAGGTCAGACGGATGATCATGGGCTGTTGGAATTCGTGGAGAAAGAGACTCAAAGCCTACTTCTAATGATGTCACAAGTTGTGGAAGCATGGCAAAAGAAACAAGCAAAATGTCGAAGGATCCTTCGTTGGAGGGTGTAAAGGATCACATTGTATCCAAATGCTTACACGTGAAGGCCTCTCCATATTTGATGTAGAAAGCCTCGACGGATCTGTACCAAAGCAAGAGCGACGAGGAAGTCGTGTGCTCAAAGATAGACTGTGGAACATCAAGTGTGAGAAGGGGGAAAGTATGCCGAAGTATCTCACGAGGTTCACCCAAGCCTGGATGAGTCGGGTGCGTGTGTGTCAGAGGATGAGGATCCGGTGAGCTCGCGCTTCTGGTTTGCCAAAGAGTTGGCATGGATATCAAGATAGTGTCAATGGTCGGGAAAAGCCTGACAGCACTGTGGGTCCGATCCGTGCAAGAGGAGATCCGGCAAATATCAGATGGTTCTTCATCAAAGGTATCCGATGAAATAAAGACCGGCGCTTTGGCCGCTCAAAGCAAGGAAGGGGAAGGGCAAGGAGAAGGTTTCTCAATCCGGTGCGGATGGTAAAGAGTGTGACATGTCCAAAGTGAAGTGTTTTCGACCGTCACGATCATGGACATTACGCCACGAATTGCCCCAAGAAGAAGAAGAAACAAGCAGGGCCGCAGGATCCGCATCTGGTGAGGCTCTTGCCTCGGGAATTTGAGCCGGACTTCTCATTGATCGCATGCATGTTGTCTAGTGCATTGGGATCGGGGTGGTATATTGATAGTGGCGTCTTCGCTGATGACGGGAGATGCAAATTCAAGAACTTATGGAGAAAGCGTCTCCGCATGCATGTTGAGCCGGGCGACGTGGACAATACACGCAACGTATTGGTACCATATAACCTCGTAGGAGCTGTGTAAACTCATTTTTTTTACAAGATGTATTGCATGTACCAGGTCTAACAAAGAATTTGGATTCAAACTTGCAATGTTAGAGGATAAAGGGTATGAAGTTGTCTTCGAGAAGGAAAAGTTTTCCTTCGGCACAAGGCAACGGGGACAAGTCAAGAAGGTTGGGATCTTAGCCAAGAATCTCACGTACTTGAAGCAGATGGGATGTCTGCGTAGCCTCCTATTGTTGGGAAGCGGGAGGAAGACATGCAACCGAAGCTTGAGGAGGGAGCAAGTGCTGCATGCAAAGTAGAAAGACATGCACCGAAGCTGAGAGGGAGCGGCTCCAGACAGTGTGTGATAAAGGAACCTCGGGATGTGGGAGCAGCCACAAGAGGATCATGGGAGGAAGAGACCACTATGCAGCAGAAATTTCTGTGCCGTACGGGCAGAGGGAGTGCATGCAGCCATACCACCAGGTATGAGGTGGGGCGACATTCATGATTGATCCCAAGAGGAGATTTTCAAGTGCATTCATGAGATGGTGTGGATCTCATGGATCGAACCTCCGAAGCACAGGTGCCCACGCATGGCGTAGCAAGATCGCCTGAGTGATGCAGTACATCAAAGTGATGTTGTTGGATACCGGAGCTGCTTGATCGTAGTTGACAAGTGCAAGAGTATGGGTGCAAGAGTTCAACAACGCAGTAGTTCCCCGATGACATGTGCATTGGTACCGTTATAAGTCGAAGACTTGATGATAGATGCTAGATGCATCAAGACCGATTGAGTTGTTTGGAGCTCATTCCGCTGTGAGAGGAGTTGCAAGAGTTAGTATGCACGGAGTTGCATGGTGCATGCATGAGTTTGCATGGCACATGCAAAGGGTGCATGGCGAATGCATGGAGTTGCATGTCGCATGCATGGAGTTGCATGGCGCTTGTGGAGGCCAGGCGACTGCATGGAGTTGCATGTCGCATGCAATGACAAATTTTCTTTGTTGAGAGGGAGTGTTGAAAATGGCAAGAAGAAACAAGCTCAAGGAGGCCTCTGAAACATCTTTCCTGATTCTAGATGGAAAGTGATCACCTAAACTAGGTGGGGACCACACATGTGATTTTTGTCGAAAAGTCTATTTTTAGACTATGTCTATTTTTAGACATACGGAGCATGATTCGCAGATTCCAGCTGGAGATTATTGAAGTATGCTACATGTTGGTAAAAAATAGATGAGATCCTTATTTTTAGGACCCAGGCTATTTTTAGATCGTGTCTCCTAAAAATATGGAAGTCAAATATTATTTACCCTTAATAATATTTAGACTATAAACAACAGCTTACCTTCAAGCACTTTACTTGATGCCTGGATGTGGCACATGTGCAACATATAAGGAAATTCGAATTTCCTATGAGTTAAGTGAGCTATTGCATGTTAGACTTTAGGTAGACTCATGTAAGTGTAGTTTTGGTGGAGTTGATTGGAGGAGTTAATGGAGGTGGTGTTCCGGGTTAACTAGTTGAACTAGTTGTATTTAGTTTAACCGGATAATACACTAGAGATGAGTTGTGTGAATTAAATATTATTTAATTCACTAATTATTAACTCATTATTCAACTAAAGAACACATCATTTTAACTCAAGCAGTATGGGATGGCCTGAAGGAGACCAAAGAAAGAGGTAGATGAAAGGGTGAGTATAGCTAATGGGCTGAGTGACCGCCTTTTGCATGGGATTTGCATAACACTTGGAGGAAATTACCATGACAATTGCGCAATAGCTGTGTTGAGATTCGAACCTGATCTCTATTTAGACCAGCCTTGATCGCGCAATAGAGGCAGTAGAAGTAGGTGGGTGTGTTTTGAACCCGTGACTTGTTCAAAACCAAGCTAGTTTTTGTGTAGCTTTGGGAGATAGTACCGAGTACTTGTGAGAGTTTGTATCATGTATTTGCTGCATGTTCTCTCCATTTATAATATACTATAGTCATGTGGTTTTCAGCTATAAGCTTTCCCCATACATACCGTGTTAATGTGTGTGATGATTTGATGTGCTATCACTTCTATTCTTTCCGCATGTGACAATTAATTGTAGAAGAAGGTTATAAAAGGCATGCAAATTCTAAATTGATGTATGATCGGGTTAATCTTCATTGAATAAGTGATTTATTCAGCAAATTTTTACAAACCCACAGGAAAAACATAACCTAAGTGCTCTTCCGATCATTCACACTTCCACCCCAATCACTGCCGTTGTATCCAACTAATTCTGAATTCTTTCCAAGTAGTATATAAAATACCAAATCTTTTCCTTTCATATACCTCGCACTTTTCGTTTTCAAGAAACGTGCTTCTCTTGGCTTCTCCATAAATCCTGAAATTAAACTAACAAAGATGCATAATACCTCCGGCCTAGTTGCAACACAACACATGAGGCTACCAACTATGCTTTTATACAAACTTGGATCAAAAATCCTCGTCGTCGTCATTCTACTCACTTCAATCCCGTCATCATGGGAGAATACAACAGACTTTCGCATATTAAATCTTTCAAAAACTTGATTCACATACTTTGCTTGAGAAATAAAAATTTCCTTTTCCATTTTCGTTTCTACTTCTATTCCTAAGAAGTATCTCAACAAACCCATGTCACTATTTCAAATTCATCTTTCATGATCGCTTTAAAATTCTCAATGAGATAATCATCATTAATTAGAAAATTAAATCATCAACATATAAAACCACAATCAACAATTTACCATCTTTTTCTTTGATGTAGAGGGTGGGTTCTCCCTCACCACTTTTCAAATCCATTTTCCAAGAGATAGGAGTCTATCCTATTGTACCACGCTTCGTGCTTGCTTCAGCCCATAAAGAGCTTTCTTCAATCCGTTGCATTTTGTGCTCTTGGTCTTTCTTCTCATATCCCAAAGGTCGTTCCACATATAATTTTCCATTAAAACTCCATTTAAAAATGCAGATTTTACATCCATCCGGTATACTTTCCATTTGTTTTGTGCTGCTATGGACAACATCAGTTTTATGGTTTCCATTCTTGCAACCGTGCAAAAATTTTCTTCATAATCAATCCCATATTTCTCGCTTATAACCCTTGACAACAAGTCCGGCCTTGTGTCTTTCTATCTTTCCTTCAGCATTGCTTTTGGTCTTATAGACCCATTTAACTCCAATGACTTTTACCTTCTAGTAAATCAACTAACTCCCATGTTCTATTCTTCTCTATGGATTTAATTTCATCATCCATAGCTTCTATCCATTTTCTTCTCGTCTTTACTGGAAGATCTTCAAAAAATGAATAGGATCATCAACTCTGACAATACAAAGCAAATAGGGAATCTTTCACCTCTCTGTAAAAAACCCCCTCCGTCTCGTGGTGTACTCGTGAACCACCGCCGATTCTTCAAGGGTGTTCTCACTACCGCTTGAGGCGTCCTCGCCGGCCTTGCGCCGCCGGGAGGCTATGGTGCAATGGATGGGTTATTAATCCCTAACCACATCTACATCATCTTCATCATGAGATACTCAGCTTTTGACATTGGACTGCTTTTCTCAATGCTTCCATCCCCATGCTTCCTCTTCAATGAATTGCACATCTTTTGCCGATTACAAAATTCTTTGTGGATGGGTTATACAACCCGTATCCTTTGGAATCTTCACAATATCCAAGTGAAAATACATACTTCTCCCCCTTACTATCCAACTTATTTCTCAACTTGTCGTGAATGTGTGCATATGCCACACATCCAAAAACTCTCATGTGGGTGACTTCGTTTTCTCGCCACTCCATGCTTCTTCCGGAACTTTGTTCATCATCGCTTTTGTGGGGCATCTATTTAAAATATACATATCACAAATATTGCCGCCTAATACTCATTTGGCAAGTGTTTTGCTCTTAGCATACTTCACCATCTCCATTATGGTTCGATTCTTCCTTTCAGCCACTCCATTCCGTTGTGGCGTGTATCTTGTGGTAAACTACTTGCATCTCCATTCTCTCCCGCAAAAACGCAAATTCCTTTGATATATATTCTCCTTCTATTAGTTCTCGAGGACTTTAATGTGCACTTCGCTCGTTTTCACAAGAGCTTTAAAATGGCAAAATTTTTTGAAAAACTTCACTCTTATATTTTAAAATAAACCCACACTTTTCTTGTGAAATCATCTATGAAGGTCGCATGTAATCGTCGCTCAAAAACCGATGTCGTTTCGCACGTCCACATAATCCGAGTGGGGATTATCTCCAAAGGTGCTTTCGCCTATGCTTTTCCCCGATGGAAAATTTTCTCTCGTGTTGCTTTCAAGATGCAGCCTTCACATAGGTCAGTAGCGTTTCTATCAATGGTAAACCTTCATCATTCCTTTTCTGTGCAGCAAATTTAATCCTCCGAAATTCGAGATGTCCAAATCTCAGGTGCCATAACCAATTTACATCTTTCTCTTCCCTTTCCGAAAGGCTTCTTGTGTTACAAATGGCTATACTCTTTCCTTTTCCTTCAATTCAATGTTGAGCTTGAGTGGAAACATTCTATCGCTAGTCATTGAATTTCGAAATAATTTTCTCGTTTGGAGGTATATCTTTTATTGTGCACACATCATCTTAAAAATTACATTGTAACCTTTGTTTATGAGCCGCCCTTACGCTCAAAAGATTACATTTCGCACTCCGGAACATAATACACATCAAAGAAATTTATGCTCACCCATTTCTTGCTCTAATACTAACTCCTCGCCTTTTTCCTTTTACAGATTTTAGTATCTGGTCTCCGTGGTCACTTTAGATTCAACTTCTTCATCAAGATTGCAAACATTGCTCGTTGCCGCTCATGTGATTACTACATCCGTAATCTAAGAACCAAACATCATCTTCTTTATCTTGTGCTACATTACAAGCTAACAAGACATTACTTGGGTTCTTTTCATACATTAGCATTCTGCCTATTCTTCATGTCATTTTTCTTCTTTCTACATTCGTTGGCATAGTGCCCATATTTCTTGCAATAATGACACCGGACATTGGATTTTTCATACCTCTATCCATGAGCATGTTGGTGTTGATGTCCATCTTCATTGCTGCTGTATCAGCTATGGCCTTGAATTCCGTCACATTCCTTCCATGTGAATGTGAAGAGCTGTTCCTTCCACCTCTATTCCGACTTCGCCTCTTCCTCTTCCTTTTCCTTGACCTCTTCCTCTTCCCCGGCTGGGCATTTGGGTCTTGAAGGCATGTTCAAGAGATGAGGTTTCATCTCACTCAATCTCTCGTTCATGAGTTATTAGTGAGGCATGAAGTTCATCCACCGTGAACTGTGAGAGATCTTGGTCTCTTCTATGGTGGTAACAATTACATCAAACTTTGAGGGTAAGCATCTCAAAAGTTTCTCCACAATCCTTCTTTCTTCAAGAGTTTCTCCATGGGATCTTATCTCGATTTACAATCCCAACTCTGAAGCATATGTAAAAAATGTATCAACATTGTCCCACTCCTTTCATGCAAAGAGTTTCAAAATCCCTTCTCAAGAATTGAAGTTTTGCTGTCTTAACTTTCTCCATACCTTGGATAGGCTACTTTGTGAGTTTCCCATGCCTCCTTGGATTTCTTAGCCGTCGCTATCCTTGGAAACACACTCTCATTTACAAACATACAAACAAGAGGGCTTTAGCATCCTTCTTCCTATTTTTCTTCAATACATCTTTCTCGCTTGACTTAAGGCATTAAAAGCCTCGCTTCTCATCACCTCGGTTCTCGTAAAGCCATCTTCTCTACAAGTTCCCATAGGTCTTGTGAGACAAACATGGCTCTCATGGTAATGGCCCAATAATCATAATTCTTTCCATTAAATTGTGGAAGTTGCACATTTCCAAGACTCATTCTCGTACTTGGTCCAACCCATTGCTATTAAACCGAACTTCCGAAATTAAACAAATCGTCTTTCCTTCTCCTCGAAAGAACAACTCGTTAAATAAAAAAACTATAAGCTTTGAGAAATACCCGAACTTTGACCTCTCCGTTGAGCTTTTCTACACCGCCGGAGAAAACACCGCAACAAGTATTCTCTTCAAATTTTTGAAATCTTCAAAGTGCCTAAACTAGCTCCGATACCATGTTGGAATTTTGAGAATTTCCAAACAAACAGTAATGGAGAGAATAACGCTCTTCTTAACACAAGAGAAATTTAAATAAATCGACAGGAGACAGTAGTTTTCAGACTTTGAAATAAACTTCTATTACTTTCAAAAACTAATCACAAATCTTCCTCTAAATAGAGGGATGCACAACATGTCGGGATCGGCTGCAGACGCAAAGGTACGTAATCCTCAAAACAATGCTCTCTGCCTCTCTCCAAAAAACGCACAAAATAGTGCCGTAATGGTCTTACCGTGTTTTTTCTTGCCTCGCGAGCTCTTCATTGTGTTCACAAATAATAACACAAGAATACGCAATACAATACATGCGCGGGCCTACTTTATATATATATATATATATATATATATATATATATATATGTGTGTGTGTGTGTGTGTGTGTGTGTGTGTGTGTGGCGCGGCGGTCATAAAACATAAAAACAAAATACATAGGAAAACATTACAAAAATATGAAAACTTTATATGGCGATGTATAAAAGTGGGGACCACTTATAGTCGGCAATCGACAATCGGGTAAATAACATATGCGGTGGGTAAATGTTCAAAACCCCGCAACCTTGTCAATCAACAAGTGGACCCCGCTGTGGTGACGTCAACATTCCGAGGGGGTTCACAGCCTCCGCCGCAAGACTTACCAGACCCCCCGCGGAATGCCGCCACGTGGCCCCGTGGACCCACGGCCTCTCGGGGGGAGATTATATATATGTTTTGTTTATATTTAAACGTTCCGCCCGTTACTCTTCATTCTCGTTGTTGAGGGCTTTAAAGCCCGAAACGACCGGTTTTTAATATCTTCCCCCGTTCCCTTCCGTAGAAAAGATCTACGAAAATCTTCGTCCTTCCACTCGTGAAGAACTACTCGTCCATCACTAAATTAAATTTCATCTCTCGGCTGTGGCCGGCGTCCATATTAATTCATTCCCATTCTTCTTCAATGCGTAGTGCCGCGCACTCAATTGCTTTCGCTTGCCGTCGCCTTTGTACTTTGTTCTTGTTCTTTCCCCGCCCAAGGCACTACAGTGACTTTAATATTTCAACATAGACCTATTATCTCTCGATATGCCATGAAGGTAACTCTTATGCTTTACGTTTCATAAGATATGATTTGCAACATGATAGATAGGATTTGGGGGCTCGTTTGTTTATCAGCACGAACTCTATCAGCACGAACACTATGAATAATCCATTTCAGAAATATTCATTTGTTAATAAGTGGAACAAAAGTGTGCCGAGAATATACACAAGTGAATCAGATTGCTTATATCCATATATTGGACCCCAAAGAATGTGTCGTTCATCGTGAGTGTTGTATTTTCCAATTGGGAGATATGGTCATGATATGAGAAGTACGAACTTCCAAAAGATTTACCAAGGCTAATCTTCGTGTCTACCGTGACAAACACTTGGAATCATTAGTCTCCACACGCTATCCCCGTACCCGTAAAAACATAATTGGAATAATTTTGAGACGTGATTTTAGCATGATTGTCACTATCGTTGGAAAGTTTGGCAGGAAACTTTGATGTCCAGTTTCCAGGGTACTACTTAAATTGTCCGCCGAGTTTGGAGATAATTTTCTATTTTCCTATTGCAACAAGAGTGATATGTTGAGAGAGCCTTTCAGAGGATTTATTGGTCATGTCTTGAATCTCCGTGATGTTGAGTCGTGTTTCAGGGCAGCAATACATGCTTGCATCGTAAATATGTTGCTATCAATAAGAAGTGGTTGTAACATTCCCAAATCTTGGAGAAGAAACTTGAGCCGCCGCTCGGGCTCGAACAAACTCCGGGTCTCGTGCTTACCGATGTGCCGGCCACATGATTTTATTTGCCATTTGTCTGTGCACAATGAGGAAAGTACCTTTAGCATGAACAATGGGTATGGCATCGAATGGGTGATGTTAAACTAGCAATGGATTCATTTTTTAAAAAGAGAAAATTTCCACTGCATGGAGTTCTTGTATCCTGCGCTCGTGATACACCATAACACAAGAAATTCGGAGATTCGTATTTGTTGATCTAATCATAAAGGGAAGGCCAACCTACCCCTCAACACATTAGGGCTGACTCACATTTTGTTATTGGAAGAGCCGCATATATAAACCTTGTGCGCCTTATTCAGGATCTATCAAGAACTCGAGTAAGGTTATTTAATATGACTAAAGCTAGTAGTGAGGGAAATCGTATAAGAAGCAAGAACAAAGCATACTTTTCGCGCATTTCTCCACATAGAGGATACTTACAATTTTTTTCCATGAATACTTCGAGCTTTGCTTCATTTGTAAATAAATCTATCCTTATGTGGCATGAACAATCTAATTCAAAGCATATATGACAAGCAAGACCATGAACCCGTTGGAAGTCAAAATTGAGGTGTCCTCCGTCCTTTTCTCGGGTAGCAAAAAACTCAATTACATGAAGAGAACCTTTCAAGGGATATTACAAACATCGAATTAGCATTTTTCACAAAATCATTTAGAAATTATTTCACAAGTTGAGCAACTCCCGTGCCATGTAGATTGAAGAAAAAATGTCTATATCTCGTGGATGTTTATGGTATTTGTAAATATTAAAGACTATCCAATAAGATAATAGATGAGTTGAATTCTTACTTGTTAATATTTGTTGTATGCACCATTAACCCATCATTGGAATAACTCTCATATATGAGCTTTGATTTGACCTCACCGCCCAATAGAAAGACATTAGCCTCTCGATTCTTCCATTTATTTTATTTTTCTTCTTAATTCTTTGAGAACTCTTTTGTTAGAATTTAGGAAGCCTCCTTGAGTCGGGGAGAGGCATCTTAACGTGTAAAGGAGAGAGTGGGATACCGATGTTGGCCTCCCTCTTACTTAAATGAAAGATTTGCTTGAGATTTAGACTCTTATGACAAACGATGGCTAGTTTGTGTGATAGAAAGATCTAATGAAAGTTTTTCAACAATGCAAATTTGGGCATATATATATGGATCTATTTTAGTTTTTGATAATTGCATCAATGCAAACAATTTGCTTACGAGCACTTTGTATGGTGGTTGGTTTAGTACCCATTCATTCTTCATTGATCTCAAACCCTAAGTATATGATGTCAAATGAGGGCTCTTTCAACCCTTTGACAACTCTCTCAAAGTTTTTCCTTTACTTCTATGATAAGTCTCTATCCTTTCAAGAATTCTCAGACTCGTAATGACTGCTAGAAACAATTTGTCAGAATTTTAATAAATCCTCTCTCATGGCTCTTCTTTAAATCTTTCTTTGATGCTTTAGATTTACAGTACTAGTCAATTCTAGGTCGGCCAATCCTCGCCGCCGTGCCTTCGATTCCATCAATAGGTCAGAGTTAGCTCTAGTTCCTCGTGCTTTGTTTCTAGTCATAGGGGTAAATTGGGAGCACAATTGGGAGCACAATTATTATAATTAGTTCAAGATTTAGACTTGAATTATGTTTAAAATATTATTGTGACATTGGTTTTAAATACTCGAAGGTCAGCGAGGGCAATGCTTGTGATTTTTAAGACAAGATATGATCTACAACATGATACATATGGATTTTAGATGGATTTGGGGTTCATAGAGAACATCCCGGTCTCGTTTGTTTATCAAGACAAAAATAAACAAACACATTCTTTCGTGCACGAACACTAGGAATAATTCACTTAAAAATATTCATTTGTTAATATGGAACAAAAGTGTTGAGATACACAGACAGATGAATCAGATTTATGTTTATATCCAGATCTGACTCCCGCAATGTTGTTCATCAAGAGTATTGTATTTGGCAATTTGGAGATATGATCATGACATGAGAAGCATGAAATTTGAGCGTAGTGGCATGAACTTCCGCATTTCACCAAGGCTAATCTTCAGGTTCTACCGTCACAAAACACTTGGACTCACTAGTCTCCACAATATCCCCGTACCTTAAAATGCATTGTTGGAATACTTTTGAGACGTTGCCGAGCATGATTATCGCTACTATTGGAAAGTTTGCGAAGAAATTTGATCTCTCGCCTCCGGGCCCCGGGGGTACTACGCAAATTGTTCCGCCGAGTTTGGAGATGTTTTCCTATTCCAAGAAGAGTATTATGTTGAGAGATCTTTCCAGGATTTGCCGGTCATGTTTCGCAGTAATTGTTCTAGTTTTGAATCTCCGTATGCAGGTTGTGGATTTCCATGAAGCTTCACACATGCTCGTACCGAAATATGTCGCTATCAATAAGAAGTGGTCAGAATATTCCCGATCTTCGTTGATCAAATGGAAGACACTTGAGCCGTTGTCGGTCGAAATAAACCTAGTTTGTGCTTATTGAGGTGTTGGCCGTACGATTTTTGTTTTTTCATTTTTGTCTAATCGTACCTCGGCCTTAAAGGTTGAGTATTGGCATCGAACCACTATATCGGGTAACATTCCCGCCGTGTTGTGTACCAAGAACACCCGCCTGACCAAACTCTTCATAGATGTTAATCAATTGAGCGGGACCATTCCCCGTTCTCTCGTTCAATTGTACCGTGTACGAAGCTTCAATATATCGACGTAGGGTATAACGAGTCACGAGTAGTGCCCATGGAGTTCGGTAAGCCGACGCAACTCGAAATGCTAAAATTAGGCGATAATAGATTGGCTAGCGGCATCACAAAAGACCACCCAAATTTTGGGTTCATTCTATCGCTCTTACTAATTCTTCCATCTTAGAAAAGATATATTTATTTCTGTATCAATTTTAAGGGGAGTTTTCCATTTTCTATAGGTAATCTCTCTACTAAATTATATTACTTAAACTTGGAAGTGAATCAATTAATAGGAGAAATACCTACGTGTATTGAAAATTAACTAGTTTAACCGTGCTTTTTTTAGACTTCAATAATTTTGTTAAAAGGCTATCCCTTTAACACTTAATAGTAAATACTCTTTCAAAACTTGCAAATTTTAGATATGTCGTCCAACTATTTACAAGAAAACATCCCTTCCAATATTGGGTAACTCAAAAGTTTAGGGTATTTAAATTTATTTCAAAATAATTTTAATGGAAGAATCCTCGATTTCTATTGTCGACCTCCAACAACTAAGATATCTATATCTTTCCTATAATCAATTATCGTAATATACCCAAATCTAGGAGATGTGAACTTATTAGACCTAGACCTATTATACAATAGGCTCAATCGGCAACACTTCCGCAGGTTGCAGTAGTTTGAAAATTTAGCTTTGTCTTTCAACCTTTCAAACAATTTATTTCATGGACCTACACTCTCAGGACTAAGCAAGATGACAATTCTTAAAGCTATGGATATTTCTACAAATCAATTAATCGGCAACATTTCAAGCACACTCCAAAGCCGCAAAGAATTAGAGTACCTAATCTTTCCCCACAATGCACTCAAGGTCCAATTCCCCGAACTTCAAAGTCTTGAAGACATGGATCTATCCTACAATAATCTATCCGGTGGAATGCCCTTGTCATTGAAAAGCTCAAAATGCTCCATCTCAACAAGTTGTCGTGGAGAAGTCCCGCGCGGGAGGAGTTTTCAAAAAAATTAGTGCCATGGATTCATGGGAAATCCCGACTTCCGTGGACCTTTGGTATGTCTTCCACCATGCTATGCTCACAAACATCAGCAGCCTGCATACAAAAGGAGCGGTGACTACACCTATGGTTATTGCTCCGTTGATTGTTGTATTGTGTTTGTTTTTGGGAATCTCGCTGCATTCAAAATCGCAAGCAACATACTCATACACAGAGGTCAAGATATCCTTTACTATGGGGTATCAAGAATTTCATATGGAGAGATCATAAAGCTAGTAAGCAATGTCGAAATTTCATGTTTTTATTAAAATTCTGAAGTATCATAAACCTTACCATCAGAATATTTTGATGTAGAATAAGGGATTGGGTGGGCCTCGCCATGACAAAAGGTGATTTTTATAGCTATGGACTATGGAATAGTGTTATTGGAGATGTTGACCGCAAAAGAAGTCTACACAACAACACCTGTGGAAGGAATGAAATTGGAAAGTAAATGGGAAGGCAAAGGGTTTTCCAACCTTGTAAAAACTTGGTCGATGGGAGTGTATTGAGGAAGACAAGCATAGCATTGTAGAATATAAGGAGCTTAATTGCCTTAGTCAACTCATAAGCCTAGGTTTCCTCTCGCACAAAAGAATCATCTAAAGCATGACCTACTATGATGGACATTGTGAGTAAGTTGCAAAGCATCAAAGAGACTTTTTTGGGAGCTACAAGGATTCCAAAATTTCAACCGTAAATATCACATTTATTAGGCAATACAAGTACTACTCATAACATTGGCAAAGGCCAAAGCTCTTCTAGTTTATTGTAAGGGAGTAGTGTTGAAAAATTGAACCATGAAGTAATTTGATCCATTTGGTGAGTTGTTTAACTAAAACCATGAGGTTATTTGAGTCAATTGTCTTTAGTGTCATCTGTCTAAGGCTTATTTTTCTCCTTCTCTATCCAAATTATTTGTAGTTCTATTCCCCTCTCCTTTATGTGGCATGTCTATTGTAACTTGTCAAAAGTATGAGCATGAACAATAAAGTGAAATATGCCATAAATGGTGTCTTGTAAATGTTTCTACAATCATAAATCCTCATCTTTATTTTATTTTTAGAAAAAAGTATATAGATATCAATCTTATTGTTCAATATTCTTCCTCGCAACTATAGTAAAATGCAAATGTTTCGATATAGATAAACCAAAGGTTTTGGTATTATTTTTAAAAGATTAAAGAACAAGTCAGCGATTTTGTTTCCACAAGCATTCATGAAACATGTTGACAAAAATGAAGCTATACTCTTTTTTTTAGATGTTCCTCCTTTACACTGCAATGAAGCCACGCTACCGAAGACGTCTCCTCGTACCAAACACGGTTCTACCTTATTCCCAAAACAGTTTAAGAATTATGTTGGACACCTAATTTCCATAGGAGGCAGATGTAGGTTGAAATCGTAGCACAATTATTAGGAATTTGTTCAAGATTGGGACTTGAATTATGTTTTTAAAATATTATTGTGACATCGGGTTTAAATAGGCATGTTACTTCCGATATGTCATGAAGGTAACTTTGTGATTCTCAACACAAGATATGATTTACTACATGATGGATTTTATATGAATTTGGGGGTTCATAGAGAACACTGGGTTCTGTTGTTTATTAGCACGATCTCTTTCCGTAACCGACACCATGAATAATCCATTTCGTAAATATTCATTTGTTAATATGGAACAAAAGTGCGGAGAATTTACACAAGCTAGAATCATCGTATCGTTTATTTCCATGAGAAGGACACCAAAGATTGTACGTGTTAGCCACCTATAATATTTTGTTATACCAAAAGGTGGCTAAATCCTTTGAGCCTCCAAGGAACAAATTTTATCACTAAAAATTGTTGGCTCTTGAAGACTCCTTCAAGGCCTCATGCCTTCCGTCCCAAATCATTTGTCGTCCCATTTTATACCTAAATTCTCGTCGATTTCGTGTTAAAAAAATATTGAAGAAATCATCATTTTCTCCCCTTTTTTCTCCATATTAATTTCACTTTTCATAAGTTTCTCCTTCCATTCATGTAAAATCCTCCCGACATGGTTTAAAACTCGAGCTATGCCGAAACCCCCAAATCTATTTAAAACCTTGAAATTTTTCATAAAAAACAAAGTTTTATTGCTACGGACCTAAGCCCCTTGAGCTAAGTCCCAAACCACTTCCCCAATACGCCCTCATCATAAGAACCAGAACAAGTCCCATTAGCGTCAATCGCATCAAATATTCAAGTGTGCACGTTTGTTGAGCCATTTCGTAACCCCGATTGCGACTGTACCTCTCTTTTATCATAAACCGCATCATATTATTTCTCATATAACCATAGAACCCGCACCTGCGTTGAACCATTGAAAGGCTCCTCTCCGATCGATATTTCTTTGTAAACCTAAAACCCACTTTCCTAAGTTTTAAGTTAAAAACGTAAAGTCACATGACAACATAAAATGGGTTGATCAAAAACTGATCGCGCAATCGCGATCGTGAGAATTCACAATGGCAGATTGGAAAGATTGTGCCCATAGCCCGATTACGATTAGCCCTTGTTATATATACTCCCGCACATACCATATATCCCACCTGTCTCAATCGGGCGCCTTTCCCTTTACTTATATATTTTCCGCCCGGGTCCATTATAACTTGTTTATTAAAAACTTTGGTTTTCGTATGAATGAAAGGTTTTTCCCTTGTTCCATTCCTTAACCGTCGATCACCGCCGATCGAAAGGCCATCACCAATCGCATCGCTGTTTTCCAATCGCGCCCTTTATTTCTTCCCTCCGATTGCGAAACCTCCGATTCATTCCCCGCCATTGATCCCCCGGCTCCTCGCATCAACGGCCACCGCTCAATCGCAAGTTTCAAATCGCATGCGTTTTTGTTGCACTCCCGATTGCCGACCCTCGATTCAACCCGACCGTTGATCTTGTTCTCGTATCGACGGCCCGCGCTCAACGTGCCCCTCCGATCGCAATCGCAAACCTTCCCGCGTCTCTTTACCCCAATTGCGATCCGCCGATTCCATCGTTGTGCTCGTCCATCCGTTTCGCGATCCGACGGCCATCGCACACCCGCTTCAATCGCAATTGGAACTTTCGATCGCACCATCCTTCTGCGTATTGCGATTGCAATCCCCCGATCCAATCTCGAGCCGTCCATCTCGCCGCATCCAACGGTTCGGATTCATCCCGCTCCTCTCCCATCATCCTTCTTCCCCGCCCTCCGATTACATCCCGTCCGTTCATTTCTCGCTCGATCCAACGGTATCGCTTGATCGCATTGGTCGCCCGATCGCTAATCGCAAGCCCTTTCCACCGTCCTCTCGATTTAATCCGCCATCCATCCTCCCGAAGATCCAACGGTCCTTATTCCCTCCGATCACAAGTCTTGCCTCCCGTTTCGAAAACCCTCCGATTCACCTTCCGCCATCGATTCGATCCGCATCAACCGCCGCTTAATCGCATCGCCGCGTTTCAATCTCACATCCCCTTTTCTGCCCTCCCCGATTGCGATCCTCCGATTAACCGTCGGCCCACGTGTCTAGATCGGACGGCCTAGATCTTTTTTCACATTTCTCCATCGCCCTCCGCCTTTAGCAGTTGCTTCTAAAACAAAATGATCCCCACCGTTGCTCATCGCGCGATCAACGGTCTTTAATTCTTCCTCCCATGTCATTTAAAACTCCTCTCAAGCATCTCCACCATTGGATGATGCCATCCAATGGTCCTACGCTCCTCCCCCACCATCCGGCTAAACTTAAACCTATTTTTCGTAGGATTTCCCTTAATTGTTTTGTGTTTACGTGTGTGTTCTAAATGGTTTTCCATTGTATCACGAAGAAACGTCGAGTGTCAGGAATGACGATTTTCATGCCCTCGTTTCATTAAGAGAAGCCATCCACAGTGGCTCTATTCCTTACGTTTCGCCGCATTTCATGAGTATTGATGCCGTAAAGCCCAAAGCAAGGCGGGTCCGCACATCGACAAGACACCGTTATATTCGAGAGAACAAATAAAGAGTATCGCCTTTTGAAGACAAAGTACGCAGATGAAGATCGAAGACAATTCTTTACTTGGGATTACGATGAAGATGTTTATCAAAAGCCTAATCCCAATCTAAAACACAATTTAAAAGAAAACCTAAAGTGTTCATCGCATATATTGCCTCCACCACCATACTTTGAGGCAAATTGATTCCTCAACCACCGCAAAGGCTCCCCCTATTGCTTCAAATGCTCACCAGAGGCTGAATCGATTGAACTAAATCCGATATTTTGCCTCGAAGCAACGCAAAGAAGTTATTTTTGCCTCAAAATTAATGATGCATCGTGTGCGCAGTAACCCTAACAAAGAGACGTTATGAGTCTCAAATGTCAAACAAAGCTCCCTCCAAGCTTACTTCATAAGTGTAAACACAATTAATGTAGTGATCCACCGTGGGGTTCCTCCCTCGAGCCTCTCAAAGGGCCGAGAAGTCTTCATTCTCGCATTAATTGTACTTGAGATCTGTCAGATTCACCTCCTCATCCTTCTATAAATACTTCCGTAGAAGATGAGTGAGGGGTTGGATTGTTTGGTTGTTAATGTAATTTGTCAAGCATTGTAATGTAATTGAGCCGGGAAACTCTCGATCGTAAATAGTGGTTTCATAGGCTCTCGGAGCTCGTCGTAAATGTATAGGTTAGGTTGTGAAAAGAGATGGATTAAAACATTGGACCCGAAGATTGTAACCGTTTGAAGCATCAATACAAGCTAATTTATGGGATCTTGGTCTATGTCATGGTGATGTTATTCTCATTGTAACTTGTATTTTGTTTTTGTTTTCAATTTGTTTCATTTTCCATCGTAAAGAACAGTTTAAATGTTGTTAGAGTTGATTTGGGGATACCGTTAACTCTCTTCCGGCTGAAAATCTTTTATCCCAATGTTTTGTTCTAATCCGTGTTATTTAGGAAATGATTTAATTAAATTTCTGCTAATGGAGATGTCGGTATTCCCTCATTTTTTAGTCACTCGAATGTTATTTTTAAATGTTACCTTCAATATATGTTGTGTAAGGATGAATTGAGGAAATCAAAGGTTAGCCCCGAGTCCCTTTCTTGTTTGCTCAACTATTTGATCGTTTCCCTTGGGATGTGTTGGGTAACCGACTAGTTTCGAAGTACTTATCAGATCTTAGACCATTATGTGTTATCTTTGTGATTGTCTTGGAAGTAGCTAAGTAAAGAAGAGCTAGGAGAGATTGTAGGAGCCCAAATTTCACTAGTTTCTACCTCGAAAGGTCAGCTTTCAACTTTCCCTTCATTTTTTATTTGTATTCTATTAGAAGTGTATCAAAGGATGGATAGTTTCAAAGTACTCTCACGTATCCTAGTTCGCTTCTATGTTCTTCTCAAGTGCTTGGTCAAAGGCCGACTAGTTTGAAAGTACTGTTTCGCATCCTGGGTCGTCTTTGTTCCGCATTTGTTATTTCCCTTTTCTTATTGTACCACTCCATTCCATAAATCAAGCCTTAAAGAGATCCTTAGGCATAGATGACTTGCCCCATAGACCACTCTTGAACATGAATGTTTCAATTAAATCCTCTTATGACTCCATACCCCAATGGATTGAAACTTGCCATCATCTTTCTTCTTGATCGGCTTACTCTCTCTTGTTTCGTAACTTCTCACCTTTGAACCTATTTGCATATAGATCTTCCCCGCCTGCATAAAGAACTATGTTCAACCATCCGAAAAGACCAAACAAAACCCTTGGACCTCATAACTAGCCTAATATCATTACCTTAAGCTTTTCAAAGACAATATCCATCTTTGTACATATCGGAGAGATCCCTCTCTAGATTCGTGAGGGCTAGATCCTAGAATCCCAAAGTTGGTTTGAAATGATGTTAACTCTGTGATCGGACTTTGCCAATCTTGCTTGTTACAGAGACCTAACATTCTGGCGACTCTGTTGGGGACACTATTTTTGAGTTCATAGTTGCTTTGCTAGCTTTTATAGACTCTTTAGTTTTCCATACAACCATAGAAACTCAGAAAAACCCAAAAATATTTCAAGATTGGTATGCAATAAACATGGTGGTGGACCATAAAACCTTTTACCTCCTTAGGAGCTAAAAATTTTCCACCTGGCGACTCCACACTCTGAAACTCCCAGAAGACCAAATGACTCCACTGGTAGAAGACCCTGAACTGATTGACCAGACACAGTGGCCTCTTTCTTGATTTACAAACATGGATTTAGATATAGATCCAGAAGACAAACACATACTCATGATGGAAACATTGATGTGCATGCTTGGAAAAAGAATGGATAGGTTGATGGCTAATATGAATATTGGTTATCAAGAAGAACAAATGCTTTTCCTTAAGCAAAAAAAACCTCTTCCACCACAAGACATGTATGATGAACATGAAGAAAATAATCAAGAAAATTTTCCAATCATGATCGAAAAAATGATGTACATGCTTGGGAAAAGAATGGATAGGTTGATGGCTAATATGAATATCGATGATCTAGATCAAGCTCGATTTTCCCTTGATCAAACGCAAGCCCAATCACCTCAAAACCAAGACCCTAACCAAGGCATGTATTATGATCAACACTTTATAAAAAATGATGAGCAAACTGACAAAGAAAGCAACGAAGAAGGTTGTCAAGAGAAACTTGATTGCCTGCCTATGTCTTGTACCATGCTGATAAGAGAACTCCATCACTTAAATGCAAAAGCTTTTAATGACACAAGTGAAGTTCTGCTAGAAGAGGCTCAAGAAGACCTCAAGCCTCAAAATCAGCCAACGCAAGACAAGCAGGACTGTTATACCTCTGTTCTAAGCAAAAAGGAAACTCATTCTCTCTTCACGGAGAAAGAGGTTGATCTAGTATTGAACAGACAACCAGCATCCAAACCTTCATTTGAACCAAACGCTTCTGCTCATCTACCTACTCCATCTTGTTGTCTTGATACAAGAAATAAACTTGTAGATCAGTTAGAAGAAAGGCAAAATGACAACCCAATATGTTCGACTGATGAAATTGTTTATTCCGATGATTTTCCAAATTTCAATCAGTCTGATGATAATGATGATTCACAAGCAGAAACTAATAATGCAGGGCAACCATCATTTGATTGGTGTTATGATTTTCACCATCATCAGCTAGAAAGCCACAATCATCCATTTCGATCCATCATAAATGGCTTTCACATGATTGGGAATCAACAGCCTTTCAACTCAGAAGGTGAAGAGAAGAGCAATGAAGAAATTTTTGAGCAAGAGGAAACCATTGAATACACCCCTACTCAAGAATATAATAACCTCTTCACAAAGTTCGGCCCACTCAATCCAAGCATACTAGGGCCACAAGAGGACAACACTGTCAAATATGATGAGTCCTCCAGTTCAGAGGATGATGAAGATGAGGGAGAAAAACAAATAGAAGACTATCCTGCTGTGGATATATCATCTTCTCAAGAAGAAACTTCTCCCTTCACTGATATTAGTTTGTCATATAAAGAGCCTGAATTTGTATCAGAAGCAAGCATATGTTTAGAGAAAGAAAATATTTCACTGTTTGCTATTGTGCAGGTTAAATATGACGATACTTCCAAGCTACGTGCTGAAGAGATACTCCTCAAAGCTGAAGCCTTGGAAGCAGACGATCTATCAGACATGGAGGACCGAAAAGAAGAGATCTTTCATCTTTTCTTTGTTGATCATATGGAAGAGTGTGTGGAGATCCCAACTGGCTCAAATTATCAAACAATGATCCTTTGCAAAAGCCAGAGACATGAAAAGCTGTCACCTTCTGTGATAGCCTTGACATTGAAGGTTAACCTTCAATATGTTCTATGGATACCTCTGACAAGTAGCCAGAGTTACTACTTCTTCTTGACATTACTCAGCTGGTTGCATTGGCACTTTTGTATCATATGAATATGTAAATACTCCATGTTTAGAATAGGTTAGATAGGAATGTCAATAAAGCTCAGTTCCGAGCATGTAGTTAGTTGTTGTTTTCTGCTTTGGAGAAAAAATCAAGAATTCAAAAAATACAAAAACAAAGAAAGAAATAAAAGAGGGCAGAAATGTAAACAAGAAAGGCAAGGCCCCATGTCAAAAAAGAGGAACAAATCTGAAAGTGTGCAAGCTTAAATGCCACTCCTGCAAACATACTTCTAGTTAGTCAAACTGTTTAATCTTGACTAATTAGCTTTCAATTTTCTCCTGATAGGGTAGTGAATTTGATTTGCCAAACTGTTTAATCTTGGCTTATCAGTAGATAGATTAGGATAGAAATTAAGGTTCAAACAAACTCAAAATCTGAACCAAAGTTTCCAAAGAGAGATGACTCAAAACTGTTTTATTTTCTGAGTCATAAAAGAGGAAAAACTGGTTCTAATTTGCTCAAATCTGAATCAGATATCAAGGAAGAGATAGCTCACAGAAAAAAAAAAAAAAAAAATCATAGCTATGAGAAGAAGAGAGAAGGCCATAATAAGAAGCTTTCAGATCTTAAGCCTTCAATTTTTGATGTTCAATTTCCGCAAATAATAATCTATGTGTGGCTTGTTTTTATGCCATAGATCATAGCAAGTCGAACATCTCAATCCTGACTTGACTATTTTTAAATTTCTTTTGTAGAATTTAGAGAATGAAAGTTTGTTGGACTATTTAATCCCAACAGACAGTAGACTAGGTAGAGAAATATCTGAGCTCAACTGTTTAATCTGAGTTCAGGAAGAAATAAGGATTAGAAATAGATTAGATTTCCTGCTTTCAAAAGAATAAAATGTTTTGAATAGAGTTTGCCAATCCAAGTGCACTCTCATGAAGAAAAAATGTTAGATCAGTAGGATTGGAGTAGGTAGAAGTTGTATTGATGAAATTCATTTTTCTTTCATGACTGATATTTTTATCAAAGAAAAGCAAGAGCAAGCAATGGGTCAGGCACCAGTCAACATCCCAGAGAAATCAAGTCTGAATTCTTGATGCCTTCAAGAAGGCACCATCCCCAAGTGGAGCCACTGTTAGCCACCTATAATATTTTGTTATACCAAAAGGTGGTTAAGATCTTTTTTGAGCCTCCAAGGAACAAATTTTATCACTAAAAAATTGTTGGCTCTTGAAGTCTCTTTAAGGCCTCATGCCTCTGTCCAAAATCCTCATTTGTTGTCCCATTTTTTATACTCAGGAATTTCTGCTGACTCCAACTAAAAGACTGTTGAAAGATCGCCATTTCTCCTCTTCTCAAAACCTTTCATCTGCTCCCCTTTTTCTCCATCAAAACTACCTTGTTTTCATAAGTCCTCTTCTTTCCATTTTATGAAAATTTCCCCTTTCATAGTTAAAAACTCCCTTTTTAACTATTTCGGAACCCCCCGATCATATTATTTCCTCATATAACCATAGAGCCCGCAATCGGGCGATAAACCATTGAAAAATCCCTCTCCGATCAATATTTTCCTCGTAAACCCTAAAAACCCTTCCGAAAGTTTTAAGTTAAAAACTTAAAAACCACGTGATAAATATAAATGGGTTGATTGAAAAGAGCCGATCATGCAATCAGTAATCGGAACAACACAAATGGGCCGATCGGAAAAGACCAAAGCTCAATGGCCCGATTGCGATTGGCCCTTGTCTTTATACTCCCTAGCATATTACATTCCGTGAAAACTACCAACCCCGCAATCGGGCGCCTTTTTTCCTTTACTTATATATTTTCCACCCGATCCATTATAACTTGTGTTTATTGCAAAAACTTTTGTGGTTTTCATATGTTTAAAGGTTTTTCCGCCTCTGCGTAGGTCGAAGCAATCCCGACCGTTGATCTAGTTCTTCGATCCAATCCGTCCGCGCACAATCGCAAATTTTCTTACCGCGCAAACGCATGCCCATCTCTCGACCAACATTGCCGATCCCCGATTCAATCCCGACCATTGATCTTGTTCTCAGATCGACTGGGCCTCGCGCTCAATCGTAAGTTCCTCCGATCACAATCGCAAGCTCTCTCCCGTCTCACTCCCGATTGCAACCGACGGCTCCATCGCATCCGTCCATCTCGCTGGCATCCGACCCGCCATCGCACACCCTTGCGATCCCTCCAATTACATCCTATCCTTTCATTTCCGCTGATCCAACGGTCATCGCTTGATCGCACCGGTCGCCCGAATGCTAATCGCAAGCTCGTTCCATGTACCGATTTAATCCTGTACTCGTCCATCTCCCCGATGATCGACGCACATCGCTAATCGGCATCACCGCGTTTCAATCACATCCTCTCGCCCTCCCCGATCGCGATCCTCCGATTAAATCCGAGTCGTCCATCCTCCCGAGGATCCAACGGTCCTTATTCCCTCCGATCACAAGTCTTGCCCCATTTCAAAAACCCCCTCTCGATTCACCTTTCCGCCATCGATTCGACCGCGCATCAACGGCTGCCGCTCAATCGCATCGGAAATTTACACGATGCACTCGCTCGCCACCCCCGATTGAGATCCTCCGATTAGATCGAAAGACTCGGCCCGCCTGTCCATTGACCGTCCAAAACCACCCGCCTTATTTCTTTCTCCCCGCCCTCATTTTTTCTCGTTTTGGGCCGATCTCCACCGTTAGATATTTTTATCCGACGGCTACGCCCTCTCCCGCCATCCTGCCAGCTTTAAACCTATTTTTCGGGCAGGATTTCTTAAATTGTTTTGTGTTTGGCGTGTGTTCTAAATGGTTTTCTATCAGATAACGAAGAAATGCCAAGGGCTGGGAATGACGATTCTGGCGTCTCTCGTTTTCATTACAGAAGCCATTCACGGGGCTCTATTCCATGTTTCGACAAGATTTCCTATGAGTATTGATGCCGTAAAGCTCAAAAGGTTATTCCGTGACATCGACAAGACACCGTTTTAATTCAAAAGTTAAAGAGTATCAGTTTTGAAGACAAAGTACGTTACATGAAGATTGAAGACAGCTTTTTATGGGGACTACGGCCAAGACGCGTTTATCAAAATCCTAATCCCCAATCTAAAAACATGCTTAAAATAAAACCTAAAGTGTTTCATCAGTATATTGCTCACCGCCATACTTTTGAGGCAAATTGACTTTGCACGCAATACCGAGCCACCGTTGCCTCAAAGCATTCAAATATACGAAGTTATTGAAGAAAATCGATATTCGCCTCCACCATCCAAGAAATTACTCCACACAACATAGCATTTAAGTCAAATAAAGCCCCATCGAGTTTTGATATTTATTGTAAATGGGGCCATCACAAAGGTTCCACCGTGACCTTCTACCTAGCCCTCAAAAGGCCACGAAGTTCCTGAAACTCGTATTAATTATCCCGAGAGATCTTTTCTCAGCATCACTTCCTCATCCTTCTATAAATACCTCGAAGAAGATGAGAAATCGTTGGTTACAGAACTTTGAAAATACACTTGAGCTCGAGACTTCTATTTGTACATAGTGTTCACCGGTTCTTTGAAGCTCGTTTGCTCTAGAGTAGTTAGGCGAATAGTGAAGATGATTGTTGAACCGAAACATTGGACTTGAAGATTGTAATCGGTTTGACATCAATATAAAAGTTGTTTTCGGGATCCCTGTCTTTATCACTCGGTGAAGTGCTTCTTCTTTGCTAATCGTTTTCCTTCTATGTATGCCATTGCTCATTTTCCTCCGTAAAGAACAACAAAGTTATTAGGATTTTCCGTATAGCAAGAATCTTCTTCGGATGAGAAATATTTATCTTAATGTTTTCTTTCCGCATTTGTTTATTTTTAAGAATGATTCAAATACATTTTTAACAAATAGAATGTTGGCGTTCTCGTCCTTCGTTTGCTCAAACATTGTTCCCTTTAACGTTATTTCTCCAATTATTTGGCATATTGTGTTAATAGACTAGAAAAGATGCCATGGTTTGCCCCGATTCCCAGATTCTTTTCTCCAAAGTGCGTATTCGAAAGTTTCCTCAAAAGGACTAGTGCGGCATTTTAGGTTTAGAAGTACTTTATCTGATCTTAAGTTACACTCGTTTTTTCTGCGGTTTTCATACTTTCTCAAGGCACTATGTGGATTCCTCGGATTGCTTGTCAATTAAGTCGCTTTAATAATAGCTTTCCAAGAAGTCTATGGTTAGCTCCGTCCTTGGTTGACGTGAAACGCTTACTTAAGAGGTTATTGACCGACTATAAATCCTCCGAGAAATTATTATCGCTCCACCCTCCAACATTTTAATGTTTCCATTTCATCATTTTAATCTCAATAATCTTGTGGTATAGATGACTTGCCCCTGGATCACACTTGATGTTTTTGTTCAATTAAAGCCCAAGACATGACTCTCCATAGCCCAATGAAATAAAACCAAATAAGCATTCATTCATCTCCGCCAAAACCTGTTTTATTTGCGTGCAACTTCTCACTTTTGAAACTTTTTTCACTTAGGACTTTCCCTCAAGAACATTTCACATGCTCAAATCCTATCCAAAACAAAACCCTTGGCCTTCATAATCAGCCTAATATCATTACCTTAAGCTTTTCAAAGACAATATCCATCTTTGTACATATTGGAGAGATCCCTCCTGGGATTCGTGAGGGCTAGATCCTAATCCTGCAAAGTTGGTTGGAAATGATGTTAACTCTATGATTGGACTCTCCCAATCTTGCTAATAAATTACGCAGACTCAACAAGAGTCACACGAATAATCCCCAGCTTCAAATGTGACCAGTCTGCTCACCCAAAAACACCGCAGATTAATGCACAAGATTTATGGGCTGCATTGGCCCGCCCTCTTTCTATTCAAGTTGATCACTAGTTCCCCCACCTACCTCTCGCCCTCCTCCGTGAGTTTTTATCAATTCACAGAAGAACTCATTGTAATGTTGTTGATCACGGCTAGAGAACTCATAAGTAGTTTCTTTGAGACACAACTTCCGTGTAAATATTGTAAGATAGGTTGAAGGGGATGCTTTCGTACCGAGTATTCAAATTTATCGGGTAACAGTGTACTTGATTGGTATTGTTATTTAACATGACAAGCACATTTCTTTGGATCCTCGATTCGAAGCAAATGTGGATGTTTTCCTATCTCCGTGTTTACATTCATTTCATTTCGTGTCTACCTGCTTGTACTCGAATATTGGCGCAGGATTTACCTTGTTAGGTACCCTATGTTTCTTCTCTCTTGCCATTTATGTTTTCCTAATGTGTATTATCTAAGAAATGCTTTCACTCGTTTCAACTAGGTGTAGTGGATGATATTGCCCGTTTCCTCTCGATGTATGAATTAAATGAATTCAAGCCTAGATGCTTCTCACATAGATTTAGTTGGAATATTTGGAAACACCGGGGGATTAGTGTTAGCCATGTCCACTAGGATCCTTGTACCACTCCGTTGATCCGTAATTTTGTGCTTCCGAATCCGTGTTATCTCTTCTCCTCTTACTTCCTCCCCATCATAATCATCTTGAAAGATCCCAAGTTTCGTATGACTAGCCCAATTGAAAGCCTCGCCATTGATTGGGTTGGGGCAAATCCTTTCCCCGACTCCATTTCCCAATGGTTTTTACCGGAATTTTTCACCTCTACCTTATCCCTCTTTGCTCATCCGGTCTACATTTAACCCCGTTATCCCCCCTATGAAATTTTTGACAAGCAAAACAGGGGCTAAGCTTGTTGCTGAGTCTTCAAGGAATGCATTTCTCCTAAAACATGTCTCCTTTGAAGCCTCCATGTGTCTTTATCCCTTGAAAATCCCCGCTCGGTGTCCATCATAAGGTTTCCTCTGGCCGGTGAAGAAATGCCCAAAGGCCTCCTTTCCCTTTAATTTACCCTCATTTAGCCTCTTTTTATTCCCCCTTGTCTCCCCTTTCTATTTCCCCATTTAACCCTCAAATCCTCCCAAAATCCCCGTAAAATCTCCTTTACCCTTTTGGTCATAACTCCCCTTACCCCTCTATCGTTTCCTTTAAAACCCTCTAAAATCCATTAAAAGGGTTACAAAACCCACTTTCCGACCTTAATAGTAAGGCCTAGCCCCTTTACCGCAAGCCCTTGAGCCACTTTCCCCCATGTGTCCGAGCGCCAGACCAAGCACTTAGGTCTCGAGCGCTAATCGCAATCGAATAGCTCTGAGAAGCGAATTCCCTTTTCAACATTGAGAAAAAGCCGATGCGATTGTTTTATTACAATACGCCCGCGACACATTTCACACCATTGATCTCTGTCTCCGATCCAACCAAGTTGAGCGCCCATCGCACCGCCCAATCGCAATCGAACTTTGGAGCGTTGCCACTCTTGTTTCCCCCCCGGAATAAGTATCTCCCCCGATCACATTCTCCACCGCGCCGATTCTTCTCGCGTTAACCAATGGCTCGTCAATCGCATCAAGCCGCCGTTCCGCCGCCCCTCTTCTCTCCCTCCGATTGAACGTGAACCGTTGATCTCATCTCGATCCAACTAAGCCGCACTCAATCGCGCTCCGACCTCCGATCGCAATCGCATGTCCTATCTTCCCCGTCCCCGTTTGCGATCGTCTCCTCCGATCGTCCGTCCGTCCGTTTCTCCCGCATCCACCCGTCATCACTACTCCCGATCGCAAGTCCCTCTCCCCGATCCCCCCCGATCACACCGCCCTCCGATTACATCCCCGCCGTTCATTCTCCCGTATCGACGCGTCCTCGCTCAATCGCGTCTCCCCCTCAATCGCAATCGGAACTTCTCAGGCTGTGCGTTGCGACCGCCGATCGCTCGACCTTCCGATTGCGATGCGATTGGATCGTGATCGTCCGTTTCCTCTCAGACCGACGGCTCGGATCTAATCGCCCTCTCTACCGCCGGGTCCCACTCTTGCATTTGTCTCCGGCCATATCACGTGTTTTGTATGTTTCTCCCGTTGCAAATGTTATCCCGTCGCCCAATCGCCACCGTTGATTTTTGTTCCCGCACTCGATCTCGACGAAGGTCCGCGCCTCGCACTCCACCACAAAACGTATTGTTCTTAAGATTCACCCTCCGTTTGCATCTCCACCGTTTTCTCACCATTCCGCCACCGTGCCTCCGGCTTTTCACCGGCACCTCTCCACCATCCGTCTTGCCCGTAATAATAAGTTTATTTTATTGGCGTAGGTCACAGAGAGGCCAATTCATTGCCAAACGAGACAAAGAAGCCGATTAGGAAGGGATCCGAGCCTAAGAATAGTGCATTAATGGTTGTAATCCCGCATTCGAAGGCTTAAGGCATTGTTGGAAGACTAAGAGCGACCAAAGAAGCCATCGCGCTACCCAATGCCAGGACATGTTTCCTCCTGTATACACCTTCCCGCAAGCAGTACTCATGTTTCTCGAGCTCAGAAAGTCAAGAATACCGACAGCTTCTTAAAGATAGTCGTGGCAACATTAAAGAAGCATGAGGGCTCGTATCTTTCAACCAAATTATTTATTCCGAGTGGCGAAAGACAAAGCCCGTACACCGTGTTGATTCAAAGGAAGAATGTATCAGAGGTCAAATCGACTCGACAGAGATCTCCGAACCAAGCCTTAGAGTACCTACAACATTGGCAGTATAGTCATTACAGTGTGGGCGTGGACACTTCCGCCATTCGTCTTAATGAGTCTCTATTTAATTGTCTATCTCGCTCGTCTCTTCCTCTTCTCCTATATAAAATCCCCGAGAACGAATTGTAAATTTTGTTGTTCAGCTTGTTGGGAAATTTGTTGTTAGATTCATTCCGACCGTTAGAATGGGCCGGTGGGAGGGAGTAGCGGAGTAGTTGTATGTAATAGGTCGAGGAGAAAGTCTGGCTTAAATGTGCCCATTGAGCCATATTGTACATGACCTCGGTTTTTCATCAACTAATCAAAGCACATTCTGTCAGATCCCTGTCTATTACTATTGGTGATGTGTTTTCTTACTCCGTTTATTACATTTTCACATTGTTTCCATGTTCTTTTCCCTGTAGGCATCGTAATAATGGTATAGGATTCAATTCTTTGTTAGGGTGCCCCAGGCCGGGCCCTCGCTTTCCCCCACTTTCTTATGTTTTCTCGCTCTATGCGTTATCTAGAGCCGGTTTCCGCCGATTTAACCAAAGGCAGTGTGTCGGATGTTATTACCTCGATGGCCGATGTATGAATCGTTGAATTAGTTCTTGAAGTTCTTGTTCGGTTTTAAACTGGAAGGTTCGGAAACACCGGGGATAAGTGTTAGCCCCCGTCCACCGGAATCCCTGCATGACCAAACTTACCTTTATGAGATCCCTTTGTTTATCTTATTCCCGTTTTCCCCTTGGAGTCGCTAAAGGTGACTCCGGAGTTAAATGACCTCTCGGTCCGGTCTATAAGCCGCCTTGTCTCTTTCGAGAGCCGTCTTTGAGTACGTCCAAGCAGTCCGGGGTTAAATGACTCCTCGACCTCGATCTATAGACACAATTGGTCGTTTTCCTTCGTCACTTTCCTCTCTAATGTTCCATCCCATCATCTATCTAAAAAGATCCTCTAGTTTTAGATGACTCGCTTCGGAAGCCCTTTCGCTAGTGGATGCAAGTAATTTTCCTATCATGACCTACAGCCCAATGGATGGCACCGTCTGGCTCATCCTTCCTCGCCGGGCAACAACAAGCTGTTTTGTTCCTTTCCTCCTGCCTCTTTCTCACCATGATCTCGTGACCAACCCAAAGAACCCTCCTCCAACCAAACCATTTAAAACCCCCCTATGTGCTTCATAACTAGCCTAACATCTCATCTTGAGCCTCAAAGATATATCATTCTTTGCTCTATTTGGAGAGATCCCTCTCCGGGTCTGTGTGGAGGGCTAGATCCCAGCTCCCAAAGTGGTTTGATGTTGTCTCATCTTTTTGGTATTGCCAAATCTCGCCAAAACATGGGAACCCCAACATAACCCTTCTTTCCCCGATAACCAAAGAACCAAAACAAACAACAATCAAACAAACAAACTCGTGCCTATAACTAGCCTAACATCTTAAACTTTGAGCTTCATAGATATAAACCTTTGTTCATACGTAGAGATCCCTCTCTAGACCCAAGAGGGCTAGATCCCGAGGTCCAAAAGTGGTTCCGATGTTGTCTCATCTTTTGGTCTTGCCAATCGGCCAAAATAATGGGAACCCCAACAGTCGAAAGTACACGGCCACTCTAGAGCTTCACCCAAACCTCGTACGATAGGTGTAAGCACTCTCGTGAAGATGAGTACCTCCTAAAGACCGAAGACAGTGGGTCCATCCCGTCCCGCTCACCTTGTAAGTCCCTAAAAAGTATGGCCACTAGAGATACCTCAAATCGTCGTACATCATCGTGGGGGTCTACCGTCAAGGACAAGATATATATGGCAAAAATACCTAGATCCCGCATCCTAGTTTCGACATCCCCGAAGGGAACCCCAATATATAACACACCCACAGGATGCAGTCGAAGGCGGGCTACCTTCTTGTGCACCCAAGTGTTGTCTCGCACTGAGCTCCGGTAAAGGAACGGTCCCGATAATATGAGTGCAGTAGGATTTCGCTCGTTAATGACTCTAGTTTCAAGTTTTGAGATCTTGGGTGATTTTCTCACTTTTCCTAACCCAAGATCCTAGCCTGAACTACTATTTGTGTGAGCTCAAAAAGAGTAATGTGATTGATTTTATTATCGCTTGATTCTTAGTGTACTTGATTATTAGTCTTGTGGAGGGGGAGTGGACGTATGAAATGTAATGAGATTCTAACTCAAGAAACCATGCAAAACATGCTCTAAATATTCAATTCGATGAAGAGTATTTCTACAAGGAGAGGTTTCTTTTCAACATCCATGCACTAACATTCAAATAACACAGTTCAAATTTTAAATATTTAGACTTCTATCTACATCTTCTTAACAGTCTATGAACTGAAATTTTCATAATTAACTCAGCTAGATGCAGAAAAAACTTATTAAAAAAAATGTCTTCGCTAAAAAGTAAATGATTTTGACACTAACTTTTCAAACAAGAGAAAACAAAAAGAAATGCTAGCTTAGTAAACAAGCACAGGGATTTAGTCAAGGAGATATACTGATGGCCAAAAAACTTTGCAACTAAAACACAATCACAACAGTGAACAACAAGTTTTGGCTAAGTAACGCACTGTCTCAGAGTAAATACAGTGTCAATATAGAGACTAACACACTGTATTTAAGCAGAGCCCGCATTATAGCGCACTGAAAAACCTACAGGGTTAGCGTTAGCCAGGGTAAAGTTCTTCAGATGGTCAAACAGAAACAGGATTGAACTCTGCGAGCTTTTGAAATGTCTATTGGGCATAAATACTGGTCAGAAGGATCTGTGAATAGAGGAAAGAAGAAAGGAGGAAATAAATAGTCCGGAAACTATGGGGAAACTCCCCAGCGGAGTCACCAATTCTGCTATAGGGTAAAATTCTTGGGTTGTTGGTTATCGTATATCCCTCTCAGGGCTTTCTGGTGCCCGAGGCAGACAGTAAGATTAGTTGTATAGTTCACAAAGATGGCATATACATGTTCATATTAACTTAAAACCACTTGATGGAAAAAAATAGAAGATTACCTCTTTAATGATTACCTCTTTAACCACTAGGTAACAAAGCAACGTTTCTCCTTCACCAGCTCCAAATCTAGGTCCTGCAATCAATTAAAGCACCCGTGTAATTTCTAACATAACATGCATTTCCTATCAATTAATTCAATATATAATAAACATTTAAAGTGTGCACATCTAAGCCATTCATCTCATGCTATATAAGTGATTAAATATTAAC
Organism: Pinus albicaulis; assembly: GCA_034641835.2. Classification (NCBI taxonomy): domain Eukaryota; kingdom Viridiplantae; phylum Streptophyta; class Pinopsida; order Pinales; family Pinaceae; genus Pinus; species Pinus albicaulis. The sequence goes on from JAXQQM020073897.1 coordinate 98,156, forward strand.
GAAAATATCAACGCATAGAATGGACAAAACAGATACAGTTCTATTGATTTATAAAAAAGGAGGATTACAACCGTCGGTTGCACCAAGCCCTCCTTAGCCTTCCAATATCTCTATTTCTCAAAGTGGTGATGTCTTGATCAACAAGTTCTCAATGAACTTCTTTGACCTTTGACCTTCACACTACAACATTGATCTCTAATTCACAAGTATTCAAAAACTTGACAATCCTTTGACCTTGAACTAAGAGCCTTCAACTCCATTTTATAGGAGATGGAGAGAGCAATCATTTCCCTTCTCCTTCCACCAGTTCTGAATAGAAAAAACCAAGATGTTTCCCCAACCTCCATGCTTTTTCCTTCTTTGAGAGTTCAGTTGTTTATGGCAATGCCCAATAAGAGATTAGTGCTTTGTAGTTTCCTTTTCATACTGACTCTCTTGTGAGAAAAAGTTGGAGATTCAAATCATTCTCTGCGGGTTTTTCCCATTACAAACTTAAAACATAGGTAACGCTTCCCTCTAGTGTAAACAGATCATTTCCATAGCCACTAACGTAGCCCATTCACTGATCAGCTGCGTTATAACGCTCTTGTGTTGTTATAGAGAGGTGTTACCTTGGCAGAAATAGGTTTAATTTAGGTCTTTGTATTCCTTCCATATTTGTCTTCTCCTCTGAGCTGATGAGGAGGTATTTTGACCTATAACAGTTGTTCAACGAGCAAAGGCTCGGACCTGTCGGGCCTTTGTGCAGTGTGAGAGGGTAGCGCATAGGGCCCGAGCCAGTCGGGACTCTACACGCTTTCGGGTTCTGCTGAACGTGTAGGCGCGTAGCGCCCATGTCTGCTCTGAACGTTTTTCTGTGCACAGGTCCTCTGTCTGGTCTGCACGTTGTTAAACGTGTAGCACTCATTCACAGGTGCACAACACAGCGTTATATCTTCTAAAGAATGTACACACATGCATGTAGCACAAATTTTCAGGAGTGTAGCAGAAGGCTTCTCTTGCCCAACGTTTGCCCGAATGTAGGAATTTTCTCTTGAAGGATTTCCCTCCTTGTTAAGTGATAAGTGATTTGGAAAAGGGAAACATAGGTGCTTTTATACCCTTTGAAAATAAATCAAATTTTTACAACCCCACTTTGCTATGTTTGCCTTTGGTCACTTTATAATTTTCACTGATATTTCTTTGAATCTTTTTGCAGGTGGCTTATAACTTTCCCAAGTGATTTTCTTTGGTGATGGTGTACTGAAAGGATGAACAGGTCCCATTTTTATTCTTGAAAATCTGTGCACTATTCAAACTATCTCTTCTGATAAATTAAAACCATTGTTCTTACCCTTTTTGGAATTCTTGAGTGTAATTTACCTAAAACATGTGTTTTCACCTTCTTACTGATTGTGACAGTAACATGTTCACTTTGAAAAATTTTAGAAAAGTATACCATGTTATGTCATCCCCTTGGCCACTTCTGATTTCTGCAGGTGCCTGTAACACATTTTCCTTTGATCCTTTTGTCATGTGTTTGGATTTTTACAACCTTTAGTCACCCAACAGGGATTTCATGGTTAACATGATTTTCCATTTTTAAACTTTACCTCATGCTTTCCTTATGATCTTGACCATTTTGAAGACCTTTTACTACACTTGAAGGCTTAGACTCCCTCATATTGATACTTTTTAAAATTTCTCCCTTTGGTGTAGTGAAGCAATGTTGCCTTAACACACCATATAAGTCACCTTCTGATATCATTTTTCAACCTTCTGCCTCCTATCATCATGGAGATTTATGGTCTTCATTTCACTTCTTTTCCTACCTTCTCAAAATTTAAGCTTTAGGGATTTTTTCCTTTCCCTATTTATCATTTCTAGAAATCTTCAATTCGTGCTCAATGGTATTGATGTACCTTTGTCCTTGTGATCCTTTGCATTGGCTCCTTGCTGGGCAACACTTTTTATCCAATCAGTCATAAAAACCCTGATTTTCTTTGTTCATAGGCCTATTGCCTGTCCTTTGTTGTGGCTACCCTTAGGGATGATTTTCCCTCTTACCTTACCTCTTTTTCTACTGATGTCCATCTCATTCATTCCTGCAGAAATGTCTAAGATGGGCAACTATCTTTTGCAAAAGTTGTGCTTTGACCAAGGAGGCCCTTTTCTTGAAGGATTTTTTATACCTTTTGGAAAATCAATAGATAACCCTCCTTTTCATTTGATTTCATCTTTGGGCACATGTAAAACAGTGATTTTAGAAAACCAAAACAATGAATAACCTATGAAACCCTACATGACCTAGTGGGAGGCCTTTTGGACTTGACCTTTGGCTGAAAACTAGACTTAGGGTTTTTAGGTGTAAAACAAAGTTTTGACAAACCTTATGCATTTCAAACCTAAAAACTGATGACTTTGATTTATCTAAAGTGCCTAGAAAGGTAGCTTGAAACTACCAATGCTTGAGGCACTTGGTGAATAGGGGAAAAGTTTAAGCTACTTGGCAATCCAAGGTGGAAGTAAAAAGGTTAGGAAGGTCAAAATAGAGTGATAAGGTCAGAGGTGGAAACAACATAGTGAGAATGAGTGGCATAAGCCTGTGATTGGTCTTCTGGGAGTGATAGGCTGGCCATGACTTGATAAAGTAGTAAAATAGTGAAAACATTATCCTGAGGATAATGAAGGCAGTGAGATTTCTAGAACTCACAATATTCATGAATTTTTTTTCTAGAAATCTGGGATAGACATTTAGTCATCTATAGAAAGAAAAAAATTATTGATGACTAATAGGATGGATCTTAAATAATAGAGTAATTATGGGCAACCTTGGCATTAGGATTGATATTTGAACGTTTTGTAGATGTTGTGAAACCAACTCCAAAAAGAGAAGAAAAGAGATATCAACGCCTTAGAAATAAGCCACATCGAGGGGGAAACCTCCAATACATTACATGAATGAACAATTCTTGGATGAAAAAAACTCCTTTCTATATATAGGAGTCCATGTACAATGTAATCCTAGTGGGGCCACAATGTAATCCTGCCCGACCTAACAATAATAATGTAAGTGCCATAATAAAAACAACAATAGGGGTTACATGGATACAAAAATAACATAACAATAAGGGGGCTATACTAACATAATAGGACTATCACCCCAGTAATATAGGGACTTAACATGCCCCTCTCCTTCAAACAAGTGTTGTCCTCAACGCTTGATTATTTCTTGATGCTTCTGTATAAAATTATCATCCTCCCATGTGGAATATTATACAGGAAAGTTCTTCCACTTGCTGAGATACTCTGAAATTGATCGTACTTGTCGAGTTCTTGTTTCTATGACTGCTTCAGAACTTCTTTCGATGTGATGTTGGTCTTCCTATTGTTTCATTAGATTATGCACCAAAGTTAGGTTATCCTTTGAGAGTTGGAGAACTTGTTGTTGATGCTCGATGTGATCTTCCAGTGATTTATCATCCATATTAGATATTATTTGATCCTTCAAACCATCCAACTTAACCTCCATTTCTGCTTTTAAACCATCTATATCATCTTCAGTTGCTCTTCGTAAGATTGAAATTTGTTGCACTTAGTACCGTAATTTTGATATCTCATACTGCAATTCTTCCTCTTCATGCATCATAGTATAGCTTTTTGAGGGCTTAATGGGTATGGAATTATTTTTTGAAGGAATTATAGAACCTAATACGGATAAAAATTCTAAAATATGCCCTTGGAATCAATTCAACTTGATTCTTCAAACAATACTTATGCAATTCGGAAAACAAATACACACCTTTTACTTGCTTTTGAGGAGCTCGATATTGAAATTGAATTATCTCTATAATTGTGGATCCTCAATATCTGAAATTAAGCCCTGTAGTAGTCCTTTGAAGCTTCTTTCAAATTCCACAGGTCTGATTTGATTTGGATTCTTCAAGGAAAAGTTATGTCCAATCTCCCATAATGACCCAATTTTGGACTGGTTCAGTAGAGCGAACTTGTACGACTTGCCATGTGTCACTGTTTCCTCCTTTGTCTTTAAAATGATAGACCAAAAACTAAAGTCTGTGTACTTGCGGCCACTTTTTAGAGCATTCTAATCTAATGCTTAGAGAGATATCTATGAATATTTTCCCACGATCACCTCTTTGATATGAAATTCAGAAGCCTCAAAAAGCCCTAACTTCCACAGATCATATCTCCAAAAATATTGCGAACCAATATCTAAAATTTTGCAACGATGTTCCTTAGGATTGCGGCTTCACACTATAAAAATTTCAGCTTCTGAACCTTCGTAGAAAAAACGTTATTACGCAAATACCATGATGACATGTTTAGGTTAAATTTAGGAGCCTGCAAAATGACCTAACTTGCACTGATCATATCTCCAAAAATATTGTGAACCAAGCTATGAAAGTTTGCGATGATGTTCCTCGAGATTTTGGCTTCGCACTCTAAAAATTTCAGATTCTGAACCTTTGTAGAAACAAATTTATAGCAAAAATTCCATGATGACCTGTTTGGAGCGAGTGAAACTGAGAATCTCAAAGCCTACGATACCAAATGTTGTGAAACCGACTACAAAAAGAAGAAGAAAAGAGATATCAACTTACCTTAGAAATAAGCCACTTCAAGGGGGAAACCTCCAAGTACAAGGACAGACAATTCTTGGATGACAAAAACTCCTTCCTATATATAGGAATCCATGGGGCCACAATGTAATCCTAGCCGACCTAAAAATAATAGTGTAAGGGAACAATAATAACAATATGGGGGTTACATGGGTACAAAAATAACAATAAGGGGGGCTACACTAACATAATAAGGGACTACACTATTAATATAGGGACTTAACAGTCGAGCCTTTCGGCATCTGAGGTATAGGCTTAACTAAAGGCCTTTCAATATGGAGTGGCTCTAGAACATCAGGAGCAGCCTTAGCCTTAGAGGGTTTCGATTCACCATAATCATGTGATATTTTAGCAACATAAACATGAGAGCTCACCATGTATATATTCGATGAATTTTCTCCTTCCTGGTTCCCCCATGTGGGTGTCCCAATATTAATATTCGTGCCAGCAATAATTTTCTCCCCTTGGAGAAAATGTTTAGTCATAATAGCCTGGGATCTAGAAGAACCCTATTGTGATAACAAGTGCTGAGCATCCTAAATATTAGGGGAAAATGAGTTAAATGTTCTCCATTGCATAATTTTCATGGAAACATAACTTTATTTCTCGACTCCTTTTTACCCTCCCTAGTATTATCACTGGGTTTGTTTTCATTCACCTTCCCATCCTTATCTTTCTTTTTACCATGTCCTTTTTTCTTCTCATCAGATTTTTTTTATTTCCTTTGGGGTTTGAATATTGTACAACGTTAATAGTTAAATTTTGAGAAGGCATGGGCACTGATGGTGATGCCTGAATTGAAGAAGCAGTTTGTAAAACAACTATTATAATTGACTTAGTAGGTTAGTCATGCTATTATCAATCAATCCAACTAACCGTCAGCATGGGGACCAGGCTTGGGTTTGGATAAATTCATCTTGAATTGAGGAGCACCAAGAAAAATCTTGTAGAGGACTCTATATTGAGAATAAATAATTTCTAACAGTTGGGCTCTTAATATGGCATTTTCTTCAATGAACACTCTGGAAAGTGACACATCCTTAAAAATTTCTAGTTGTAAATATTTTAAAAACCATTCAAGAAGGAATTCATTAGGGATATAGGCCTTAATGAGCCTTTTATTTCTTTTCCATTCCTGAATATGGTAAAAAATGTGAGTTTCTTTGTCTTGTTGGAACTAGCCAATATCTCAGTTCCAACATCATATTGGACAAGAAACTGAAAATGGTTTAAAAACACAATAGCTAGTTCACCAAACATAGAAAATGTACCCCCACTAAGATATACATACCACTTCGCATAATTTTAGTTAAGGTATGTTGGACTAATCTCAACCTGATTTAATCATTAATCAAGGAGTTGGATGAACAACATAAATGGAATGTTGTTACATGGTCAACCGATTTCTCTCAAGACTTCCCTTCAAATTTTGGAATATCAAATGGAAGTTTGGTGGAAACCGAAGGCCAAGCCAAATTTATCCAATCGGATCATCTGTCAATTTTGAAAGATCTGTCAAATTTAGGGTTGCTAGGAATGGTAAGTGCGGAGGAGCTCGAGAATTCGACCCGCCAAGAGTATATTTTCCAACGTCAAGAAAAGAGGACCCTCGATTTGAAGAGGCACCAAGTTTCCAAGGATTATTCATAGAAGAGGTTGAACCATAAGGAAATCCTTGTGCTCTAGAGATATTTGGAGGGTACCCACCCCCTACTGTAGGGTTACCAAAAATAGGAAAATTCCACCCTAGTGAACCATTGAAAGGAGAGTAAAACCCTCGATAAGGATTCCATGCATTGGCTAGAAGAGAAACAACCCGTGAGGTCTCAAAAGAGGGGAAAGGAATATTCCCCTATTGACCGAAAAAAAAGACTGATTCTCAGTCCCTAAACGACTAACTGAATGGTTTTTCTATCCTTGAATTCCTTGAAAAGGATTAAAATTATGACCATGAGCTGAGAAAGGTAATGATTCTATGTTGAAAGAAGGGTTGGCATGAGATATATTACCAATTCAAAAATTAAAACCCTAAAAAAATGTTGAACCACTTGGCATAAAATTCATTGGTGTGGAAGAAACATATGGGAAGGTTAAAGGAACTAAGGGAATTTCACTGGATGGCATCCAAAAACAATTGGAACAAGCGTAAGAAGAAAAAGGTTGGGTGCCCCCACTCGAAACTAGAATGGAGGTAGAGCCAAGAACAATGGTACTAGGTGTGATAATGGATATAGAAATTTTACTCCCTCGTTCAACTGAAAGAGGAGTATGCACACCAGTAGTATCTGTAGCCAAACTAGTGCTTTTAACATTGGCTATCGAAATAAAAGAAGGAGAAAAAGAAGGGCTCGCCGGCCTATGAGTCGGGGTTCCAACGTATAATATGACGTCTGGAAAATTAGAAGGAATGGGTGAAGAAGGAGTCTCGGGGGACTCAGGAATTTCTTCGACCTCAACCTCGTCTTTTGACTGGAAGAGCACCCTAGAAAGGATGGGGGTGTTATTTTCTAAATTGTGACTTACACTAGGTTCACCCTGTGAAACAATAGCCCCAACCAGAGGATCAATCTCTGATGTGTGTGTGTTGCTACTGGTTGAAAATCACCAACATAATTGCTCCTATGCCTTCTAGATGAAGTCTCAACACTCGCAAGTGAGAGACCACAAATCCTCCTAGACCAACATACCAATCGATCAACCACTTTTAATTATTAAAAGAACTTGTAAAGACTCAAAAAACTATAAAGCTATGGAAATCTAGGATCAAAGGGCACTCACCAAAAAAATCCATAAATATACAACCAGACAAGCTACTTCCAGGTATTTCTACTCTGGGTAATTAGGACTAGACACAAAAATATAAGAAAGTGAATATAAGGGCCTTGTGAATATAGTCTAGGATAATTACGGCCCAGGCCTACCAGCAAAGGTGACAGAAATAGTTACGCTGACCTCCAAACAAAAGGCATTGTCGGTGCAAGTAATCGAGCTTTGCAAGGGCACCCTCCAGAAGTACTAATGAGTGTGATACAACGTCTGCCTCAGGTACCATAGATATTCTCCCCCAAAATAACCTATGTGGTCCCTAAGAAAGGAAACTAAGGTCACCAGTTTGTATTGGAAGCCACGCAAAACAGTCTTTGGTCAGGATCCAACAGGTAGGAGAGGGGGTATCTATATTCCCTGTTTTCACTCACCCTCATGCTTAACTCCCATATAATAAGAGCTTTCCTGGAAAATTGAATGACACTGGATTTCACTCTTTTAATCAACTTCTATGTTTAAATTTAGATTGGCCTTGTAAATTTAACTCCCACACACCTATTCCAAGGCCCTAGATGTGGTAGACTAGTGTATGTATATATGCCAAATAAAAAAATCCTAGTTCATTTTAATTAAGCGCTTGATTTTAATGTTTTTTTTTTAGCCATGGGTAAATGGAAGTGAAACTAATGATTTTTTTTATGCAAGAATAAAGAAATAGAAAACTTGGCTACATGAAAATGCAACTCTTTTTCTTCGATGAAATGTGATTTCTACAAAAGGTTCTATGAACAAACTATGAAAGAAAAACTCTTTTCTTTTATTTTTAAACACACACTCACACACTCAAAAACTATCAAAAATAATATAATGCTTAAAGTGAAACTACCTTAATGCAAACTAAAATTCTTAAATTCAAGATTCTATGGAGTGCTCTTAAAAGGACCAAATGTGTTTTTTAAATAAATAAAGAGGCCAAAACTTGAAAAAAAGTCGAAACAAATGCAAGAAAATCTCTCCCAAAATAAAGTGAATTTAACCTAATGCAAAGACTTCAAACTTGCTTAGAAAACAAAAAAAAAAGACCAAAAAACAAAACCAAAGGAAAAGAAAGGCAACAAACAAGATGTTTTTATAATTTTTCTTTTTAAGGAAAAAAAACGTTTTTGAGAAGACAAAACCACCAATAATTTCAATATCAAATTCAAGTACAAAGGACCTCAAACCTCAAAAGCCATAACAATCATTAAAAGGATGAGACTTAAAATGAAAAGAGGCTACAAAATCAAAGAAACTGATTTGAACAACAACATAAAGACTCGAGCAAGCAAGAAAGATTTGAAGGAGACCAAAAACTTTTCAAGAATGCAGAAAAAATTTATAAAAAAAAAGAGATAACCAAACAGGTAAACTTTCAAGACATCAAGGTAAAGGAATGGAAAGGTTGGGTTATACGTGAACTGAAATGAGTTCCCTATCCCAAAAGCTCAGAATAGTCAGGTACTTCACTAAGAAGTCATGAATGCAAATTTTAAAAACCAAAAATTCACTGAAAATAAAACCCTAGGTTGACAAGGTATTTTCACAAAAACACATAGGAAAATGATAATCAACAAGAAACAATACTTTTCCAAAAAAATAATGGTTGCAAGGAAGCAAAAAAAACTAGGCAAGACCCTTTACTGGAAACAAAATTTGAAAATTTTAGTCAAGAGCAAATATATGTGACTTAGCAGTGACAGACTTGCATATATACGCGATTACACTCAAAGAAACTTGCGTATACACAAATTTATTTGGAAAAAAGTGCATGTCTATGTGACTGTATGAAAGAAAAATAAAGTATAAATAGACCAACAAATAAAAAATAAAAATACAGGTCTGATCCTAAAGATCAGATTACCTGCCCAGACTATAAACAAGCCAAATATATTGGAAAAATCAAGAAACCAAATAAAAGGGCCTAAATAAAGAGAGGAACAACCCTTACAAGGAAATACAATTATTTATTCCCTATTGGAGTCACCATTTCTATTGCAGGAGAAAAATCCCTAGGGTCAGGGTTGAGAACCCCAACAAATTGAAGGACATCTATCAAAAAGAAGCAAGAAATCACACAATCCTAATGCATAAACTACTAAGGTTGGGTTAGGAGAGAGTACATGTATGTCCTACGTTTGGTGTTGTTCTGGTAGGGTCCAAACCCTCTCCTCACTAAAATCTCACTTACAGGAGTCTGTGGCCTAATTGTATCCCAACTGAATCAACTATTTTTGCGTGATATAATTACACCTCATGGGAAGGCCTAAAGGAGGAGAGAGATAGGATATTTATATTATCGTCGATTGTCCCCTGATCAAGTTTGAGTTTCCTTATGCCTCTTACACTCCCAATCATAGGAAACCCTTTTTTCCTCGTAGAGATGTTCATTTCCTTTATATGAAATCCATGTGTATATTCTTGAGAGAATATTGTTGAGGCATCTTGGGTTGGACAGATCCGGAGGAAGGTTTCGCTTGGAGTCATGGTCGAATCAAGTTGTATTCTTCTATATTCTTTTTCTTATACCAATAAAGAATCCCTTTCTTGTTTTTGAATGTTATGATCTTATGTTATAATCCATGTTATGATCTCATTATGTATGATTCATGATTTATATATTTATGCTTATATGATCTAACGTTCATATCATACACATGATTTAAACTACTTGCAGGATATATATTTCTCTGAAATTTATTTCAGGTTTTAAAGCCTTGGAGGAAGCAGAGGGTTTGGACCCTATGGAAACGACACCAAATGTAGGACCTACGAAAACTCTCTCCTAACCCAACTTGAGTAGTTTATGCATTAGGATTGTGTGATTCCTTGCTTCTTATTGATAAATGCCCTTCGATCTGTTGGGGCTCTCAACCCTGACCCTAGGGAGTTTTTTCCTGGAACAGTGTCTCAATATTAGTTATATATGGGATTCTATGTCAATCGAATCCCACTCTTTTACATTGCAATGTATCGATGTAATATTCAAAACTTTCTCAAACATCTCCTCAAAAATATTCTTCATCCTTCCTCATGGCTATTCATGCTAGTAATCATCATACTCATCCTTAGTCATACTTAAAGCTACATACTTCTCATCCCAAAACATCATGATAAATATCATACTAAGAAGTTCTTGTGAATAATAATCCAAAAAATCATCAGTATATCCATGCGGTCACATATCATAGGAAGATAGTCAAAGATGGATCATCCAATTCAAATATCTTGAAGGGTGATTATTGGAAACTATATGCGTATGAAGTGGCTCATTCATGAATCAAATTAGGTTCTCTGTACAACATATATAGATAGGTGTTCAATCAAAACATCAACGCTTCAATCAATTATCATTTTCCAAGTCAAGTTTCAACAATATTTCTTCACAACTTCTTGAAATTCAATCAGAGTGTTCAAGGATTTTCATTTCCACTTTCAATAGCTTCACAATATATTTTCTATTCCCAACTTCAAAAATCATGCCATGATTCATATTTTCGAGCTTCAAAAGCCATCTCCATCTTACTTAGATCATTTGAGGCTCATTTTCTGACAATAGTGGACTATTAAGATATAAAACCAAAACCAAAATCAAAATCATACCTTGGAACACTTCTGAAGTAGAGTTTTGGATCAACGCATCATCCTGTCTTTACCAGATAACTATCAATGCAGACATATACAATGCTCTCTATAATAATAACACTTTATCAAACCAATATGTTTATTATTACACAAATAAATAATCAAATCAACTAAGTCAACTTATCAAAGTTTAGAAGCCAGGTCAGAACTAATATCAAAGTCATTAATATCACAGTACCATATTCTTTATGCCAAGTGATAGGTAGAGCTCTCATAAATTCATGAAATCATGTATTGATATGCCAAATAGTTTTCATTTAATTATCAAACCAAGCTTCATCCAAGTGTCAATTTATAACTTTATCTCTCCCAACAATTTTTCATTTCCCAAACAGTATGATCATACTATAAGTCACTAGATGCAAATGCATAGACCAAGAATATGTTGCATCCATTTATTGTGAGATTAATTCATACTTAATCAAATTTCTCAATACTTCAACCATTGTGACAAGAACAATGAGGCCAATACAAAACCATTATTGAATACCAATATTATTCACTGAAGGTCACTATGCCCATGTAACATTTTTATTAAGGAAAATCATGAGTCGTCAAATCAAATCATTAGTCATCAGGTCGAATCCGAAATTTTCTATCATAGTGATATCTATGGTCTAGAACATATCTTAATCATCGAGTGAAAGTTGTAAGTCATTATCATGTCAAAACTCCAAACACTACTCATATTTATCAATCATTCAAATCTAGTCAAATTCTTGCAACACAACTTCAATTGTTAAATCATAATGACATATCTATATCCATATCTCAGTCGCTTGCAAACACAATTTTATTCTTATTATAGTAAACATTCAATAATCCCATCTCATCTACTTCTTGTCTATAGAACTGAAATCCTTCAGCTGAACATCTGATTTTATGCACAAAACTTCATTTTCTCATCGTGCAGGCATAATCACACCCATTGGCCTTCCTCTGTGCAGATGGGAGAGTGAAATTTGTACCCTTGAGCTTACTTTAGTGCAACTAAGAGGCTACAATTGCACCTGTAAGCCTGATTCTGTGTGTCTGAGACTTAAAGTAAGGGAAAACTCTCTTTTCTCAAATCATAACTTTGCTACAGATAAAAAATGTCAAATATTTGTGTATTTATGACCAAAAATTACACTTAAATAGTAAATAATATATAATGAAAATGATAATGAGAGTTTGAATCTCATGAATAAATTCCACCTCTAAATGGGAATCTATTTTAGTCATATTTATTCATGCCACCAACCTGTGTAGAATTTTATCATGCATCAAAAAATATGTTAGATCATAAAGCCAAACATATATCCATCATGGTCATAACATGCTAACATCAACTACTTCATCATCACATCATAACATCAACCTTTTGTCAAGGGTTATTGTCAAATAGCTAATAGGAGTATACTTCAAGAATCATGATCACAATTTTTCTTCTTTGTCACATAACCCAATCCATCAAGTTAGGGCATTAAAATTTTTCATATGTCATACTTACTAAGAACATCAAAACATAGACATGGTCAACAAAAGGTATTGAATATAAATATCATTGTTATACGTCCATCATCATGGCAATATTAAGTAGCTTCATAGAATCAAAAATTTCATTATTTCTAAAAGGTAAGATACTTTTTCACTACCAAGTGCATCATTTCATCATAAGAAACATGAATCCAAATCACTTTCATATGCATGAGCCTTTTGTGAAGGAGACACTCTCATCATACCTTAGTGCTTACTTTTCCATTCAGTATTACAGCTGAAACATAATATTGAAACAATATACCATGCATACCTTGTAATATTCAAATACATACACCCCTTCTTATTTTACATAGGAAAATTATAACACTTTGTCATATTTTCATCAGGTGCCTTGTTTGCTAGTTCTTCGCTTCTTGCACTAGCCATTATCCTCAAGAACGGTCCACTTATCACAACTCATCAAGAGGTTAGAAGCCTCCAAACACTCAAATATATATGCAGGAATCATAATTAATAATCAAATCAGATCTATACGTCTAAAAGTAAATACATAGAGAAACATCATAAATATAAAACTACTTATCTTCAATGAGAGGTGATCATCTCGCTCTTGAACCATCCTTCAAGATCCATAATTTTATATTATACATATAAAAATGTTGGCTTTACTATTTCAACCAACTCTATCAACAACTAGGCCTAATAGAGACCATCCCATCTAGGGCTTCATAAATTATGTCACAAGTGCTTAAGAATCTTTACTTTGACCATGCAAGGGTTTATCTCAAATCATAACCTCATAATATCCATCAAACCCTAATACACAAATCGCCTAAGGTTTTCTTCAAACCCTGGAGTTATTTTAGGTCTCCACCATCCTCTCTTCCTTCCATCAATGGCATCATCATAGGGGTGATCTTCGTGACTTTTGTTCAGCCCAACTCTGATACCATGTTAATTTTTATTAGGACTATATTGTTCTTTGATTTGATAATTGCATTTCTTCATTAACATATTACATTCACCTATAACATTATTAATATTTACATCATTATTCACCAATAAATGCAACTATGTGGAAAGAACAATATCATCAAATCAATGTAACTAAACATAAAGGGGCAATAAAAGAAATTAATTCATGCATAAAGACACCAGGATTGGTTAGAGACCAAGGAAAAACCCACTATGGGGAAAACCATTTCAAATTATTCTTATTATTATATCATCATCCAATGATTTAGCAAAAGAGAGTACAATTATCCATATCTTCATCCATACAACTATTCAGCAAAAACAACTACACAATATCCATGAAAATAACCCAACAATGTTTATACTTAAAATCATGATTATGAAGCCTGTAATGAAAATTCACTGTATGCGGTCAACTTCCGAACACTATGGTCACTGAGCGAAATATTCAAAAGAATGATATTTCATCTTAATTTAGTTCCCAGTTGCATTGAGGAGGAGTCACCCAAGTGACTGTAGCTTCCCAATCGATCCCTTAAGCCTGACATGCGAGCGACTACAGTTTGCAACTGAAAATATAAAACCCTGACTCCCAATCACATGGATGGTGAGTAGTACATGCATCTGTAAGGCTTCAGTCACACAGATGAGCTTATGTGCTAGCGACTATGGTCAAATCCTTCCTGTGTTGTTCCTGCGATTGAGGCCCAAACCCTAAATCAGAGATGCAATCTTTGAACCCTACGATTTAACCTCACAGCGAACCTATTCCTCCTCGGATGAGCCTCTGATTTGTGCAAGCCAAAAACCAAGATTGTACAGTGTCTCATGATGATTTAAAAATGAGGTATATGTCACTTTTATTTATAGCCTTCTAAGGGGTTCCACTTTACTTTAGGGTCAACCTTGTGAAATATTCACATGTGGGATTTTCTCCATAAATACACTTTCCCTTATCTGATTTGAGTGATATTTTAGCCAATTTTGGTCCTCTCGAAAAGAGGAATTCAATGAAATGTATATCTCTATAAAGTGAGCTACCCAAAGTGGAATTTGAACAGAGTTATATATTTTTAACACTTGTTTTTACAACCATAATTAAAGAGGGTGTCATGTGGATCTGTGATCTTTACTGTGATGACTTTAAAGTGAATTGAATGAAGATCATGAAATAACCATAAGTGCAATCACACATTAAGAAAAAAAACATGAAGAAATTACAATGAAGAAAATTAAAATAAGATTTGATAATGAAGTTCATCCAAAGATGAGACTACATCTCTGAGTCATGCTTCTAGTGGAAAGTCCTTTTATATTATCTCAAAACATTGGAAAAATTACATGAAAATACTTCAAATTTTGGGATGACCCAAAAATCCACTGCTCAAATCCCAAGTTTGAATGCACCAAGGGATTCATCTGGAAAAATTGAGAAAAATGACTGTAAACTTCATATGGTTTTGTCACCTTCACATCTAGACCCCTTGGGAAATATTCAAGAGTACCACAATAACTAAAAATATTATGGGAATATTCCCATAGAATATTCCTTAGAATATTTTAATATTCCTAAATTAGCACACAGCTAATTGGAATATTAAATTTTGATTTTTCTCTTAGCTAAGAGAAATAAGAGGTTATGGAGACCCATAAATCTCCTTAGTAGGAATAAAAGACACTCTTAATGTGAAAGGAGGTCATATAAAAGCTGGATTGAAGACCCTTAGGTGTGAAAATGGGATGGAGTATGAAGACTAGGTAAACCTTGACCAAATCAAACAACGCTGGTATGGAAGGAGTGGCATTCATGGAAGGACAACACAGTTTTGGAGGGAGATTAAATGCATGGAAGTAGTGACTTTAATGAGTGGGGCCCAGGATGAGGAAGCTCACCAAGAATATAAGGAAGAGGATGGAAGCCATTGTGGTCATGTTTTTAAATTATTATTTTGTATATGGTCTGTTTAGACTTGCTGCTCTCTTCAATTGTTTAGCTAAGATTGCAATTATTGTTTAGCACAAGGTGTTCCTAGTTGGGAATCCCACCTCTTTCCTTGGGAGGCCTCTTGGAAGAGTATTTCACTACATTGTACACTATCTGTCATTAGGCCAAGCTCCATCTTGTTTTACAGCGCAGTTTTTGCAAATTATTGTGTTGTGTTGCAGGGTGCATCAATGGAGGATTATATTGGGTGTCTTCAGATATATGTATTTAAATTATTCATCAGCAGTTATATCTAATAAAACTATGATGTCATAGCCTTGGGTATTTTTAGTGGAGCAATGTTCTTCATATTTCATGCACATGTTTTCTTGAGGCTTATTTTTCCAAACTTGAGTGACTATTTCATCAAGAACTTGTCTACATTTTTCTACTCTGATCTTAATATGATGGCTATATTATCTTCTTAAATTTTATGTGTTGATTTATCACTTATTTTTCCATTATTTTTTTCATATATTGATGCTTTCCCATTGGGAATATTACAGTGGTATTAGAGCATGTAATATTCCAAATTTGGAATATTCTACAACAATAAGAATACCCTAAGGTATTCCAAATTTTGAGAGCAGAAAGTGATCAACTCATAGAATTTATTTAAACACATAGCTTCAATACAACAATCATAGCAACAAACTATGCCTTTTTACAATGTCACCAAGCGGGGGAAAGTGGCAGTTTTAGCCCCAAAAACATTATTTTCTGAATATTGATTTATAACAGTGAAAAATAATGGTTTTTTCCCTTAGAATATAAAATATAGGACATGCATGCTGTTAGCCCCCCCTATGAAATTTTTGACAAGAAAATAGGGGGCTAAATTGTTGTTGAGTCTTCAAGGAATGAATTTCCACTGAAAACACAGTCTCCTTGAAGCCTCCATGTGCCTTTTATCCTTTGATCAAATCCCCTCTGCTGATTCCCCTTTTAAAACCTCTCTGTTATGTGAAGAAATGCCTAAAGGCCTCCTTTCCCCTTTATTTTTTCCTCATTTAACCTCTTTTTCTTCCCCTTTTTTCCCCCCTTCTATTTCCCCATTTACCCCTTGAATCCCCCCAAGATACCCTTTAAATTCTTCCCCTGCCCTTTATTTTCCCTTTTCTCCCCTTTATTCCTCTATCGTTCCCCTTTAAACCCCTTAAAACCCATTAAAATGGGAAAAAAACCCATGTTCCGACCTTAATATAGGCCCTAGCCCCTTTCCCGTTAAGCCCCTTCAACCACTTCCCCACATATGCCCGTCACCCAAGACCAAGCGCTTAAGCCTCGGGGGCCAATCACAATCGGAAGCCGGGCAGGTGCGAAAATCATTTGTAACAGCAGTAAGCCCCGATGCGATCGTTTATAACATTAAGTCCTCTGCTTCGTTCTGCACCGTTGATCTGTTTCAATCGAACGGCGGAGCGCCAATCGCAAGCCCCCCGCTCATCGCAATCGCAGCACTCGTGGCGCACCCTCTGATCAATCGCAAGTCTCACTCCCGATCCCCCGATTGCTTCTCCACCGTTGATCTCCCCGCCGGATCAGACGGTCCCGCATCAATTGCAACTCCCTCCAATTGATCGCAAATGCTTTCACCCATGCTCTGATTGCGATCCTCTGATCCATTCGTGACCGTTGATCTGTCACAAGATCTGACGACCAGCGCTCAATCGCAGACCCTTCCCGATCGCAATCGCAAGACGCAGCGGTGCCGCCCCGATTGAGATCTTCCGATTCAATCCTGACCGCTAATCTCCCTTCTGATCCGACGGCCCTCCGCTGATCGCAAGCCTTCTTGTCTGACCCCCAATTGCGATCCGCCGATTTAGTCTCCGTCTTTCATCTCACAGTCGATCCAACGGTCCCACGCTGATCGCGCTGCCCCTCTGATGGTTTTCCCCACCGTTGATTCCCCCGCTGATCCAACGGATAGTGCTCAATCGCAGACCCTTCCCGATCGCAATCGCAAGTCCCTCTTCCCGTCCCCCGATTGCATCCTGACCGTCCATTCTTCCCGCAGATCGACGGCCAGCGCTCAATCGCTTCCCCTTCCGATCGTTGATCGCAAGCCTTCCCTCTGTCTCCCGATTAAATCCCGGCCGTTCGTTTGTTTCGCGATCCAACAGCTATCGCTCTCCCCTGTCGATCGCAATCGGAAGTTTGTGAGTGTCTCATCTTTGTGCCCTTACGATTGCGATCCTCCAATTGCATCTCCGCCGTCCGTCTCCTCTCGGATCTGAAAGCTCAGGTTTAATCGCCCTCCGCCTCCGCTGGGTCCCACTTCTTACATACATTTCGTTGCATCTATTCGCATTTCCATACATTTTCACCAAAGTCTAAAGTTTCATATGTATTCCGCCATGTCCATAACTCATACCATGGATCAATCTCAACCGTTGATCTTCGTCTTCAAGCCAGGATCTAACGGTCTGCGCTGCATATTCACACCAAACCCTATTGTCCATGCACTCCACCACTTCACTGCATTTTCATCGTTCGTTTACATAATACCGTTGTTTCCGCCACCGCCGCACCACCATTTCGTTCACCCTGCGTCCATTGCTCCGTCCACTGTTTTCTTCACAGGTGTGCTGTGTTGCAGAGTTTCTAGAGGATGGGACCGCCGCTGTTTAATGTACTGCCTCAATGGCGAGCGGCACAGTCAGGATCAAATCTAATGAGCCAGTACCATCAGGAAGGTCAAGGAATGGGGCCGTCAGGACTCACATTAATGGAGAGCAGAGTTCAAAGGCCGAAAATCCTTCCAGCGCCATTAAAAGATCAAGCTAACTTGATAGAGGCAGTAATGAAGCAGCAAGGAGTTTCAGTACAGAGCAAAGGGATTAGTGCGCGTCAACGAAGATCTTGAGCTCTGAAACAGAGGTTTAAAGAGGCAAAGCATCATTTTGAAGACCCCGAGGATCGATTCTGGAGATCCTGAACATCAATAGGAGGTAATATCAAGGTTTTCTTATCAGCAGAATGTTTTTCCATAAAGGACAGGTCTCCCATATAGTCTTTATTATGCGTCGTGTCCTTGAAGGAATTTCTCGTCCCAGCTATAGTTCAAAACAATCTAACACCCATGAGGCAAACCTCTCAGCAAGTTCTTTTATTTGGATCAAATCACCTGGAGTACTACAGCCAAAGGGTCAAATCGTATCCGGAGCAGATATTTCTTTCACGAGGAAGGTGACAATGATTAAATATACAGTGTATCAAGCAGAATGGACCTCGGCCCTGCATTCATTGTTGTGTTTAAATGTAACATTTAAGATTCACCTACCTCCTCAGTCGGTCCTCTGTGTCTCTTCTACTATAAAGCACAGAGGGATATCATTGTAATGGTTATTGTTGGATTATCAGTGAATTGCAAGCATTTTTGTCCCGAGCCAAGTTTCCTGTGTAATAGTTGTATGACAGGCTGAGAAATATGATGTATTCAGGCTGAATGTAAAAGCTTTGGGCAGTGATGTACCTGATTGGTTTTGTGTTTAACATGATAAGCAGTTTTCATTGGATCCTGATCTACAGCAGTTGGTGATGTTTTTCTTATCTCTGTGTTTATTTCCATTTCATTTCATGTTCTTCTGACTGACATCTGAACGCATGACATAAGATTTACCCTTGTTAGGTACCTTATGTCCTAGCTCTCTCAGTCTTTAATGTTTTCTGCTCATATGTGTATCTGAATATTGTTTTTAATTGACTAAACCAGTGTAGTGGATGATTATTACCTGCTCTCTGATGTGCAAGTTGATAGAATCAGTGTTCAGATGTCTTTGTTAAGATTTAATTGAAAGAGGTTAGGAACATTGGGAGGTTTAAAGCCCGTCGCTGCCTCTTCATAACCTGACCTTCCAATACAAACCTTTTCAAGACCCCTTGTGTTGCCTATGGTTTTGTCTAAGCAGGCCTGGAGTTAAATGACCTCTGGCCTGATCTATAGATGGAATCAGATGGTTTTCCATCCTTCATTTTCATCCCCTAGTGTTCCATCTCACCAATCAGTCTTTAAGATCCAAATGCTCTAGATGACTAGCCCAACTGAAGCTTACACATTGAACATAAGTAAATCCTTTCTTGACTCCATTGCCCAATGGCCTTGATGTTCCCTGAGTTATCTATTCTTGCCTAGCTTCCTTCTTTACCCATCCTTGTCTTATGATGAAACCTTCCTTCCTGATTCTCAACAACCAAACTCAAACAATCAAACAAACAATCTTGAGCCTATAACTAGCCTAAAATCACAATTGAGAACTTCAAAGACATATATCCTTTGATAATCATAGAGAGATCCCTCTCTGGACCTAGGAGGGCTAGATCCTAAGGTTTGAAAGCGGTTCTATGTTGTCTCATCTTTTGGTCTCTGTCAACCTAGCCAAAACATGGGAACCCCAACACATGCAA